>JAPZDY010000013.1:6234458-6267245 GCA_029783645.1 Ctenochaetus hawaiiensis | reverse complement strand
GTGATGCCCAAACTGCCCAGGGCCCAGTGCCAGTCTGGGAGAGGGGGGAGGGAAGGGAAGGTTTGGAGAGGGGGGGGGGCAGTGAGAGGCTTTCCTGCTCAGATGCAGATGAGACATGGGACTAATTATCTCATTGGCATGAAATGGGGGGGTGGGTGAACGGGATTTCATTCAGGCAGGATTACACTCATTGTTTTGACAGTAAGTAAATACAAAGCCTGTGCCACGGCTTGACATAGCATACCCACGGACTGATAATTAAGCGTGCGAGAGGTGCGCCGGCAGAGAAATGAGGAAAAGATTAAGTGAAACGCAGTGCACAACTTTCGAGCAAGTGGTAATATTAAACAAACATGTCCTGTTCAAACATCCAGTTAAACAAAAAAAAAAGAAAAAAGAAGAAAACCTTTAAAGCCCAGGGGGAGTTTTTATTTATAGATGCAGACGGTGTTTAGAATCCAGTCTAGACACCGAAGAGAGGCTTCAATAATGACATAACCCAGACAGGCTCGACATCTGATGCAATAAGGCTGTGTCGGACCAAATGAGCACTTTAGACAGATTTATTCTAAATGTGCTTTACGATTCTTGCTGATTACATATGACGATGAGCATGTCAACATAACCCAGAAAAGGGGGCAGATTCAGACAGCAGTCTACTTAGGATAATCGTGAGGGGACGTTCAGGAGGCGGACGGAGCGCTGGCAGTGCAGTGCAGTAAATTGAGCACGTTTGCCGTTCAGTAATGACTCCCATCTGCTTGGGCCAGCATTTGCAGCAAAGCGGCTGATTAAAACTGGCCTTAGCGGTGCAGTTGTGTTTTTTTTTTTTTTGTTTTTTTTTTCGTGGTCCTCCTCCCCTTCCTACGTCTCAGTCAAAACAGAAGTTAAGATGGCGCAGCTTTCAGGCCTTCAGAAATGAGCCACTCTAGTATGTCGGGAAGTCGGGGCAGGGCGGATGTCTGATCTCATCAGGTCACAGCAGAGCAGGCAAGCAGAATGCGGGCATGTAGGCGCTTCACTCGCAGAGAGGGGGGGTCAGAGGATGGCGGGACTTTAGTCTGGTGTAGACCCCACCATGTCAGACTGACTGAGTCAGATCTGTTACCTCAAGAACAGTAAAAACGATAATTTTGTAAGATTTGAAAAGGAATCTGAGCAGGTTTGTAGATAGAAAATGAGTAAAACTGTTCTGTCAGGAATTTCAAATTTAGGTCAAATTTGTATATTATGGCAATAACTGCAGGTTGGCCCTTTACATAACCCACTGACTCATTCATCAAGCACGAATTTCATACATTTACTAGTTTCAGCTTCCTGAACATGACAGTTTTGTGGCTACTTTCTGTTTTGAATTGCTTTAAAATTAATATGTTAGGGTTTGATAGGGGAAAAAACAAGCATTCTGAGGACAACACCTTAAGTTTAAAGTAGTTATATACTATAAATTACATCCTATTTATAATCTTATTAATTAAAAAAAGATATCCAAGTGGGCCAGTGGTAAGAAAGTGTGTATTGTTCTTGTCAACAATGTTAAATGAAAGTCAATTGTCAATGCAAACATTCCTGGTTGGTCCCTTACATAACTGATTGAGTCATTCATCAAACAAAAGTGTCACACATTCACTAGTTTTTCTTTTCAGATGTGACGACTCTGTAGCTATTTTCTGCTTTTTATTTTTTAAGGATGAATATTTATAGTTTAGTTTTTTATTGTTGATGCAACGAAACAAGCTTTCATTTATAGTTTTGTTCTACAAAATTTAATTTTTTCTTTCAGTAAAGTTATAAGTAAGTAATATTTTGGGTAGAAATGTAAGAATTACTGTAGTAGGAGGAGGAATGAATCCTCACCATTCAAATTACATAACCCTCCCTCCATAATATCTTCCATCCTGGGTAGTCTTGCTCCACCAGCTCGTAGTAAAGGACTTAAAGCTTCATATCAGACAGGACAGCAGGCATCAGAGGCCATCGTGGCCCCTGGAGCTTGAAGTCAAGGCGGTGAAGTAGAGCAGCAGCCGAGGCTGGGAGGCGGCCTACTTCGTTACATAACAGCCATCACCAGGCTGCTGCCGCCCACTGCTCCCATTGACTACCTTCTCCACGGCTACTGGGATTACGTGGGTGAAGGCATCAAGGCATAGCGGGCTCCACCCCCTTCAGCCTTGGGGTCATATGAAGATCAGGGAGCAGTAAGCCTTCCTCCCCCCTTCTGCCCCCCAGTATTCATGCTAATTAAACAACCTATAGCCCCATCCTACGCAGAGGTCAGTGCACAGTGCAACGCAAGCAGCATGTTGAGAAATGCACAGCTGAGGGGTTTCAAAGCATGTTTATATAAGGCCGGGGTGCATGCTATGTGTGTGTCGCATGTCTGTTGACTTTTGCAGCTCAGCAGTCAATATTGCAGATGAACACGCATGCAATTAAGGTCATGCATGGAGGTTATGTCTATGTGGCGCCACTTAAAAGGACCTTTCGAATACAGGACGTCTGCCGTCGCCCCTCACGGTTTCATATCTGGCACACTGGTCATGCTTTGAATGATAAACTGCACCCAGATTATTTCACACTGGTGCTTTTTCTTCAGTGCTCAGATTTCTCCACTTTAAACTCTGTGAGTCTCAGTCTGGGTGTACAGTTCTTATAGACACAGCAGAGGCACAAACGTACCTAATCTCTGTGAGAACTCATAAAACTTCTTCAGTTTCCCCACCAAGGGAACCACGGCCTGCCACGCCTCCTCCTGTAACGCCTCATCGTTTGGATTCTGGATCGCCTGGAAATTAAACACCAAAAAGACCATTAGTCCAAACATTACAGGAGATTTTAAAGAACTTACATGTCTCTGTGTTGCTCAAGTGTTGTTACTTGAGGCAGCATCAGTTTAGTGCTTAAAGACAGCCAGCTCCAGGCTGCATTAGCTGCTGCCAGCATAATAAAATTCTGCGTTGTGGTTAATGAAGGCTCCAGTTTTGATTATAAAGATGGACACTTCTTGATTTTTTTCTTTGAATTCTCACTTTTCAGTGTAACAATGTTGTTTTTCAAAAAGGAAAAGTCTTCTTCTTTCAGATAAAGCACATACCCACATTTCCACCACACGCTCCTGAGTTTGCCATAAATAAATTAATAGTCTGCTGATTTTTGAGGTTACAGAAGGCATTTGACTGCACCCTGTTGTTCACTTTGTGTGAAGCAAAAATAGGGAAATGAAATGAGTGTCAGGGCTTCATTTAACGGCCAGTGCTTTAAAAACAGACTGGGGCTTCAAGTCAGAGTTTATTGTCTCTTGTAACAGCTTTTTTTTTTGGACTTTTTTTTTTAAACCAAGAAAAATCGACTGACAAAAAGCTCCTTGCAAACATGAACCTGATAACCTCAACTTTTGCAGATACTAGTCTTCTGAGCTGATGTGTGACTTCTAGTGTCCAAATCATTTGACACTTCGATACAACTTTGTATCGCTTTACAGTCTCTCTCTGATAACAGATGTGTTCAGATACACGTAGCATCTATATCAAAGTAAAAACAGTTAACATTAAGGATAAGAGCCCATTTAAAAGAAAATACTGTACCCAAAGTATAAATTCTGCCATTAATTTTAATGTGAGCAGTCTGTTGAGGCTGTGGCTGACCACTGCGGTTGGAAAAATAAATAAAAACAACACAATCGCCTACAGCAGCAGCTGATTGGCCACTTAACCCTGCTACAAGGGCATGCAAAGACTTGATTTGATTTTTGCAAACAGGCCAACAATCACACGGCCTAAAAACAGTGAAACACATTGTGCAAATTACTGAAATCAAACCCAACAATATACTTTTAAATCATCAGAGCGAGCCAAAGACAAAACCTTCACTCCTCGTGAGCTCATGAACTCCTGATAAAGTCTTGAACTGCCACAGTGAACTTTTGCAGCATCGTTTTCATGTCTGTCCGAGCTCAGTCAATCAGACATGGTCACTTGTATCTGGTGTACCTCTCTGATCTCCTTCCCGGCTCCTTTATACGCCTGCAGCTCGTCCAGGATCCCCTTCGCGTCCTTCAGCACAACGTCCACCTGCTCCCACACTTCCCGCTCTGCATCTGTGGGCTGGGCATCTGCAGAGCACAACAACAACAACAATAACAACAACAAGGTCATAAGAGGGCAAATCTAATCCATAATCACACTGGGCTTAACACACTGCAAAAGACAACTCTAGGAACTTTATCAAATCCCACGATTTGATAGAAGGTTTAATAAGCAACTTTCAATTATGTAAATGAAAGCTGACTGAAATAATCTCATCTTTCCACTGCTTTTCGTTTAGTTTTGACACCACCCACTTTCCTGGCTCGGAGGAGGAAAAATGGAACAAGATAAGACAAAAAAAAAAAAAAAAAAAAAAGGGTTATGCGCACTCTTGTAGCTCTGCAACAACTCCGGGTATAGAGATGGCTCAGATTGAATTTTTTTTTTTTTCATTTTGGTTTGACATAAGTGGCAACACTATGAACCTTTTCCACCACCTGAAGCAACAACACCTTGCCAAGTGTGATGACTGTAAACTCCTGCTTCACTGCAGAGGAAATGCTTTTAAATGTTACTCATATCAGCAGCCACGGTTTAGCCTTTTTTTTGCACGTAGTTTTTCTTTTAATTGTGCAGTGTTATTTATTTACATATTTTTATTTAAAAATCATAAGTTAAATATCTGATGTGAGCCGTCTTCAAGTCTGATTTCAGGGCTTGAGAGTGACGTGAAAGTGTTGATAAAACGCTGTTATTGTGGCACGTTTAGAGAAAACTTTACAAAATTGTGCAACATCGCACAAAAAGCCATTTGTTAAACACATAACTGTAAATGTATAATTGCGATGTTCTTTTATATAAAATTTACCTAGAAACAGTGTGAGGCATTGTTATTTTCTCTGAAGGTATGAGTGAGTCTGAGTTTGCCAAGTGTGAGACAGGACAGGATCAAGCTGTGCTGAGGGGGCCTTAGGCTACGCAGCAGCTGAACTTCAGTGCTTTATATTTGAGGAGGGGGCTCTGCTGCAACTCTGCCCTGATTGATATTCTGCACACATTCCAGCATGGAAGAGGCAGGTTGATGGAAAAGTGCAGAAGCTTTAGTTAGTAGATGTGGTTCTTTTTTTTTTTTTTTTTGCCGCTGGGAAGAACAGTGTAAAAGATAAAGTGGGAGGGGAAGAGGGGGAGTGAGGGGGGGGGTTAAGAGTGTCAGAGTTGATAATGTTATGGTAAGATATTCATGTGATCGATATCAGGAGAGGGAGCAATTACTTGAAAAAGAGACTCACTTTCAAAATCGAGGAAAAAATTGGGCTCCTGTTCCAGATCTGTGCAAGTCAAAACTTTCAGTAGGTTCCCCATGTTACGATACCTGCAGAGGAAAAAGGAGAAGAAAAAAGAATCAATGAATGGGAAGAACGCAGCGGTAAAAAGAGCAGGTCGTGGTAACACCGCTGCATCCACGGCGCCTCACTCCTGCTCTGCTTCACTGCCCCAGATGTGCCCACCGCTCACAGGCCCCCCATGCAGCCCCTGTGTTTCCTGTGCCCAGGCCCCCAACAAACCAGATGTAAAACCAAACAGCCTCCAAAAATAAAAAACTCAGTTTGAGTTTTTCTGCATTGTTAAGTTTCTTCCCAGCAACCGTGAGCATTTACAGGCAGTATGCAAAGTAATCCATTTGAGCAACCTCCGCAGGGAAATCAAATATAATCTATGTTCACATCTACACATGAAGCATGAGGTTGTTTGCTGCTCATAGTCGGACACTTCCAATTAAACTTTTATAAAGAAAGTTGTTATGCAGAGACATGAGACCGCCGGTTTATGAAAGTCTGTTGTTTGTATGTGAATTAGATCTTGTATGCCATGTTTTCAGATACTCTTTATTATTTCTGCAGAATATGAACAGCCTGAGCAGCCATACTGTGACTGTACAAAGCACAGAGTCGATCTTTCTCAGGAGCAAAGGTCAACAGACATATGATAAGTCACAGATTTGTGGCAGTTTGTGGAGAAAAAAAAGAAAGAAACGGCGGCAGGCTCTATCAGCAGTGACACATTTAACCCTCGGTGACAGAGCGGACGCGCACAGAGAAGGTCGACAAAAACAGTGACAAAGTCATTTCGGCAGCCAGATGTCGGCTGAGATGAGTGACGGCTGAGGGGCTGAAGTGACTGAGTGAGGGCTGGTGGTGACAAGGTACATCATGCCAACACAGGTAATGCTGGGAGACAGGGAGGTGCTGCGACAGAGCAAAGCACACACTCAGCAGTCCTGAGCAGAGGGAGAGTGGAGATGTAGTGGTTTTTTAAAATGCATGAGATGCAGCAGGGGGTGAGGCGGGGTGAGGCGGGGGTGATGTATTCTTGCATCTTGAAAAGCTTGCAGTGGGTCATGTCCTTACTTCAGCGGAGGAGATATTAGTGATGAATGGCCAGTTTTGGCTCGACTGCTGGGTTTGAGAACACAAAGATTTTACGAAATAAACTTCCTTGGAACCACGAACTTGATTGGCATGATTTTTTTATTATCAGACCCTGATTTTAAAGGAGTGAGCGATGCCTTCGACATGCTAAGTGTGTCCCAACATGCCAAGTGACCCTGAAGAAAAACAACTTTTGAACAGAGTTGAAAAGACAACTGGTAAACAATGTATTAGTCTGCAACTATTTTAAGTTACTTTTTAAGCATAGGAGCCAAAAAATTACTGGTTTCAATTTCTTAAATATGAATTTTTGCTGTTTGTCCTCCTCTGCTGTGACAAAATCTTCAAAGCAGGGCGTTTTAAAAGCCCTATATGTCACATTTTAGCACCAATTACAGCAAACTCTCATGACTTTGTTTGAATGTGGCTAAAAACAGGATCAAAACTGCTTTAGATCATTTGACCAAGTCTTAATTGATGGGTCACAATATAAAGTACAGTGTTCATAATGTACAGGTCCCATATGGTCTGGTGGTTAGGATTCCTGGTTTTCACTCAGGCGGGAATTTGAGCCCCATTATGGAAACAGTTTCATGTCTTTCAGTCAACATTCATTACCAAGATTGCCATACAATCTTCTACTTCTATGGCAGAGTTTAAACTAAACATCAACCCTCTACACACTACTAATTTGACCTTCCATATAGAAACTGAGCTGTAATTGATGCTAAAATCTTGCACCCAGCAGCAAAACTATAATATGTGACATTTTGACATCATATTTTGCTGAGTTGTGTACTTTCATTGTCGCAAATGTTTCCAAAAACAAATTCAAACTCAGAGGAAATCTATAATTTTATTCAAGATAATGTTATGTTTCATTTTGTCGCCTGTCACTAACTTCCTTTGTTACATGAGTCAAAGAGTGAGGAAGGAAGTCGGCAAACGTGACCAAACATAACTTGAATAAAACTTCAATACATCATCTTGTGTGATCATTATTGCTTCAGTCAGACAAAATTTCATCTGCAATGAAGTCTGTTTATCAATAAAATAAACTCATCCTGTGATCCCACATGACTTTTGTTTTCATTGTTTTAAAGGACTGACTCCAGAACTGATGAACTGCAGAGTGAAAGGTAGCAGATTAATTGATTATGAGAACAGTTGTTGCTTGCAGCCCTACTTTTTGTTTGCTCTGTTCTGTAATAAAAAACTGTTATTCCCTCAGTCGACACAGTGACCACCTGCAAAGACCCACCTGCCCTGTCCAGCCTCGTCTTATTACCCTCCACTAATGTGACCTGAATGTCTGACTGTGCCAGCGCCCAGCACCTCACTGGCTGTCAGAAAGCAGCACCTGATCCAGCCTCACAAGGGCTGAGAGCTGTCACTGCCCTCGCCCTGCTGCATGACGTGGGCACTGCCCGTCATCGCCGGGCCTCCCCCAGTCCTCTACTGCCACCTTTCAGCTGCATGCAGACCGAGGTTGGTCGAGCTGGGCTCACAGCGCTTCAACGCGGCCGCTGGCAGCCAGCGCTGCTCCCTTGTGCTGCCTGAAATGAGGTCATTTTAAGGACGGGGATTTGCGTGTGGCTGCATTTCAAAGTCCAGCAGAGGATCTTCAAGTGTACCAGAAAAAGAGCAGATTAAATTTGTTCATTTTACATCTTTCTCATTAACTCAAAATTTATCCTAAGAATAATTTATAGATTACATAAGCATAAATATATGCACCAAACACAGACTTAGCAGCTTAAATACACTTCTTATGATGCCAACTGTCCCCTTGAAGATAAATTTAAAACAATGTGTGGCTCTCTGAGTAACTGGTTGCCTAATTACAGTGAAGTAAGAGAGAAGTGAGAGGATGTTGGCTGAGAGCACACAAATACAGTATCAGGGACAGAGATTGAGGAATAGAAGCTGCCCCCCTCCCTCAGTGGCTGTAGTAGTACCCAGGAGTGCTGGCATGTCCTGGGCACCGCAGAGAGCCCGACGACAGCCTTGTTGTTGTTTTGAACCCCCCCACTGAGCCATCGCGTGCTTGCAGCGAGGGAGGGAGGGCTGCTTCTAAGGCCAGGGGCAGAATCTGACAAGCAGGAGCCCGCGCAGCTCTCCTATTGGCTGAGCTGATCTACCCAACAGCTCACTGTATCCATGGAGTCAAAAAAAATTTGGTGCCATTGAAAACATTGCAGCAGCCAATCAGAGGAGAGCTCCGGCTGAGGAGCGAGTACAGTAGTAGTAGGGACTTGAAAGCACATGAATATATTAATACAGATGAGGTAATGCGCCAAAAACAGCGGATTAGTCGTGGAGTGAAGTCAACCGGAGACGATGGAGAAATATTTAATTCCACTACTGAGCACTTAGTGATTTAATGTGATTTGATTTTTTTGTGTGCAGCTCAGCAAATTCTCATTATTATGATCAATTTTTTAAATGAAAAAAAAAATCCCAAAAAGCTTAATTAAGTCATACACTGATGGGTATGAACTACTTAACTGCAGCTAAATTATGATGATACATTTTATCACTTTGCTCTTGTTAAATATCACAGTTTTGAAAACATAAAATCAGAAATAAACATCCCAAACGTTTGCAGCTTGCAGATGGTGCAGAGGGGTTGAAGCTGATTTTGGGAAAAGGCACAGAAGCAGTGCCACGCCCATGCAGCAGCCTGACCTCTGGATGGCACTGCCTTTTAACGTCTCCCAGCTCTGTGCCCTGCCTTCAGTAGGCACACCGAGAAGCAGGGCACAGCTGAAACCCGGCACTGCGGCAGTGTCCTACAAAAACAGCTCGGGGGCTGATGGCCTGCTAATGCAAGGGAGGGATAGTGCTGACATTCCACTACTCGGCTGCAGCATGAGGATCCACGTGCCCTGCTGCTTTACTATGAAAGAAAAACAACGCCCTCCCCCGCCCCGGCCGGGGCGCAGACACGGCGCGGAGCGTCACGTGGGCTCTGCCGTGGAGAGGCTGAGAGCTTGCCTGTGGTGCGAAAGAGGGGTGGGGGGATGGGGACGGGGATGGGGAGAGGCAGCCGTGTTTATGCGTTTTTATGTCTGAGATTATGTGAGTCCAGAGAGGGAAAATGCACAGCTCATTTCTGTCTGTGTTTGACATTTACATAGAAATATATCAAGTAGGAGAGGATGTGTGCTGATTTTCATTGCGTGTGTGGAAGGGGAGGGATTGTGAAGCGTCACACTGCAGCAGAGGCTGGCGGAGCGAGGCAGCTTTAAACTTGACCTAGATTCCCCGGGTGACACGCCACATCGCATTAGCCCACTCGGCCAGACCTGGACCCGCCGGAGCTCGCTGACACTGGCCCGATTCGACAGGCAGAAAATGGGGGAGCACTTCCCAAATGGGGCTGGCATGCACCCCCCTCTCCATCACCACCATCACACTCCACCTCCTCCTCCTCCCACAACCACCCCCCCCCCCACACTCAACTTCTCATCACCCCAGTCCATCTCCTGCCAATCCTACCCAGCTGACTAAAAATGGCTTAGGGGGCACATGGCGGTGAGGAAAAAAAAAAATAAAAAAGAGGGGGAGGGGGTGCCATTTGTTTGTTTATGGGGTGAACTTGAATACCCCGTAGCCACGCCTCCGTATTGTTGCGCCCCGCGTAAACATCAGCTAATGCCCCCCTCACCCAGATTCTGGCAAATCAAAACAAACCTCAAAGGGAGACTGAATCATTACAACTGAGGGCGACACTTGATTTGACATCCAGTATCAGCTGTCTCATCTCGCTCCTGCAGCCGCACGAGCAGCTAAAAATACGCCCCCCCCTCAACCCACCCCACCCAAAAACAACCGCTACAAAAGCATCAAATCACTGCAGCCTTGATGAACCCAATCAGCATGAATGTAAATGAACACGTGAAATCCGGCAGATTGTCCGGTGGAGCAGATCAGAGGTAGGATGAAAGCGGGAAGCGCCTCATCCTCGGCTAAGCCCCTCTCTCTTTGGACAGCACCTGATGAAAGTTGGAAACCATGGCAACAGGCGCATACACAAGAGTCAGCTAAAACGCTGGCTCCATTGAAATCGAGCTCTATGAAGAGGCTCTCAGCGCCGCTCTTCAGTCGCACCAATACGACACTTTATACCATCAAAACACACAGAGAGACGCTGACAGCGACTGATGTTAATTTCAGATCAATCCATTTAACTGAAAAGACTTCCACACCAACACAGCAGGGGTCTGTACGAGCATCTCCAGAGAAAATAAAACAGGCTGGGAATATGTTGTGACAAACACATCTAAAGAGTCCTACCAGCAGCCCATAGTGTTTATGTGAACTCTTTGATGCTCTGCTCCACCCTCTAAACATCTGCCTCAGAAGGAACCCCACCCCACCCTGCCCTTGAGAGTCCTCTGACTCCTTCATAGGATGTGTTAGGAAATCATTAAGGGTTTGGGGGGCATATTGACTCACTGTTGTCAGTTTGAGCAGCATCTCCTTCAGAGCAGCTGCCTCTGAAAACCCATTCAAACACAGATCCTCTGCTAAAACAGCCTCCAACCATCATTACTCGGCTGACCTTCTGACTGACTGTGACTCACCAACGTCACTGTATCCCTAAGTCTCACTCTGTCACCCTCCTCCTCAACGTTCAGGGCCATAACGCCCCACATAAGTGGCTGCTGAGCCAAACTGAAACCTGATTGAAACTGAAGAAATACACTGAGCATCACGATAAATGTTTTTTCGTCTTGCACCGTTCTGGCTTTTGGGTGGGGCACAGAAGAGGTTTTGGAGGGATGAGGAGTGTCAGATTGAAGAGTGCCATCATTTTCATTCAGTAAGAGAGGAGTGCCATCTGGAGGATGGAAAGAGCTCTGCACGCAGGGAGTAAATGGTGGGAAGACCACTCCCAAACCTTTCTGCCAGCACATGCCAGCATTAAGAAGGCTTATCCTGAAATTTAAAAATGCACATGACGAGTGAAAGTGGTTCAGTGAAAATGTCTTTGTGAGCAACTTTCCCTTCTTTTGCAGAAAAAAAAAACACATTTAAAACTCAAGGCATAATGATACTTTACTTGGATGAGATGCGGAACTGATTCTTTATGCAAGAGCGCCATCCAGTGTTCATATGCAGCCATTTCAGGGCAGGTGCCCCATTCAGTAAAATGCAGAAAATTAAAATGACATTTCTGAAGACTTAATATGAAAGCTGATCCGTCAGACGTTACAGTTTCCTAACGCGCACCGTCTGTCTGCAGAGGAATGACAGCAGCCTGGACGAGCTCCTCGAGGGAACCTGGGCAGGAAGTTAGACTGTGTCAGCCCTCCAGTGGCTTAAATAATAGATAACTGAGGAGAAGCTGGGAGCTTTTAGCTGACATAACAAGCCACTCTACATATTACACCCACTCAGACATATCATCTCAAGTGACCTGTTGGCGGGTGGGGTTAAAGGGATCAGAATGTCTGCCATATGCTGAGTCAAGAGTGGAGCAACGGACTCTTCCTTGCAAAGAAAATATTTATGTCGGCAGGTCATTATATTAGTGATTAAATAGGTCAAACAAACTAGTTTTTATGTATTTAGTAACACACCTGCTGTTTTTTTCTAAGTAGATAAGAGATAAAGCATTAAGTTGGGGAATCCCTTCATGTAGAGCAAAGAAAAAGAAAAAAAAAAGAAAAAAATCTTGCAAAATTTTTAAAAATCTATATATTCTGTGCACAAATCCTCATCCCCACATGTCAAACTGTACTATGCTAATTCACCAGCTGAGGGCAGTATTGACCCAATTTTAACCATAGCAATAGTAGAGCCAAGAAAAGCCTCACCTCAGGCTACTTCACCACACCTCCCCCTGGCTTAGCAAGGCTAATCCAGCCGGTATATATTCACACAAAATGGCCTGCTGCATTAACTCAGCTCTATTCTCCATTTATAATGCAGCATGACTGCTTGCCTGCACTGCCACAGGCTTGTGTACTGCATGCTAACGAAAATAGCTTGCCATTCGGGCTATTTTCGTGAATGGATTTAAGTCTTGCTGGGGCACCACAGTAGCTTGTCATTACACAGAGACATACATACACACACATACACACACACCGCAGGTCCCTAATGGGGATACACTGACTTAGTGATCCTATATATGTACCACCTGAGGCTTAGCTGTCAAAACGGCACGGCATTCCAGCACCAGAACCTAGCCAATCGAGTGACAGCCGTGTGTCATGGTAACAATCTCCAAGGAGACACGGAGGAAAATACAACAGGGATGGGCAGACATGTGAGCAGGGGGGGGGAAATGATGGGGAAGTGTAACGGTGTGAGGTGAAGAAAGACAACCAAAAAAACAAAAAAAAAAAGTTCCTTTTGCAGAGAAGGGAAATGTGAGCCGGAAACGTGAGTCAAAATCTGTACACCGCTAGAAAAAAAATACTGGCCTAAAATCAGGAACATGTGATTATCTGCAATTAACCACCAAAAGCAACAAGGTAACAAATAATTAAATAACACAAAAAAAAATTTTTTTAAATGCACTTAAATAAGAAGAGTCACATGGCTTAGCTGGGCAGTGACCCTGAGCCCCGTGGTTACATAAACACTCTGGCCTTGGGGAGGGGGGTGAAGGTGGGGGGTGGACAGGAAGCTTGGAGCACCTACATTACTCAACTCCTTTTTATGGCCCACAATGCACTTCATTTCCTGAGCTAGCGTTACACATACACCCACAGCGCGGCACATTAAGGCTATAATAGGCATTGGTGCAGCACAGGCAGTCTTACATAATGACACGTCTACTGTATCTCTGCACCCAAACTACTACACTTCTAAAACTGAATATTTGATTACGTTAAAACCTCAGTAAGATGAGGTGATGGTTGACAGTGAAGATGCTATTTTATCCGCATGGACTAAAAATATGAGGATCATACACCACACAACCCAAAGGTAGATGCTAAAATGTGCAGGACATTTATGAGAAGAGTAACATTTACATGAACAGTTTCCTACTGCATTTTTTCTGCCATAAAAAAATCTCTTCATTCTGAGCATTGGACTAACTACATGAGGTGCAAGATCAGCGCAAAGATCATACAACTTGCATTTGGATATTTTTCAGCAAACCTAATTAAGACAGTTACAAGATTTTTCCTCCACCTGAGCTGAGCCCACATTAACGTGGAAATTACCACCAGTGGAAAGAAAGCAAGGAAACTGACTCAACTGCCATTTAGAGAAATACCTCTATTCATTTTAAGTCCCTCAGAAGGCACTTTGACCCAAACTGGCTTAAAAAAAAGGGAGAAACTGTCTCTTCTTTCTCAGGCATTGCTGTTACTCAAATTAGGATCAGATAAAAGTTGTAGGTATTAATAAACATGTAAACAAATAACAGGAGATATGCAGATAGCAATCTGTGGTGGAGAATAAAAGTTACATTATGAAAATAGCTTAAAGGTCAAACTTTGCATTGATGAAGAGACTGCAGACACTCTGCTTATGCATTGGAGAGGAGGGATGTCTTTCAACAACATGCTCATATTTACTCTGAAAGAGAATTTCTCCTGGTTATACTGAAGAGATCTCTTCAAAGTTAATTTGAGGCAGCAGTAGTCTGCGTCACCACCAGTTGTGAGGATTTGCTGTTTATTACATACTGTTCTTTATTATATTTTATAGCACCAGGGTGATTGATAAGTTCATGGCCTGATGTAGGAGATTAATTATGCAGTTCTCATTACATGTATATGTAGGTCAACTCTGAGTTATCATGCAGAAAGTTTGAAGTTAAAAACTTTTGTGGAATTTCTGTTTTTGGTAATTAAAAACTGCAAGTCAGCACTGAGGAAAAGCACAGTATCAGCCTTGTGCAGGGATCTGCTGCCTCCATCTCATGGGCACATCAACAGAGGTCCACAAGGACATACAGTCAACATGCAGGGGGAGGCAGCCCCCTTTTTACAACCTGGTGAGGAAGTTGAAAGCTGAACTCAAACTTAGCAAAGAGAAAGACGACTGTACAAAGGCCAAAGTAGTCCATGTCATCTGACGTTGTTTGCAATTTTCAATTTTCCATAACCAAAAAACAACAAGTTATTAACTTTAAACTTTCTGCATGTTCACTCACAAAGCTGAACTGCACATGCATGTACCAAGGGTTGTTACAACCTTTCTCCTGTCTTGCTGACTTGCTGTGAAAACTTACCAGCAATGGAGCTGTGTGACTGTCAGGAGCAGGGAGGCCCGGCCTGGCAGGTGGCCCCGGGTCACAGTCCTCCAGCAGAGGTCAGCCTCTGAAACACAGGACAGAGGTAATAAGACATCAAATGCAACTCTCAACAAAGATAAAACAATCTGGGGCATTAAAAAAAGACTAATTCAGGCTCTAGCGCAAAACACTGTACGCTGGAAAACAACCTGTGGCATCATAACACAAAATGAAGCTTAATAACAAATAACAAAACAGTCTCTTTTTTGTGCATTTTCAGGTTGTCAGCTTATAAAGTTCATATCATCCTCTAGTAAACTTCCTATAAAAAAGCTAATTGCATGTTGAAATCACAAAAAAGGAACATGAAGCAGAGCGGCTGCAGATAACATGGTAAGTATGTTATCACAGGCTTGTTCTCATGTCCCATATACCTTGTAAATATGAGCTAATTGCAGTGCCTTTATGAAAACGTGGAACAAACAGACAGACATTAAAAAAAACACACCACTTCCTTTTGTGCAAACTTCCTCTGATTCACTTCAAGGCTCTCGTCACCTCCTGTCTGAGCTCTACTACACAATTTACTCAAATCTTACGTTTTCATCTTTCGTTTGGCGACGCCTCAAGAGCTTGAAACTGTGAATCAAAGTTTTTGGTTTGTGACTGAAACATTTTATCTTAAATGCACATCCATTTATTTATTTATTTATTTGGTCAAAGTTAGACAAAAGCCTTCTCGGTTTTAAGATTCGACACAGACTCTGAAAGCCACAAGCTCAGTAGACTGTGAGAGCATTAGCACCAAAGCACCTCTCTCCTCCCCAGCCTGAATACAAATGCAGGGCAATGGCAGCAGTGTTGGTCATGTGTGAATGTGATCAGACTTCAAACCCTGAAACCTCAAACCCACCAAGTGAGGAGAGCTGTGGGAAAGAGAGACACGATCTGATGTGATGCTGAGAAAAGGGGCAAAGCACAAAAAAATAAAAGCAGGAAGTGGAAAAATTCTTGTTAACCTGAAAAACGACGGTGTCACAGCCTTTTTTTTTTATCCTCCCTTGCTTTTTTTCATGCAAACTGACCGCGAGACCTAATCCAACAGGGCTGACATGCCACAGGGGACATTCTGGGTGACATCTGTGGCAGGGCATCATGGGAGTCAGCTATGCAACATGCTTACAGCTGGGAGCCGCGACATAAGGTCAAATCATCCAATAAATAAGCACAGGAGGTCATAGAGGTTACAAACGGGACTACAGTATGTGGAGCAGCGCCCTCACTGAAGTCAGTTAAGAAATCTAAACTCAGCCAATATTGTCAGATGCTAAAATGCTCACGATAACAATGCTAACATTTTTAACAAATGCATTCAAAGCTTTTCTAGGCAAGTCCTGCCCAGAGCAGCCATCTTGGCAACCAGTTATTTCCAGCTGACAAGACCAGTTCTTTATCTAACTGAAGGGACAAAGAGCTACAAATTCACTTTAAGAACATCTGTGCAAAATTTTAAATCAATCCAACTGATATTTCACTTTAGCCCACAGAAGCTAGTTTTGTAACTGGCATTACAAATCTGAGGTTACCTGAGTCCTTCATCATTTTTACCATCCAGCTGTAAATGCTGAATTATTTTCAAGTCTGTGGTAGATGACCCACATCCACGCTGTGCCATTCAGACCGTTTTTATGCTCGGCAGATTTGTGGCTCATGCTGTGTATAAGAACAAAGTCATTTAAATCAGAGCTCCTGTGAGAAAAGACCCACATGATGAACTCATACTGAAGCTGCAGTGTGTGTGAGTGTGAGTGTGTGAGTGTGTGGTGATTTGCTCATCCCCCTCAAGCAACAATTAAACTGAGGGGAAAAACTCTAGCTCAGTTAACCGGCGTCACTGTGGGGATCAGTGTTTCAATCAGTCCTGATGTCTTCACTTGCCATGTGAGGAGCTTTGCATCCTGACAAAAACATGAAAGAAGTTAAATAAAGATCGAGTCATTAGGGAGGAGTGGTGGCACACTCTTCAGGTTTGACAAATCGGAAATTATGTACCATTAAAGTCACATAACTAAACTAGTCACATAGCTAATAAACTATACACACCTTGGTCATATTTACTTGCGTACAGTAACTCGTCTCATATTGATTACTTCCCACTGACTCAGAGGCAACACGCTGAACTAAACAGAACGCTCACTTCCTGCTTTTTAGACTTATTTCCTTGTTTTGATTTCTTATTACCAGAGAACTGTTACAGCAGCTACACAGCAGAACTGGATTTGAAAGATTTGTGTACATAAACCATTTTACAAGGCCGTTAAATGACAAAAAAAGACGTCTGGTGTGGAGGATTTAGTGGCATCTAGTGGTATTGTTGTTGACTGCACCCAACCTCATATCCCTCCACTCAACTTCCCCTACCAAGAGTGTAGGAGAACCTTTGGTAAAACAGCAAAGGGCTCCCTTAAGAGCCAGCATCTGAATCTGACTCTTGAATCTTTTCTCGCACATCCTCAGCTTGGGGCAGCTGAAAGTTAACACACAAAGTACATTTTTCTTTGGTTTTAATTTAATCCACTACATGAAGGAATCAATGGGCCAACATGTGTGAACCTACTGTAAACTGTGTCTGCCACTGACAGCAAAACATGCACAGTCTGACTACAGAGCACTGGGCTAATCAATAGGATCTATATCTGCAGCACGTCCACTTCTAATGCATATACACAATGCATGCATTCTGACTGGTATAATGGGTTGGACAAAATATTACGAACATCTAAGGTACAAAAAAATACAGTTAAACAACAGCTTAATTAAGACATCTCCATAAAAGTCTAAATATTATAACCTTTATTAAGGCAGGATTTTTTGCAGAACTGTTATATTAAACTGTACTGGTTAAAGCTAGGTGACCTAAATAAACTGGCACCCAAATGTAATTTCCATATACCATTTGGGCTGCACAACACTGACAATATAACATCATAAATATATTTCTGAAACTAGACCTAGCACCAGAATAAAATACTCAGACATCAATTTAAAAAACCTTTTAAACTGGTGAATAAGTCTTAAATTAATGCCCAAGTCTGTGTCCCGTGGTCAAGCAGGGACACCGACTGAATCCCACAGAGCACAGCCAAGCCTCTATGGAAAAACCTCTTCATTAAGAAAACCTTCACAGATCACTTACATGGACTGGAAATCCTTGAACTGAAACGTCAAAACAAATGTCTCGACGAGGGCTTATTCATCCCAGCTGGATTCAAAAATTGGTTTACATCATGCCAGGCAATTATAAGGAATCATGCAACCAGACTCCGACATACCAGTCTGTCGTTAGGATTACTGCTATCTTTATCATTGCACCCTGCAAGAAGCAGCTGTTAAGCAGTTGAGGGAGATATATTTACCATATTTAACCTCTTATTTTAACATGATAGCATGCTAATGTTTCATCATTAACATTTGAATTGACTTAAATAATCAATAATTCATCATAAATCAAAGTACTGGACGTTCTGAACTGATGATGGCAACAAAAGAAAAGTATAGGGATCAAAGTTCTTATGATTCATCCTGAGGGGAGACATGAATGGAAATGAATATGATGTAAAAGTGCATTAATCTCTCCTTCAAGTGATCACAAAACAGAAGAAAACCTGTCTCTTTGATAAATATCACAATATGTAGAACTACATAAAAAAAGGTCTATGTGGCTTGTAACACAATTTAATGAATGCACAGGCAGTTGGTGTAAAAAGTAGGACAGCTTTTAACACTATATTAGGATGAAGGATGGTGCGAGGGAGCATGGCGACAGTTTCATGCAAAAACTGAATTTCTAGCATGCTGATCTGCCATCTGTGGCAACTCCCCCTGCTCTGTGTGTCCACGGACATGTAGGCGGCCACATGAGGATCTCATGCTTGCCTGGTTTCACAAACTGTAATAAAATCATCGTCACCACCCAAGTGGAAAGATATTTTATTTCATCCTAATTTTATAAAATATAACCAGATTTTGTTGAGAAACAGCAGGACAAACAAATAATTGCCTGACTGCCCGCACTGGCTGTCACAGGAGAAAATCTTGCGCAAATCCTTATTTCTGCAGTCTCTTCTGCAGATTTTTTCAAATCTCAGCCTAAAGGGGAATTCTGTGCATGTGTGAAAGGTGTGAGGGGTAAGTGCACACAAGGTGATGGCTTTTTTCCTTTTGAGTGGGACATGTTATTTATAGCTTTTTGTTGAGAAATTCTATGCAGAGACCACTTTGCTTTTTCTTTCCACATTTACTTGGAAGATGCTACTACATACAAGGAGCAACAAATGAAAGCATCCTGTTGGAGGCCTTTGGATGGCTTGCCTGCAGGAGAAAAAGAAAAAAAAAACATGAGATCGCTCTCTCTTCTCATTATGTGCGTGTGCAGGGCTTCAGATAAGCCAACATCACAGGACGGATGTGAGAAAGCTGAGAGGAATGCTCTGGCGGTGCCGTCCACCAGCAAAGCCAGGGCTGCAGATCTGAAACTGGCACACGTACTGACTCATACACTTCAGAGGCACACATCAAAAGTACATTACTTGCTCCCGCTAAAGGCTACAAACACAAACAGCCACAGCTAGGAGGTCCACAGCACCGCACGGGCTTTCTCTGCTTATTTAACAGTGAAAAACAGTCAGCGTGTGTTAAGCAACAAACTAGGAAATAAATCTGTTTGAGGACCTAACAGCAGCACTTGTACTTCCTCATATAAAGACTCTTCACAAGCTCAATAAACACATCAAGTCATTAAAAACCAGGTGCTACTTTTAAAGAAAACAGTAGACCAGCTAATTAGATCAAGATATTGTCTTTGAGATCTGTGTGTGGGAGCATGCAGGACTACTCAGAAGGGGGGGCACAGTCAGCCTTTCCTAGCGAGTGACTCAAGTGTGTCATCATTTCAACTATGATCTGCTTATGGACAAGAGCAGGCATGCAGTGGTGATGGAAGAAGTAGAATTATGTGTCCCAAATAATGGCTCTTAAAAAAAATACCTCAATGGCACTGTTTCCACAATACTGTAATTGTAATTGTAAGCGTCTATAAAACCATATTTGGAAAAAAAAGGGGGGGATGCTTGTAGAACATTTAAATTATGCTGAAGTCAAGCAGATTAAGCTTTTTCATGACAATGTGCTCTGTTAGTGTGAGAGCAGAATGCTGAACAGGCCAAAATCACTTAAAGGAAGTTAATCCAAACAACTGAACAAACAGTGTAACACTATAGAAAGGGATCAATACATCTTATTTAACATGAAGCTAAGCCAGCAGCACCTGACTGAGCATACTGCCTGTAGTATGTGGAGTACAGGAGGTGGACACAATGATGCAAACAGCCTCGTATAAAGATTTAGTTTTGGTGTGAAGTGTGTCAGCGGAGAGTTGGCTGCTGTCATTTCCTGAAGCTGCTGAAGATTGCATTACCACAGATCACATAAAAAAACAACCTACAGAGCATCAAATCAAAAGCAACGAGAACTTAAAACCAAAGCTTGAAGTGCCTAAATGGCTCACATATTCTGAATTTAGTTAACATGTTACGGTTCTGAGTCAAAACAGGTCACAGCTGATGTTGAGATGAGAATTTTAAGTCTTTGTGACAGCAGTAAGTGAACACGTGTTGACTGCCTTTCAAAAGCAATACAGTACAAACTACACCACGGTACACTAACTGAACATGTTACAACAATGGTTTAACTAGAGGAGACGTTTGGTGTGAGTGGATGCACACTCATACCGAGAATAACTGCTGTAACCCAACCTGAAGCAGCAGCTCAGCCACACTGGGTGTGTTCAAAGGGAGTGGGGCTGCAAAGAAAGGGTCCGGACCCCTTGGCGTCTTTGTGACATTCCATTGAGGTCAATTATTTATTCACTCAAAACTGTCCTAATGAGTTAATGCCCAAACATTTCTATTGCAATCATAGTCTTTCCTTTCACTGCTGTTCTTCCTCATTTATGTATCAACATCTTTTTTTGCAAAATAAACAAAATCTTTCTTCAACAGTAATAAAATGTTGCAAGTCTGCATGTCTGTGACTTGATAACGTCTGAGCAGCTCTGCCTTATAGCTCCCTGAGGGAACTCCTGGAACAACGATTAATAATTAAAATTAACTACGGTTACACTCACCCTACCCTCGTCTCATCACCGCAGCTACAGCGTCTACAGTTGTCCAAACGAGAACACATTTGCTGGAGAAAGTATGTGGAAAGCTCTCTCACATGGGCTTCCTCAGGGGTTAAAAGGCTCCTGCTTAAAGCCTTAGTGGATCTAAATGAGAGATTATTTAATAGAAAATTTGGCTGAATTTATCAGGATTATGCTAGCACAAAGAGAGACTCTTTTTTATCATTTCAACACATCTCTGTTCCCATTGTTATATAAGCACCTATAATGCAAACACTGATGTGAGGCACTGACAAAAGTCTTATCTTATGTCAACAATATCCTCACATAGAAAAAGACTGAAGCTGTGTGACTTTGACAAGGTTACAATACAGCAAGATTATAAATGAAAAGTAAAAGCTGACATGTAAAATAAAGAAATCCTTTCCTAATCCAGAGGGCTCCTGGCATTTGCTGTGAATTACAATGTTGCTGCAGTATCCAATAAATGTTTAATTTCTCAGAAAAGTCATGTCTAAATACACCTGCATGCCTATACTTGCATTCGACTCGGATTTATGGGTGAATACATGGTGCCACATGAGCTACATTCTCATTTCATGCTTCTTTCACGAGTCAAGGTTGTGAGAAAAAGCTCCCACATGTTACTTCCTGAACGCACAAAATGCTCAACACCAGATTTCACTTTCTTGTCGCAATTTTGCTTTCCCTTCACTTTTGCAATCTTTCTAGCTTCTGCAGCAACTTTTTTACATGCAACTCTCACCAAAATCAGGAAAAGTATCACTTGTAGATTTGGAGTTTTAAAGCTTCAAAAGTGACTCCATCTATTATGCCATCTGTCCACACCACTGCAGAAAGAGTATGACACATGGCACGACAAGTTGCGCCATGTCTCACGGTACTGCAACCATGGCCAAAGTCAGGTATTTGTCATGTCTTTTCCAGCACTTATTTACAGATCTACACTGACTTAAACTATGAGAACAGAAAGCATGCCCATTTTTTAAAAAAAAATACCTGGACATAATGAGAAAAAAGAAACTTCCTTTTTTGAAAATAGGCAGAGACAGATATGAGGAAGACAAATTACAAGAGGACAAGTAAAATAACCTGAAGGCATGTTATTTCATACAGCATAACCTGTTTTGCATTGAAGTAAAGAGGCCATTTTGCACTGGCTAACAATAAATAAAGGCTAATGAATACATAAAAAGTGCTGCACACATTAAGAGGAGAAGTAGGAGTGGTAGTATAAGTAGGAGTTCACAGGCAATGAACTCAATTCGTCAAAGGTAGTGACGTTTGAATTTACACCTGAACATTCTCCTTTTAAGGAGTCAGTTGGAGTCTTGCAGCTTCATATATCATGCATTATTTACCTAAATGCAGCGAAACTGGTCTAATTTGGACAATGAGAACCCGTGAGACTTTGAAGACAAATTTAACGCAGACGTTGCATCACAGTCTCAACACTGTTGCACCACTAAATCCAGCTTTCTGGACGTTTCACTTCCACTTTCAGGACCTATGCAGAGACTGGCCAGAAAGGAAATAACATACATATATTTTCAAACTATGCTTGAGTTGTGCACTCGACTGATATAAAGAGAAAACTTTAAAACAATCTGTATTGCTCAGTGAGTTATTTTCTCATAAAATAACAGTGACAGGTTTGCTAGGTAGATTCCAGGAGCCCATAGTACACATGCATGAGTACTACAGTGCTATTTTGATGCACACATTCTTGAGTATTTCCATTCCATGCAACTTTATAATATACTACTTTTCAGAGGGTGACAACAACTTTTTGTGGCATCAATTTTGTTGGCTTTAATATACAGTAAATGAAACCATACAAAACCAGCTCTTAGTGAAGTAAATGACCTGAATAGTTCTCCCACCACTGCCATGAACACAAGTTTGGAAACCTGTGACGAACTCCTCTTTTATGCATTGATCAAAAGGAAAAATCAACAAAGAAAACCCAGCTCTAACCACGTCCCAGCTGTCAGAGAGTGTGTGTGTGTGTGTGCATTTCCTTTAAATGCAGCTTTAATGATGCATCATTGTCTGCCTGTAAGCGAGCAGTCTTAATCCAAGCCACACGGTTAGTTTAAACTGCATAGATTACCTGGCTCTCCAGTGCAGACGAGGCCAAAAACACAGCTGATAACCTGGTATTAATTATATATGGGTCAAGCATGTAACATTCAATGCCTCTGGCCAAATAAAGGAAAAATCTAGCTAGCAGTGTAGCCTCAACGTCTACCTTGAGAAACCTACCGTTGTTCTGAAAAGGGGAAGTTAACGGTGCCTCGAGTATGTTGCCTTAAAACACGGACAAATATTTCTCACTATTTTAATTTCACATTAACTTGACGATACAGGGGTTTAATTCCACCGCACACGTTTATGAATCATCAATTTTTTTTGCCTTTTTTGAACAAAATGTAACACTCAAAACAAGCCAGACTGAATGGCAACCGGTGGACGGCGATGGCGGTTAGTTTAGAAAGACACCAAAAGGCAAGATAAAGCGATAATTTCTCTGATTTACCTTGATGCTCGTAAAGAAACACGGGAGTCGATGTCTGGATACCACGCTAGGAGCCAGCGGTCCGGGCTGAAAGGAGAAGAAAAGCGATTTGCTGCCGCTGTTTCCGGGTTAGTTATTCAGCGTCATTGTGGTCGTCAAACAGGAGATGAGTTCGGTTTGACCCTCCTCTGCGCGCGGAGGGGGACGTTCTACACCTTCCGTTGTGAATGAGGAGGAGGATGACCCCGCCCGGCCAACCGCGCGAACCGCTAGTGAGTTCCAACGGTCACTTCCAACGGATTAGCCTATTATTGACCTAGCTAGCCCATTACTGACCCTAGCTATTAATATGTCTCACCGCGGCTTTAATTAGGACTTATAGCCGCTAGAAGTTTAAATAAGCCTCCAGTTGAACCGGTTTTCTAATAATGTTTACTCTCTCTAACAAAGTATCTTTGAGCAAGCAACCAATGTGCCTCAAACGAGCCGCAGGTGGCGCTAAAGTGCTCTCTGACCCTCCACTATGACCCCGGAGTAGCAGAAGTCAATGGAGGATTAAGTATTAAGATATTTTACTTTGGTAGAAGTATCTGTGAAAATACTACACTGCAAGTAAAAATAATGCATCAAAAAATCTTATGTGGGTAAAAGCATGTAGTTATCACAGAAAAAAATGAGTATCAAAAATGTAATGTAATTGTTTGACTATCACACCTGATGTTTTCGGCTAAATATTACTGCTGCATTATTGTGTATGATGCATTTTATTGTTGTATATATTTTAAGTTTGCAGTAAATTAACTGGCTCATTTTTCTTTTAACTAAAACACAATTGTTCATTTAAAGTATGACTTAAAGTTCATCTAATATATTTATAATTTCTAATTTAAGAAGTTAAATAAGACATTAGGGGGAATTTGCCCTTGTAGGAACTTAAGTACCTGCATCACTTGGAACAATACTTTTGAAAACTAATGTTTAAACACCTGAAAAAAGTTTATGAACTTGCCACAATAAAATGTCACCTGCTTTGCTGCACCATGTACATGCAAGTCAGCATCTAATTTGCTGATAACAGGGTTTCCAGGACATATTAGATATGATATTTTACCACTTTTTAAAATTACTCTCAGTGCATGAGTACAGGACAAAATAAGTAATCAAACCTCATGTGGATCTTTTAATTCAACTTAACATGTCCTGCAGCAGGAGGATGATTTGTCTTATGTTAACATTAACTACAGCACAAGCAAGAGGTCTTTACTTTACTTTAGCTCCCTTTTTTCTTTTTTAAAGGCACATTTTGACCCACAAACACATCCAAATTTAACAGTCAGCACTCACTCTAACATTAAAAATACATTTATTGCTTGTCACTAGTTTCTCTTTTATGCTTCTTGGCCAATTGCATTTCCTTGATACAAAGGGAGAGGTAAATTATTAAGACTGTTTGAAGCCTGCTGTCTCAGAATGACACACCTGGTTGTAATTTGAGATCATTAGGTGATCCATAGTGGTAGGCTTTAAAGGACAGATGACTAACTGCCCCTTCCTGCTGCCCACATTGATGAAAGGTCAAGCTGAAACATTTGTGCTTTTTCTTCAAACCTCACCACAGCTTTCCACAAAAAAAAACAAAAACGATTGTGGGGGATTTCTTTTACCTCGTCAGCATTTATTGTTCTTACCATCTGAGATTCTTTACTGTTTAACAGTGTCAAAATATTCCCCCAAATTGCAGCTTTAACCAAACTTGCATCTGCCTCCAATCAAGCCTAATGAAGCAGCACACCTGTCTTTAATTCCTGCATGGCCGAGTGGAGCTTATAAAAGCACTTGATAGTAGTCAGATCCATTTGATAGAAGAATTTGGAGGTGTAAAATTGGTTATTTCATCTCAGAAGTGTACTGTTGACTTGTTTGATTTGCAAAACCCACCTTCAAACATGGGAAAGGAGAAGACTCATGTTAATGTGGTGATTATTGGTCACGTTGACAGCGGGAAGTCGACCACCACCGGCCACCTCGTCTACAAATGTGGTGGCATCGATCAGAGAAGGCTGGAGAAGTTTGAGAAAGCTGCAGCTCAGGTAAAGAAGCAAAACCTGTAATTTAACACTTGATATCAAAATGTTAAAAGCTGTTTTTAAGACTTTATTCCTTTTTTTACAGATGGGGAAGAGCTCCTTCAAGTTTGCCTGGGTGTTGGACAAGCTGAAGGCCGAGCGGGAGAGAGGAATCACCATTGACATTTCACTGCTGAAGTTCAACACTCAAAAATACACCATGACTATAATTGATGCTCCTGGGCACCGTGACTTCATTAAAAACATGATAACAGGGACTTCACAGGTACGCAGCATCAGCGTGAACCACTTCCTGTTTGCCTTTTTTTCCTTAGTTTGACCTGTAATGTCATTTCAGGCTGATGTGGCCCTCCTGGTTGTATCTGCAGCTAAAGGAGAGTATGAGGCCGGCGTGTCGAGGAGCGGTCAGACCAGAGAGCACGCTTTGCTGGCTTACACTCTGGGTGTGAAGCAGATTATAGTTTGTGTGAACAAGATGGATCTGACTGAACCACCTTACAGCCAGAAACGCTTTGACGAGGTGGTGTGAGGCGTGAGCGGCTTCCTCAAGAAGATAGGCTACGATCCGGCGACCGTCCCCTTTGTTCCCATTTCCGGCTGGACTGGAGAGAACATGATCACTGCAACACAGAAGGTAAAGACAGATTAGAGTTAAAGTAGTCAGATAAGAGCGTGTAACACCTTTAAACAAAAGTGGTTTCTTCTCTACAGATGCCCTGGTTCCAAGGTTGGAAAGCCAGACGGAGGGAAGGGAATGCAAGTGGGAAAACTCTACTAGAGGTCCTGGACTCCATCCACCCGCCAGTGCGCACCATCAACAAGCCCTTGCGATTACCTCTGCAGGATGTCTACAAAATTGGAGGTTAGAAAATGTGCTCAAAATTGATTTTTAAGTGCTGCCTTGTTATTTTTCATCTCTGCTTGCTTGTCTGTGAATTGGTTCAAATCAAGAAAATGAAGCACAGGCGTGCAGCAGAGGATTAGTGGGGGATGGACGGTTGCAATGCTTGTTGAATAAAATGAGTTTAAGCTTATAATTCAACACCTAAATTTGACTTTAAGTGCTCTTGTCTTTGTGCTTTCAGGCGTTGGGACTGTACCTGTGGGTAAGATTGAAACAGGTGTCCTCAAACCTGGCATGACCCTGATGTTCTCCCCTGCCAAGCTCACTGCTGAGGTGAAGTCCATAGAGATGCACCACCAGGGGCTGGAGACGGCCCTGCCTGGGCACAATGTCGGCTTCAACATCAAAAACGTGGCTGTGAAGAACCTGCGGCGTGGGGATGTGGCAGGCAACGCTCAGCAGGATCCTCCATCAGACGTCAGCAGCTTTGAAGCTCAGGTTGGTTCACTGGATTTAACAGTGTGACTTAAAATGTGCTTTTGCTGCTGTTCTGATGTGGTTCTTCATGTCTTTAGGTGATCATCCTGAACCATCCAGGGAAGATCAAAGCCGGATACTCTCCCGTCCTGGACTGCCACACCGCTCATGTGACCTGTCGCTTCTCTGAGCTCAGAGAAAAGCTCGACCGCCGCACAGGCAAGAAACTGGAGGACCAGCCGCAGATGCTGATCTCTGGAGATGCCGCCACGGTCAAACTGGTTCCCATCAAGCCCATGTGTGTGGAGAGCTTCTTCACATACCCTCCTTTAGGTATGCTGTCAGTTTGTTTGAGTTCATGTACAAGAAATCTCTCCCATTTTAGCTTCTGCTGTGTTTTTTTACAACATTTTTTGTGCTTTCAGGACGTTTTGCAGCGAGAGACCTGAAGCAGACGGTTGCTGTGGGAGTCATCAAGTCAGTGGTGAAAGACCAAGGCTCAAAACTTAAAGCCCAAGTGTGTAAATAAGTTTTTTTTTTGGTTTTTACCAGTATTCTGGTATGACTGCTTCGTGAACTGTTTTATTTAATAAGTGCAATTTGTGTTAAAGACACAAAGTATTTATGTTGTCTTAAAAGTGATTTTTCCTGTGTTGACATTAAATCCAAAAGTTGAAGAATTGGATGTGAACTTTTGTTAAAATGTGAAATGTTGATACCAAATAAATGAGACTTGTTTGGAGAACTTTGTCTTAAATGTTGCAGTAAATGTAGAATAAGTTGGAAATTCTTTCACTGTCCCTTAAGTTAAACGACTGGGGGTAAAAAGCTTTAAACTTGTAAGAGTTCAACCCTAAAAACATGATTTCACGACTTCACAGGTAAACACAAAAACATGTCTGTTATCTTGAAGGTATTAAGATACTAAAAGCAGCCGGTTAGCTTAAAAACTGGACGCTGTAAGTAAAGTTTCTTGAATCTGAGTGGTTACCTACAAAATGGAGACTCTCGGAGGAAAAAAGTTTAGGTTTACACTTATGTCATTTAACAGATATAAAAAGCTTACACTGAATTAGCCTATATGTACATTTAGGTGGATTTTGTCCCTGTTTCCAGTGTTTGTGCTCAGCTAACAAACTTCAGCTGAAGATATGCAGTGGTAGAAGAAATATTTAAATTTGTACAATCTACAAAAACCATACTTTAAAACTTCTCCATGAACATTACATGTAAAGGTCCTGTCTTCAATATAAGTACTGGCAGCTAAGTATTTGAAAAGCATTAAAAGTAAACATACAGAAAAGCTCCTAACTGATGCATTTGATTACTGTCCATATTTACACTTTTCACACAATTTACACTGTTTTCCTTTTTTATATATCTAAATTGATGTTTTGATGTAAAATCATCTGAAAATCTGCATCTATGGCTGTAACATAAATGTAGCTGGCTACTTTTCAAGTGCAATAAAATTTCCCTTTTGAATGAACTGTAAATGTGTGAACATAAAGTTCAAATACACAAGCAAGCTGACCTCAAAATTGTAGATGCCTTTAGTTAGAATCAGACTCTGCTTTGCCTGTTATGATTAAGACCCACATGAGTTGATCTCACCAAGAATTCTCCTGAATCTGAAATAAGCACATTTGCCAAAAAGTCCACTGTTCCTTTATCTTGAGTCCAGCAGTGCTTTCAATAAGCTGCTTAGAAATGCATTTTCCCCCTCTAATGCCAGGTTTTGAAATTCCGGTGGGAGACACAAACAGACCTGGAAACCATGACATAAACACTATTAAGCAAAAAAGAGCAGACTCTCTGTGTTGAAGTACAGCACTTTTAATGATACAATGGGTTGATGGGTTTTGTTCCTTAACATGGGAAGAACTGCAAGTCAGTGAGGACTGGGTGAGAGTACATCGGCTCTCCGGCCTTTTACAAAGTCCACTTCTAAAAAGACATCTCTGGCTCACAGGCAAACCTGGAAAAGTACTGAAATCCAGTAACGTGGAATGATATTACATGATTCAAACTCAAAAAAAACTTTTCAAGCTCATGAGGTTTTACAAGACACTGAATTGTGAACACAGGTTAAAGTGAAACTTCTAGCCTGTCAGAAAAATCAAGTTTATTGCTAAGATGTCCTCTTGAGTTTTCCCCCCATACTTGTCATTAATAGTGGCTTTAACAACAGGATACCCTTTTTCGTGTGGTCCTGCTGGATTAATAGTGGCTTTTCAAACCCTGAGGTGAGCGTCTTTGAATGCAGCACTCCACTCAATTCCAGTCATTGTTACACCATGCACAGAAATGGTCAAAAAGGACTGTGGAGATGGCGTTCGAGTTCACACACAGAGCATACGTACAGTGAACAGTGTAACAAGGAGTAAATTAGTGACCTACAGTGAACCACAGGCTTTGATATTCCACCACACAGTAGCAGCAGGTTTTCTATACTGTAAAACAACCATAATACGTGTACACACAAAGCAAGCAAGAACAAAGAGTACATTTAATGAAATTCTTTTCACCTCGGGAAGATCAGTGGGAGACTCCTGCCTCTTCAGTCAATTATGGTGGTAAACAGGGATGCAAGACACAAATAAGTGACATGATCTATTTTCACATTCCATTTTTTCTTATTTGTCCTTTTTTTTCCAGAAATATAAGCTGATAATTACTCGAAGGGCCAGTAAAATCAATACAGATAAAATTCAAACTCCACCGCCCTGATGCTTAAATCTGACAGGTAGAGAGAGAGAGAGAGAGAGAGAGAGAGAGAGAGAGAGAGAGAGCAATGGTACATGTTTTGTACAATAAAACATGTATATACACTCACACACAAATATATATATTTACATACATATATACACAGTAACAGCATAAACATAGACTTTAGGTAAGTGCTAGGGTTCTGAGAGTGGCTTCGTCGCAGCCGTGCTATAGGGTTAAGATAATACTGGTAAAGGAAGAATACACACATTCTTTGTACAGCATGGATGAGGCATCCATGGCTAGATGAGCCTTCTTGGGTTTCTTCTTCTTGGTTGTTGTTGTTGTTGTTCTTGGTTGTCGTTGTTTTTTTTTCTTTAGGACACCTGTCGTGTGACAAGGGGTGTTATGATAGCTATTTACAGGACCTCCCAGTGTAGGGAGAGGCGTAGTGCAAGTCTTTCTGGCTGTCAGTCACTCAGGATGTGCACAAAAGACATGGGGAACACCCCTTTTCTTTCCGGATCTCCTTCAATGTGCCCGATCTGGAAGTGCAAAGGATAAAGAGAGTGTGTGAGGAAAAAAAAACTGCATAATGTGGCGTTCAGTGATAGCCGATGTTTTTGTGCGTTTCAGAGTGAAGCAGTGAAGCTGGACTCACCCACCACTCCTGGTCCTCTTCTCCTGTAACTATAATCACCTCTCCTTCTACGAAAGTCAGCTCGTCGTCATTGTCGGCCTGGCAGTCGTAGATCGTCTTCACCCGGCGGGCTTTGCTCTTCCCCTGAACACACAAACAACAAAACTTTGATCATAGTGCACAAAAACAATCTTATTTTATTTACTTTCATTTGTTTTAGTGACCCAGAGTGTCTAGATATGTTTATTTAGAGTGAGACCTGGAAAAAAAGCAACAAAAAATGCATTAAAATTAGTTAAAATGGGGGCAAAGTCATTGCTCTCTTTGTGACCACTAGGTTAAGATACGAAAACCTTAAAAAAAAATCAGAAAATAAAGATAGAATTCATTCAAATGTTGTCGTTTCATGCAAAAGTGGAAATACTGCACCCTCTATGGCCACTGTAAACAAAGTCTATGAACTGTATCTGTTTTCAGTATTTTGATTGAGATGATGGGAAAAAGAAAATTAAAAAAAATCTGACTGTGTTACCTGAGGCTCAAGAAATAAATGATAAACAAGTTTTGACAAACTTTAGTGCTACAAACTGAATGTTAAGACAGCTAACAAGTAAAGTAAATGTATTACACAGCATAATGTGTAACATGTATCACATTTATATAAGACTGAGACTGATTCATCGGTCAGGATAATCAGATTTTTTAGTATCAGCTTACATGTAACTAAAGCTTGAAGTGCAGAAATGCCAAAGATATTTGAGGTCACAGAAACAAGGTCTCAAATACAGTTTATCTGCTGAGAGTACTGAACGTAAACTGACCTGCTCAGCACATACCTTGTTTTGTTTTTTTTAAACAAACTTATAAAACCGTAAATCAAGAATGCCTGTTTATGTTGTGTGTTAATGTCGTGTAAGGGTTAGGCCACTGTATCATATTGAATTTTAAAACATTTGTCAACTATTGATATTAAAAATCCACAAACAAAAGGATTGTTTACTGAGAAGTTGTACTGAGAAAGTCACAGTTAGGCAGTGAAGCCTATTTAATCTCTGAAAACATTTCTGGAGCAGCTTTTAAAGTAAATATTTGAGGAAATGTGAACGTTCATACCGTGTTGATCTTCCTCGGGAGGGGCACTGGTGTCTCTGCAGACCCAGCTGGGGTCCCATTGGTGTCCTCAGCAGCTTGTTGGGAGGGGGCCGCTATGTTTGCCTGCTGATTAGGTGACGGTGAGTCTTGTGGCTGAGGCTGCGGTTGAGGCTGAGGCTGAGTTTGAGGCGGAGGTGGAGGCTGCGTTTGAGGCCTCTGCACCATCTCTGCAGGAGGCGGCCTGGGAGCGGACTCGGCTGTCCCGGGTTTAGGGGGGATGTCTGCGAGATGAGGCTTTGGGGGCAGGTCTTTGAGCTGGGGTTTGGGCGGGAGGTCTCCCAGCTGAGGTTTGGGAGGGAGGTCGGAGAGCTGCGGCTTCGGAGGAAGTTCTCCCGGTTTAGGAGGAAGTTCAGACGGCTGCGGTTTCGGGGGCAGGTCTCCCAGCTGAGGCCTGTCCGCCAGAGGAGTCTTCTGCGGGGTGTCGGATGCCGGTGGCGACTTCTGGAAGACCTCTGGAGGGTGGCTGGACTTATCCATAGACGGGTGGTGTATGGTGTCAATCTTCCGCAATGCCACTAGAAAAAGCAGCACACAGTTAATTTACAACATCTTAAATTCAACAACCTACTTTCAAATGAAAACTGGACAGAAACGTCACCTTTTTGAGGTAGTTTGGGAAGAACCCTTGGACCAAGTGTAGACTTTGTGTTGCTTGAAGTAGTGCTGGGAGAAGGTTTCAACATGAGGTTAAATAAAGAACAGAATCTAAGAAGAAACTTGCGTCTCAGGTGATAATGTTTACTTGTTTTGGTACCTTTGCTGCTGAGGAATTCCTTCAAACTTGTTAGAAACAGGAGACATCTTGCTGACAGGAGGAGGGGTGGAGTCGCTTCCTACAATATTGACATTGATGACGACAAACAGATTATTCGACACCATGACAGAGCTCTAACTGAGGGATTAATTTGATATAAATGTGGAAATAAATTAACATGCTGCGATGGTTAAAAAAACAATGAGGGAGGCGTCATCTGGCTGAGCTTTCCATGAGCCCGTGTTGTTTGGAAATCGGGGTTTATGCAATAAAGTGTCATCTTTGATTAGTGGTGGGTGTTACTGTTTGTGTAACACTGAATGCACGAAACACCACAGTTAAAAAAAGATTAAAAACATCCCCAATATACAGACAGAAGGGACACAAGATTGCAGGTAAGAGGACTGAGGTGTGTCTCCTTTTGTCTCCACGTGTTGTTTTTCTGTTTAGTTTGGATCAACAAATTGTTGCTCTAAATTTTAAAGGAGGTTTTTCTAACTAAGCTGCTGTGAGCCAATCTTGTGGACGTCTCTTTGTGTAGTTTGCGAGTAAAATTACATTATATTGGATAAATAGCCTCTCAAAAGTAACACAATGCAGCCTTTCTGATGAAGAATATATGACATACAGTTGTCCCTCGCTATAACGCGGTTCACCTTTCGCGGCCTCGCTGTTTCGCGGATTTTTTTTAGTGCAATTTTGCATGCTTTTTTTTTACAGCGTATGAACGCGCATTGTGTTCTG
>JAPZDY010000013.1:6206386-6223662 GCA_029783645.1 Ctenochaetus hawaiiensis | reverse complement strand
CCAATCAGGACGCAGAACACAATGCGCGTTCATACGCTGTAAAAAAAAAGCATGCAAAATTGCACTAAAAAAAATCCACAAAACAGCGAGGCCGCGAAAGGTGAACCGCATTACAGCGAGGGAACACTGTATTTGATTTATTTCTGTTTGACTGTTGAGCTCAAGCAGAAAAATACTGAGCCTCAGCGAAGCTATTACTCTTGTCAATAACACCAAAAACCGCTGATAGCAACATTTAGAGATGGTTTTCTGTACATTTTCTTCTATAAAACTTGTTCGTATCTGTACTATGACACTTTGAAAAGCTGGTCCCTTTCATGTTGCCACCAAAAACATAAAATAACCACAAAACAAAACAGGCTCTGTTTTTTTCTGCGGATATAAACAGTTGTAAACAAATCACACACCAGATTTTCACATAAGCAAACGGGACAGATTTATGGCCTCACTGAAGGGTTTGGAATTTTGTTTCTGCTGAGAACCACGTTGTAATGTAACGTCACTCGAGAATAAGAGCAACATCTGCACTTCCAAACCGCAAATTTACTAAATGGACTAACGTTTCAATCCCAGTCGCATCCACATGTGATCCAATCCTGTGTCATGATAAAGTGACCTCACCAGATAAAAACATGATTCCAGCTCATGGGGATGGGGTTTATTCCTACACATGCTTTTAATGGAAGCTTAAAAGTAAAGCTGATTTATTGTTTCCATGTATTGATTTCATTTTAAAAATCAACAGCAGACTTTGCAGACCACTAGAGGACGTTCGCAGGCACAAACAGTGACCGCAGTCCCATCATGCGGCTGGAGGGGGGATACAGCACATTGCATAACCTGCTGGGATACGTTGAGATGCAGCAGAGGCGTGTGACGACTTCACAGCGCCCTCTAAACAGCTGAGATTGACCGGCATCACCGCCTGATGTTCTGATGCAATCTGGGAGATTTAAACAAGCTTTAAACGTACAGATCGGCTGTGTTCACTGATGCTGTTCTGTCAGGATCTGATGAGTTAACACCAGGCAGACACTGGTGGAAACTTCGCTGGCAGCCCACAAAAAACAAATGAGTCATATACAGAAAGACAGAAAGCAAGCATGTGTACAGACACACACACAAACACACATTTTCACAATGTAAACAGATGCGAGCAGGTGATAGGTCACAGAGCATGATGAGTCGATGCACGGTGACCTCTATAGCTGCTTAATGCTAAAGCTGCAAAGCCGTGTCTTATAGAGGGAGATCCTGCGAGAATATCAAATGAGATGGAGCTGTCCTCTCTGTGCTCGGACCAGAGGGAACAAAGAAATGACCTCTGAAAGTCATTATGACGACCTTTCAGTCGTGAAGTTAATTAAATGCTTTCAGAGAAGAAACCTCGTCGGAGTAAAAACCTGAAATCTTTTGTGATTTAATTGAGAAAAACAAAGGAACTTAACGGTAAACGGAGCTTAAAACCCCACATCTGGAACATGAATTACGACTGAAAATGTGAACACAAGCGGATGCAGCAACAAGACACACAGACAAGACAAATTACCTCCCCTCTCTGCAGATTGCAGGGGGTCCACAGAGCGTGTGTGACTTATGTAACGACGTGATGTAATGATGTTGTTTCTCAAAGCGCAGAAATGCTTTTTTTTTTCCCCCCTCGGAGCATAAAGTTCCCTCATCGGTCAGTCAGTGAGCTGCTGTGAGTGTGTGTGTGTGTGTTTGTGTTGACAGATAAAAGAATGTGTGTATGATTGTGTTTATGTGTGTGTGTGTGTGTTTTAAGTGTCAGAGGGCCTGAATGTCTATGCCACTCCTGAGTGCTGAGTCTTTGCTTCCTAATGCGGGGGAGGATCAGGATCAGGTTGTGTCCTGAATACTAACAACGCTCCCACACACACACATGCACACACACACGTGCACACACATGCTTGTTGAAGGCTGCTGGGGGATTTGCAGTGTAGCTTGTTCAGTTACCATCCAACTGAAGGACGCTGAGTTCAGGGCTGCTGCGACATTAGATATCAAGATTCTGTGAGTGTGGCTTTAAATAAAACATTTGAACGCAGTCAAACCCGAAAATGCTGAAGCGAGGGAGTTTGTCTTTTCCTGTAACAAGGTGAGAGTTGACTACGCACAATGCAGAGGAAGAGGATGTATACGAGACGAATAAACAGCGGCACACACCTGCAGCTCCGCAGTCGCAGCACACTTCGTTGCCCGGCATTCGCAGCACATCTTCGATGATGGCTTTGGTCAGATCCTCCAAACCGTCCTCGCCACCGGTGCTCTGCTCGCCACGAAACGCCATGTTCAACGCCTCCTCCTTACTGTTGGTCAGCACCGAGATCCAACTGCACAGGGGGACACAACATGGCCACTGTCAGAAATTATAAGACAGTTCATTCATAATGTTTCTTTGTTTAAAGCACCGTTATTTTACCACAGAGATAAAAACAACAGGAAAATAAATCGAGATGAAAGTTGCCAAAACTTAAAAAATCCACTGCTGCAGCTGATCTGATGTGAAGATAATTTTCTCAATTCAGTTAAGTGTTTAGTCTTCTAAATATTGGAAAAGTGTGACAAATGCTTATTGCAGTTTCTTCAAGATCAAATCCCGAAAATATGCAGTTTTGAATTACCAATCTGAGAAAAACGGAAGATTCTCACATTTGAGAATCAGCAATCAGAGGGATTTTTGGCATTTTTTTCCTGAAAAATTACTTAAATAAATGATTCACTTGTATAAATATTTGCTCGATACTCTTCTGGTACTCAGTTAATCATTTCTGCTCTGGAAAAATTATAAATAAATCACTAAAATATGTAAACAATAGACCTCCTGACTTTATAATCACTATTGGCTGGAAAGAACAGAGGTCGTCTTTGTAACTGGTCCAAAGAGGGATGTTTTCTTTATTACACACATATGATGCATTAATAGACTTGAGACTCAATTAAAAGTTGTGAGGCAATAAAGTTTAAATGCACACAAGACGTAGAGAAAACATCTTTTCAGTGACTGAGATAACAACGTTACTTCCACTCTGCTTTCTTCTATTTTCGAAAAAATGTCCATATTTTGGAATTACTTCTTAGATAATATTTTACTTTATTTTGCTGGCAGGGTTATTTCCTTAAAAAAAAGGTAAAACACACACAGACACACACACAAGCATCCACACACACATGCACAAACACAACACTGTAGTCATTAGGAATCATGTAGACCTTTCAAACATGGCCTCCTGCAGTTCACTACACAACCCAATCTGCTCCTACGCTCCAACCACTCAGCTGCACCACGCACACACACACACACACACACACACACAGAGTCACACACACACACTGGGCTTTATGAGCCTGATGTCAGCACTTCCTCTCATCATTGTCACTCATCCCTGTCTGCAGAGGCCAGAAAGGGAGTGAGAATCCAAACCAATAGGAGACCGGCTGTTTATCAGTATGTGTGGAAAAACTGGATATTTTAATCCACAGATGTGAAGGCGCACAGATGCTGAGCCAAAGCATTTTGTGTTTACTTATATTACGCATTATAACTTGCCCCCAGCCTAATTGCAGGGGAGCGTGATTACACAAAGCAGGAGCTCTATGGAATACTAAATATTTCATGGAAAATCCCGAGAAGATGCTGCTGCTGCTGCAGTATGAAGTGCGTGACAGAAGCAGCAGCGAGGAGCAGCAGGCTGAATCCCAAAGGACGACATGAGCTGTTCAAGCAGCACTGAACCGAGCGGCACAACCACAGAAAGGCATCAGAGAGACAACATGCGAACACACACACAGCAAAAGTGCCACAAATCAAAGCCTGTTTCAAGACTGCTATAGTCTAGACAGCTCAAGAAGAGTCAGTTTTGTTTCGATTTGATATGATTCAGTTTCTGGGTGTTTCAATGGCTTGAATGTGTGTGTTTTAATAAGTTTGAGGCATTAATTTAAAGAAAGCAGACATATAACAACCTAGATTATCCAGTCAAAAGAGAAGAAATGTCAGTATTTGTTCCAGTTAAATTAGAATTTTCTTTAATTAATATTTTATTTAGACAGAATTCAAATAGTTTTTTTTTTATTTTACAGTAGTTAAATATTTTTTTCCCTTAATAATAATTGCAGGGGCATCAGTGTGAAATAACCTTTTATGAATAATACCTCTTATTTCTTAGGTCCTAGTCAAGTTTATTTTACAATTGTAAAGTCTACGTAATAAGCTGAAAATGTTAACTAAATATATGATGTAAATTGATGCAACATAATGAGAGATGATTTCCTTTTTATTCCATGCATTCTTCTTACTTGTCAAAACCTGGTGTGCACATTACCCACAATGCAACACAACAGACAACATTCATTCTGAGATTCAGGTGTGTTATGCTAGTAGCAGCTAACGTAGCCTCTTGCTGTTAGCCTCAAACAGAAAAGGAGAGCAGGTCACAGAAGTCTGGTGAGTTCACTTCTTTTTTTTATCTCCATCCTCCACTTTTCTTCATCTTCATCTTTAAATTTGATTAGTTAGTTTGCTGACAACACTGGGACGAGACATCAGCTGACCAAGCTAACTGTCTGATTAGCCAGTTTGTTTAGTATTTTATCATTAAAATAACACTTGTTGAATTGCTACTATTCTATCACGTGCATCTGTGTGTGTGTGTGTGTGTGTGTCCCTGTGTGTGACAGCATGGGAAACAACAGTGTGAGGTTACAGCGATCTGACTGAGTACAGACCACAAATCCCACTGCTCTCCTTGCTGTCACTTTCAACAGTTTCTCTGCTCTACGCAAAGCAAATAACTTCCTGTCTGCAAGTGTGACACTGACACAAAAGAGCATCCGCTAACCAACCCGCCATTAACAAAAACAGTCAGGTCACATGAAAATATCAAACACATTCTCTGAATAAAAGTAAAGGTCTTAAAATTAAAAAGGTCTCCTCAGGTTCTGTTAGCTTAGGCAAACTCGTTCACCTTTAGAAACAATGATAAATGCTCTTTAAGTGCTGTCATTGAGAAAAAACACAAGCAGAACAGGATGATTTATTTTTCTACTCACATGACAAACTCTTGTTCATCTTCAGCCTGGAAATGATATGTCCGGTTATCTGTGAAACACAGGAGTGAAGTAAGCAAATGTCTTATCTCATATTTCATTACACCAGGAGCCACAGACAGAATACAGTTACCTGTTCAGTGTATCACCCGTGTGTGTTATCTGTTGGACACGCAGTCTAAAAATAGTCTGTTTTACAAAGAGTATGTGTTATGTTTCTACAGATTAGCTCTCCTTGATGTTCATAAGAGGCGGGAATTCCCCGACTGTCTCATACTAACATGTGATTATGTAACTACGCTTGTACAGCATGTGTGTTTAAAACCTACGAGAGATGAGATCGAAGCACTTCCTGTCCTCAGGACTGGGTTTGACCTGGCAGGTGAGCAGGTTGAGTTTGACCGGCTGCCTATTGGACTGTAAACACACAAGAAACAGATTCAGGGGGTCACACAGGAAACATACAATCAACCTCAGGAATTTAAATGTTTAAACAAATAAAGGTGACGCAGAAACAGGATGAACTCAGGACTCCTCTTGAGAAACCGGACTGCGCTGGCTGCGATGTTTGTTGTAATAATGGGCCCAGTTGGCACACATATACTGGGCATTGTCTCCTGCCAGTGCCGGGCAGAGGAGGGGCCGAGGCACGTGCTAATAAAATGCTAACTGGCTGAGATGAGCCTTGGTGCTCGGCCGGCCTGCTGGCAGTCGGCCATGTCAACCCGAGTCACGTAGAGTTCAGCTGCCACACGGACTGAGGAGAGAAGTCGGAGTGGTGGTAAACCGCCTCCAGACAGCCAGAAATGATTACAAGCTCTCATGTAACTACCACTCAGCGGACCGGAGGAGACGGCTAGGTTAAAGATGCAGTCCCTCCATCTCTTCACAGAACAAAAGGGAAACCTTTTATATCACATCCGAGACGACCACATTCTTTGAGCTTCTTGCAGCAGACATAAATGATGATATCATGTCTGAGGGTGGCGGCCGTGTGAAGGTTTAAATCACGCTCATGCCCTGAAACTATAAAACTGCAAACATGAACAATGAAACAGTATCATCAGTCATTATACGCTGACAGAGCGTATCCTCCCTGCCTCCAGAGTGCCAGCTTCACCAGGCTCATCCTCCTCTTCCTCAACTGTTTCAAAAGTCCATGAAAGAGGAGAGAAACACGTAGCAACAGACAGAAACAAAATACAAACTTCTTTCTTTTCGGGAATCCTGTGAAAAAGGAGTCAACTTCATCTGAGGTCGATTTATGGTTGCGGTCGATTTCTTCTTATAACAACTCAGCCTGCTGGCCTTTGTTTGCATTTTAATTCACAAAGACATGAATCAAATAATTTTAATTTATAAGATATTTATAGGACTACTGGTGGTTATTGATCACAAAACCATCCCTGAATTAATGGACACTAACTTGTTGGTTTGATTACATGAGGAGGATCATCATCAGATAAAGAACATGATGTTCTGACATCAAGTGACAATCAGGTCAAAACAGTCAAATTGCAGATAATTTGATTTTTATTGAGACACCTGCTACTGCTCGGCTAAAACGAACTAAACTTTCAGATTGTGCTCAGGTCCTCGGTCCAGTTTGCTCTCTTTGTTTTTGAGTCTCAGCAGGAGGTCGTATCTCAAACGACTCAAACAACGGAGTGTGTTGCAGAATTGATTCATATTTTCAGATTCAGTGTTTGGAAAAGAAAAAGACAACATCACACTTCACGGAGGACGCAGCAGCTGCACAAGAGCGGAGACGACGCTCGCAGACGTGCCAGCATATACAGTGGCGCTCACACTCTCTCTGAGATGAGTCACCGAGGCGCAGAAGGCTGAGGGAGGGGGGAGGGGTGTTGGGGAGTGCAGGGGGGTGGGGGGTTGGGGGGGGTGGGGGCAGTGTTTCCATGACAACCCATCTATGTCAATTCCACTCTGCCAGCCTCCAGATTGAGAAAGCCCAACACAACCTCCCCGCATGATGTTCTTCCTTTGATCCGCACAGTCACTCATGGAGGTCAGGGGGTTTATGTGTGTGTGAGTATGTGTGTGTGAGTATGTGTGTGTGTATTTGTGCGTGTGCATATTTGTCTTGTACTCACCGTGGCATGTGAGATGGTGAGAATGCCCCCTTTCACCGAGCACTGCCTCCTCTGCCACACCTTCCTCAGCCTGCGAAGGAAGGCAGGGGGGCATGTTAGCAAAGGACGTCTCAAACGTTTCCCCTCTGCGTGCACTTTTGAAATTTTAATGCAACATGAACGGCGCTCTGCAGTCGTTTTAAATAATAGCTGTGTTAGCAGCTTACCCATCACTCTTCTTCAGCAGGTAGCCTTTCTTCTCGCTGCCAAACTCCTTGTTCCCCTGCAGCTGGTGCATGCTGTAGCCACCCTGCTTGCTCTGCGAGTCCTGTGTGAAACCACACGATACATGTGCACACAAACAAGCGCTTTAACACGTGTAGTACACAGAGACACTGCTGAAAACACATGCAATATACACACAAACACAATATCATTTGATCTAAGTACAGGGTCTCTTCTTGAAAACCAAAGTGAAAGTGCTAACAGGAAAATGAAATCTACACGGCATGCCAAACCACACTACTGTCAGGCAGAACAGACAGAAAGTTGCCATCATGCTCAACATGCACCAGCACTTACTCTTCTAGACTTGATTCCAGACAAGCAGAAGGCAGAAGGGGGGAGATAGAGGGGAGAGGTGTGAAAGATCCAGCTCAGGTGCAGGCGGTGGGTGTGAAAAAAAAACAAAACGTGTGCCCGTGTGTTTGCTCTCCAAATGTAAAACCTTTACTGTGTCTAATAACAAGAGCAGCTACAGAAAGTGTAAATCAAAAGTGAGGGGCTGCTTCGATTGTGTCATGCAGAACTCCGAGCGTGAATGTGTGAAAACAAACGCACGATTACAAAAAAAAAAATCATAAAAAAAGGTCGGCAGTGTGTGTGTGTGATGTGCTGTTAAGTCGGGCAGTGAGTGGCTCTCCACTGAGCAGCCAGTGAGGCACAACACTGGTCACCAGCAAAGCCTACCACACACTGGCTACCAGCATGGTACAGCACTGGGCACTCGCTCTGTGCTGCAGGAGACAAGCTCCAAACCTGGTAGTGGCCAGAGTGAGAGGAGGTGCGTGGTAAAAAAATATCAGCTTTTAAGCAACAAATCTGCGCGGCACCTGGAGCAACACGGCTGGTACGAGTGAATCAGGTCTGCCGTTGCTGTGTTTAGTCCTATGTGGCTGAGTTCGGGGCTGGGCTTGTTAAAAAAAATTCCAGCGACTACGAGTTTAAATTTGGTCTGGTGTGACCGGGTGTAACCTGCCTACCTCCTTCTGGTCCAGCTGGAGGGAGGACTTGATCAGATCCCGCAGGGCAGTCAGCTGCTTCTTCTCCTCATCCTGAGTTTGTTTGATCTGAAGGAGAACAAACGCAAAGGTTGAGGAAATTATGAACCAGAAGATCAGAGAGATTAAGAGCTGTGTTTACATCGAGCTGTTTATTACACTAATACATCAACAATCCGCTAACTTCCTATGACTTCCTAAGATTAAAATCTACTTTTCTGTGCTCACTGTTCCAGAAGACAGTTTTTAAGATTATTTTGACATTTACAAGCTCTGTAACCCTAGTGCCCACATTTAAAATGGCTTTCCCAAATAAAAAAACAGCAAGGATGCTCATCTAAAAAACTTTTTAGGGTTGCTGGATCTAAAAAACAAAAGATCCACAAACTACTCTGATAGCTTCCAAGCGTCAGGTTTCATCATGTTGACGTCTGACGATCAAAATGTTCAGCTAAGTTCACTTTTAAAAGAAATCGTTGGGGTGAGACGATCTCTACTTTCTCAGTTTTATGTTTGAATATGAAAGTTGCTGCTGTTGTGCTTATTTCTCCAACACAATAACTGCAGAAGCATTATATTCTTACAAATCTGCTGCTTCAGGAGAAAGCACAGCAGCACCATAAAGAAGAAATGGTGGTGAGGAGTCAGAGTAGGCCCACCTTTTTTCTTGTAACTGAGCTAAATGTGCTTCTTTGAACCAATGAAACACTTTCATGATACATGCAAACTTTATATTTTAGTATTTCTTCAGTCCTGAACTTGGAAACAGCCATTTGACACCAAAAGAAACTCACTAGCTTTACCAGGCTTTAATCGTCATAACTTCATCTACTGAATAAGAGATGCATGAGATTCAGGACAAACTAGTAGTAGATATGATTTTATATTTTAAATCGTCAAATCAACTTTTTCAATTTCAGTGAGAACAAAAGCACAAATACAGATGGTAAAAGGATCAGCTCTGATTCTCCAAAGCCAAAATAAAAGCATGAGGAAAGAGGAAAGGTAAAGGTAAAGATGTGAGTGTTTACATTGTAGAGATCAGCTGCCAGCTTCTCGATGTACTGCTTCAGTTTATCAGCCGTCTTCAAGCCGTCCTGGAAGAAACTGCAGAACGAACGTACGTATGAATCTCACCCACATTAACATGCATTGTAATAAATGACAAACAGGTCGGTCATTTAGGGGAGTTACTTCTTTGCAAACGTCAGGCCACACAGAGCGAGGAGGCTGGTGCAGTTTATGTTTAATGTATAGCTCGGCTCGATCTGGCGTCTCTGGCTCTTGGCTCAGAAATCACATTTGGCCGCGTCTGCAGTAGATTTGCAGAGGTGCTTAGGACATCCTGAAATCCATTACAGATCTGTCGGCGGCACACACCCCGATGCAGCCCTGCAGCAGCAAATCACCACTAATGACCTCCCTCTCTCCACCCAACCACCCCCACCCACAACACTCTTCTTCTTCTTCTTCTTCTTGGAAAATGTCTCTCACTTCCTCTGTTCATCACTTTCCCCGTCACGTCTCCTCTGCTTGTTTTCTTTCAATTTGAGCATCAAGGATCCCACATCTCTCCTCCCACCTCATTCAGCGCTCCGTGTCAAGCACTGACAGCCTTGTCGAATGTGTGGTTGTGTATTGCATAGTTATAGTAATGTATGGTCGGAGTGTGAATGCTGCACATAAGAAGATTCACCTCAGATGACTCTTTGCTGTGTTAAACGATTAGAAATGTATCCAGGATCACTTTTACTTCTTATCTAATAGCACAGGGCTGCTAGTGTAAGCTTTATGGCTAACAAGTACAGCTGTCAATCAGGACACTCAGCAGTGTTAAAGCACCTCTGTACTGTAATCTGGTATTAAACTGGCCTCCATCAGTGTCGGAGGATGCCTTCACTTAGAGACTGCTAAGCCTGGTTCAGTTAGCAGTCAAGTAACACTAAAGCTATCAGTTCAGGGAACTTTAGAGGGAAAACCACAAAACATTTTCTCTGTAAAATTTCATCCAAAGGGATGAAGCTGTGTTTCTGTACATTCATTAGTGAGGCCAAGCACCAGAAACCTTCCGCTTCAATGGTCATTTTATCATCACAACAGTTCCAGAAAATGCTTCATTAGCCCTAAAATTACTGTAAACCCTTGGGTGCAGGATGAGTCATCAACATTTTTATCAGTTTCCAGGAAATGTTGAACTCTAAAATACCCTTTAAAATACCTACCAAGTGACTTTTTTGTCATTGTTGAGGCACATAGGAGACAAAAACCCGGAATATTGATTTGACATCGTGGGAGCTGTAAGTGCTTCATAGCTGTGATGCCTTTTGCAACAACATTTGCAGGAATTTCCTGTCGACTACCCTCTATTTTTTACGTTCAGACATAAAGGAAAGTGTTTAAAATAATTTCTTTGACTTTGTAGCTTTTTGCAAAGCTGCAGGCATTTTGTCCCGATCAATGTCCCTCTTGCAAGAGTCCATGTTTTGCTGGTTGAGTTAATGAAGAGAGTGACAAATAACCATCTGTAATCTGCTGAGTGAAGTGGTTCAGATGGTAAAAAGGAACACAAATTGTTTTCTTCTTTCAGGCTGCGAGCAGTCCCACTCTTCCTTCAGCTCTCCATCGATTGCGTTTATGTGTCTAATCCATCACCGCTGTTGCTTTTCTATCCATCAAGGCCCAGGTTGAACAGATTACAGAGAAGTATATTGTTTTGTCTCAGTGTTATGACAGAACCTAGAAACGCTGAGTGAAAATTTGTCATTCTGTCACTGACCGACGTAGAGCTGCGGTTCTGGCACGTCAAGCACCCACTTATTTACCCGCCAAACCCCACAGCTGTCAGAACACATCTGCATGATGATCTGTGCATATTTATGAGAGTTATATATTTATATCTCTGTGCCCCCTCAAGATCTATGAATCACACAGGAGACAGAAAATTGACATCAAGAGCTGCAAAGAGGTGGAGAGACACGCAACCTTTTTCTTCGGCGTGTTTTGAAAAACATTTCTCAGCGGGTTAGATGCACACAACAGGGAGCATCATACACTGGAGTTCAAGGGGATTACGGTGGTACTTACTTGCACTGTGCGTGGTAATACTTAATCAGGTTCTGGAGGAGGTCCACTCCCTTCTTGGTCTTGATCTCATTTACTTTGATCAGGTACTGCAAAGCGAAGAAAGGAGCAAAGTTCAGCCTGGAGGTGAAATTAAGTGTGTGTTTAATAGATTTTTTGGTTTCTAATGGGGTATCATGTGGCAAAGATGTTACAGAGAGAGAAAAAGACTTCTGCTCTGAGATAGACAAATAAGAGTATGACCATTTTGCATTAAGATAATCGCATCCGAGTGCACATACGCTTTAACAAGGCTTTGATGTGTGAGCCAAGACTGCATACAAACTATGGGAGCAGGGGGGCCAGACTGGTAAACACACTTCTAATACAAGAGAATACCATGCCTCTGCCTTGATCTAAATAAAGATTCAAAAGGATGCTGTGAAATATTTTACATTAGCATCATAAAAACGGGAGAGAATAGCCTCCAGAAGAAGTGCTTTGTGGACTGTGTGCTTAGTCTGGCTGTCTGAGGATTAAAAACAAACAAGAAGTCTTAAGGCAGCGCTTCCCACCAAACAAACGAATGAAAGATAATCTGAGCTAATCCTGCAGCATGCCAGTCCAAAGAGATTTACAAAGAGTCACGGCTAAAGACCACTTTCAGCTCCATGGCAAAACTTCGTCTATCACACGAAAGCCTTCTGAAGCCTCTGACACAAACACAGTTTTCAGTTTGCTCCTTATAACATGTGTGCGGATGCACGAATGTTAGCACACGCATGAGCGCACGTGTATGTGCATGCATGTGTGTATGCATGCATGTGTCGTCCCTTTTGTCTGCCTGACAGTGCCTGTTGGATGGGAGATTATCCACATTTTGTCTGAGCTCTGTGTGGGTTCAGTGCTTTGGAGAGCGCTGCCGCATGTGCGTGTTTGGGCTCTTTTGTGTGAATGAGCAGCGTCGCTCGCACTGCTGCTGCCGCGTCTGAGCAGAACATAATGCAGCCTGCTGAGCGCTGCCTTTCCACACTCCTTCACTGACAGCGTAGGATGAAAAGGGTGAGAGTGAGAGCATCCTGTAATGTGGTGATTGAGTAACATCGAGAGAGAGAGAGGAGGGAGAGAGAGCGTGAGAGCGAGAAAGTGCAGGCACACAGAGAGAAATGAGGTTAAGAGGGATGAACAGATTGTACCACTAACTGCTGCAACTGTCCAACACACAACAACAACAGCAGCTGCAGCTGCAGCAACACTGGCATTTCCAGTGATGATGACTGTTGATTTAGGAAATCTCTGATGATTATTTTCACTATTAGTAGAGCAATTAATAAAATAAAATCTTAAAAATAAAAGAAAAATCATATACATTTGTTATGCTTCACATAATATCCAGATAGTCAGTGTGCAATAGATATGTTTGATATGAACAACATCCTTTATAACAGTGGATGTCAGTTTAACATTGTGATATGAATACTGCTGATCTTGTAAAGCTGCAACTGATAATTAGTTTTATTAGCAATCCGTCTGTTGACTGCTGTCTTGAAATTGGATAAATATAGGCCAAAAATATAGAAAAATGCATCAAACCATGATGTACTTTAACCCAAGTCTTTTTACACTTGAGTTTTTCTGCTGCTGACCCTCTGCCCTCTGATGTTTATTTCAGGTTTTAGTCCTTTAGTGTTTTCTAGGCTTGAGCTTTTTATCTGTTTTATTTAGCTTCTTTATATCGTCATGTTGTGTTGCTTGGCCCTTCAGTTTCCTTCGGGATTGATAAAGGCAATCTAATCTAATCTAAACATGTTATTAAAGACCTTAAAAATAGGAAACTGACTCACTGAAAATATTCTGGCAATGTTTCCAATAAAAAGAAGAGAACATTTTAAAGTACACAGTGCTACAAGTGAGGAACTATGAGACAATAGGTGTGTTAATGGGGTGGCGTAGACGGCGAGGAGTGTGGGGTGAATGTGGGCAGGTGAATGCAGGTGTCCTTAAAGTAATGGAAAGTAAATTATTGTAGTTTGGCCCGCTGACTCGACATGCTCACCAACACAGTCAGCGATTACAGGCTGTGACTCACAGCTCATTTCAGGTACTTAAAAACTCTTTTCCGCCCAATTACTGCAATTTGGGCTTAAAATAGTATTTCTTCATGTCAAATCTAAACAAGACACATAACGCACTTATTTTTAGATTCAGTATGACTTACACTTTCAGATACAGATTCACATCAATCGGAAAGGTGCAAAGAAGAACTGTCATTAGTTAATTTAGCATATAATTACCCGTGCCAACTTGCCAAAATGTAAACAAATATAGTCTAAAAACAGTACTCAAGGTAGAAATGACTACATTACTTTGTGAATCTACATATATATAATATTTTCTCTTTGTATCCTCAAAAACTTGGCTATAACAGCAACATATAAGTTGTTATTCTAAGTATTTTTAATAGGTTTGAATATATAACAACAATCATCAAATGTTAGCATGCTACCATGCTAGACCAAGCTGTTGAAAATGGGTAAAACTTAAGTTATAAGAGTAAAACATCAGCTTGTCTCTTTTGTCACTGCAAGCATGTTAGCATGCTAACATTAGCATTTAGCTCAAAGCACTGTTGTTCCTTTGTGCAGCCTTACAGAGCAGCTGGCATGGCTGTAGCCTTCTTTCTGTCTGTTTACTACTTTTACCCATTCCCCTCTCGTGTTTACCACATCCTAGTAATATTATGTGACTTAATGCTTTTGTCTGTAACAGAATGAAATGTCTTAACACAGGTGAAAAATGTGGGCAAGGAAACACCTCTAAATCGCCGTGAGAAGAGGGGCAGATCGGCACAGCAGGGCACAAAAAGACTGCAGTGAGTGTCATGGTGAATATTTCACACAACCAACAGCAGTGCAACAAACACTGGTCTATTATGTAATTTGAGTAAAAAATCCTAACAGGATAAAACAGTGAACAAGGCGTAGGCGTCACCACCCACCACTAGAGAGGTTTTTGGCAAAGCGTTGTGAGCTCTAACAGTTTGTTCTGATTCTCCCGGGCACAAAAAGAGCTCACATTGGTTTTACACTTAATTCTAGCTGTCAAATTTTGTTTAAGTACAGCCTTTGAGCAAGAATACCGAAGAAAATTCAAAATGTGTCACGATGTGCTTCAGAGACAAGTTTACAAAACCGAAGAAATATCAAAAAACAGCTAGATCAAAGGCAAACAGTTTTTTGCAAAAATATCTGACTTGTTAAGCGTTAAATATATCAAAGCTTATCCACTGGCATACAACCATTGCAACACCCAGTTTCAGTCTAGTGTTGAGTCAGACAGCCGGAGACCGGTGCGGTTCAGACCTTCCTACATGAACGTAGGTTCAGCCGAATCTGTTCAGGCTGCTTTCATCCCTATATGTGGAGCTGCATGAGTGTTAAAGCTATTCTATAAATTATTCAAATCATCTGAGAGAAAAAGTCAACTCAAGCTTAAAATCTGGTTTAAAAGCAGCTGCTAAAGAAGACTTCACATACTGCGGGATTTTAATAAGTGGGTGTTTAAACTAAAAATAGCACTGCGTTGGTGTAGCTAAAGATACCAATAAGAAGATGAAATATAAAAAAAAGAGGAAGGACAGCTTGGGTGATGGACCTGCAAGGTTAAAGATGCTAAAAAACTCCACAGTGATATAGAATATAAAAAAAGACAGCATTTCATAAATCTGGATGGTTATCATGATGAAATCTTTTTATTGCAGTCTGGCTTGAGATGCCCTGGCAGTCACGGAGTTTCGGACGATGATGAATTGCCTCCAGTTCAATACAAGCTGGGGACTTCTGATTCCACTTATTTCTTGACTTTTCTCTACTGTGAACCATTTCATAACTCCAAAAAAATGTCTGAATAATTTACAAAAAAGAAAAGGAGTTCAGCAGAAACGTGCACCTGCATGTTTATCGTTGCCGAATCAAAATCTTTTAGGATCATATGTGCAAAATTTTTGATATGATGAGAAAACGCTTTGCAGGAAAATGTGTTTTTTTCTTTAATATTGTCTCATTAAAATGAATAAGGAGGTTAAAAACGTGTTGTTTGACACATGCACATGCTGTCTGACCAAATGGGAAGATAATTTTCACAGTTCCAAGTAGTTTTCAATAAGACAACGGCTTAAAGGACAGCACACAACGCTTTGTTAACGAGATTTAAACTGGCCTGCCAATTACAAAAATTGGCTAAACTGTTGGGCAACTGAGATGCTTGATCACTGCTTATAAAAATTACCTACAGCCTCATTTTACAACCCACCTCACACATCTGGAGCTGGAAGAGACGCCGCTCTTTCTCCATCTCCTCCGCGATCTCAGCTCCGGTGATCTCCGTACGGATCATCCCGTGTTGCTTGGCGTGCTCTCGCTTCTCCTTCTCTATCTTTGTACTGCAACAAAGGAGGAGATTATTACTGAATGGACGCTCTTTCTCTTCCTGATCATGCAAGTTGTTTTGTGTTCTACAAGTGAAATGTTTACTACACTCCTGCAGGGTCCAAACAATATTGCTGCACATTATGAACCGTGTTTGATCCATTATGCAGCACTTAATGAGCTGCGGGGTGCAAAAAATATTTGGTGTTGCAACAGTAAACTTTAATTATCCACTTACAACTTGGCCTCGTAGTCTTTCCAGGCTTTGTCAAAGGGCTTCTTTATGTCCTGCAGAAACACAGGAGGACAAGCATCAACACACTACAAAGAGGTCAGCGTGGGGACAGAGTTATTTGCAGAGTTGGATTGCTCCAAGAATGCCAGCAAATGCCTCAGGATTTATGTGCAGGACGGCCAGCGAGCAGCCACGCCCCTCCTCGTAGCCCCAATATCAGGAGTTCGTAACCCAGATTCTCGCCACTCGCCTAGAGCGCAGCACAAAGGCAGTGTTTACTTCTGCGAGATTTACAGTGTGATCTTTGAACCGAGAGTTTTCCCTCGTCTCTCTCTCTCCGCTCTCTTCTGGCTTACACTCGACAAGCACATGCACAGAAGTTTGGGAGATTAATAGAGAGATGTGCTGACGAGGCATCTATTTTCCTCTTCCTGCTGCTGTGTCGGGCCGCGGGGGTGCAGGAAGAGTCAAAAGAGGGGCAGAGAAGAAGAAAAAAAAACACGCCAGGAAGTGAAACAGTTTTACAGTAAATCTTACCCCTTTCACGCCTTTCAAATCACCCTTCAGCAGCGAGTCCAGAGTGAAGATCACATTGTGGCTGAGACTCTGGAGCTGTGAAAGGAAAAACACAGGGGGTTACAATGAAGCTGTTGTATATGAAAAACATGGATAACATACTGCAACACAGTGACTGACACTGTATTTTATATCGATCCCACGTGCACCATTTTTGCTGCCATAAAAAGTCACAATAGCATCAAATGAGTGTTTATTCCAGCTGAGACGGGCCAATAAATACACTTGTTCTTGTTTAAGTTACATTTGCTAAAAACTACAGTGTTCAGCTTGAATGAAAAATAATAAAGAATGATATCATATATTTGTAAGAGGTATAAACTGACTTTTTTGGTGGGTAGCTGACAAGCTGTAAACAACGTTGACATATTATTACTGTACAATGGTAGTTCAGCCAAATAAATATAAATCCAATGTTCACTCTGTTTTAGCTAATTTTTTGGTTTCTGCCATGTTGGGAACAAGGGGCAAACTCCCCGCTTCCGCATTGAAGCAAACCAGGAAGTACAAAATCTTGCAGTTCCTCGACTGACCGCTT
>JAPZDY010000013.1:6174962-6188814 GCA_029783645.1 Ctenochaetus hawaiiensis | reverse complement strand
GTTACTTCATCTTTTAAAACTTTTACCCATTGTCCCCACATGAGGATGTTTAGGAGGATATTTAGTTATTACACTTACTAGGTTTAAAATTTAGGTCCTACTAATCCCAAATAGCTAGAAGAAAAGAAAAATGCTCACCAAATAAAAGCTCGGGTCTCAGGAGGTTAAATGTCAAATCAATGTATAACTCTTGGAAGCTGTACTGAATGTCTCCTACATGATTAAAATAAGCTGTGGATATGAAGGGAGATTTTTACACCATCTTGCCGGGTGAGGAATGCTGCTCACAGATGTGAACACTGACCCACTCTTCCTTGGCTAAATCAGGGGAAGAGCACAGGGATCAGGGTCTCAGGGCTGAGTCTGGTCCGGGGCTAATCCGCTGCCGGCTAATAGCCCTTGATGATATACGCAGTGCAGCTGTGGCAGGAAGGTAGGCCAACAGCTGTGGCCCACAGACCGATTATCAGATTTCAGCCACAGACGGCAAACAAGCTGACAAACAAGCAACACAACAGAGTCTCACCTCCCGCTGTGGGAGACAGAACAAATCAGAAAATGGCTGGAAGGTTTATTAGTATTTGTAGAGGGGAGATTTTGAGAAAAAATTACCCCGCCTTGGATGCTCTTTTGTTTAATGCATCATCAGTCTGTGACGCTCAGTGCATTCCTGGAGTTATTCTGTGATGACGTGCTGTAATTCACCACTTTGTTATACAAACCTGCGGTAAAACAAAACCAAATATGTCCAGTAAAATATAACTGCAATTTCAAATCCCGTTTTGCAATGTGGTGTCAAAAGCACACAGCTGGCCATATACTCAAATGTACAAAAGTACCAGTTTATTAAACCCTAAACAGCGTGGTACTTTGAAATATTAAATTTCTAGCTGCTAAAATAATGTATTTTTTAATTTACCACTTGATGGAAATTAACACAAAAATCAAACTAATGGCAGCAAAGTCAGCATCACTGGCAGTAACATCTAAATAAAATCCTTAATAAACACTAAAACAATCAATGCAGCTCATTAAAAAAGGAGCTTGAGTGTCTTTTGTATCTGGTTTCACTTGTTAGCAAACCACTAACAACATATAAGACAATAAAGAGCTAATTTAGGCCTAATTGACATTTTACATGATGTGACCACAAGGCTGGTAATGGGAGAAACCAATTGGAAATAATGTGTGAAGTCTCCCAAGGCAGAATAATGGGAAATTTTCCAGTTCTTTACATTATGAAGACATGGTGTGAGAGGCATCGTGGTGGAGGAGTCGCTAAGCTAGCAGGGCTGTAGCTGTAGCTTAATAAAGCCCTTTAGTGTGTACTATTGCATTAGCAGCTAATCCTTTGCTACTACGCAGTTGTGGCTAAAACACAGCAATGGAGTTTTTTATGTTTTCAATCTGCTATTCTCCCAAACTTTTGATAATTTCTGCCATTTTAACTTTTGCTTTTGCCTCATTGCTCTATTATTAACTTGCATAGCCGATAAGCATCACTTGACCTTTGTTTAAATGTTCCATTGATGACACAAACACAGGAACGTCTAAAGTTGTGAGTCTTTCAGCCTTTCTGACTACAGCAGACACTTGTGTTTGAACCTGCACAGTTTGAAACCTCCCCATGCAAAATGATTACTATTTCACTGCTAACAAGTAGAAAAACAAGTCAAAAACACAATTCAAACTATGTCAGAAATTCGAGAAACAAAAGAAAATTCCAAGAGATCACTGAAATGTTACTAAATATTACTCAAACAGCCTTGAATTAGTCAAAACTAAGTTTGTGAACCTTAGAAATGACCACTTTAACTGCTTTCTGTATTTCAGTGTAATTAGAAAGAGATGTCGTATGATGATGAGGATGGAAAAAAGACTGCCATTTTTTTCTCACAGCATATGATTCACTGGGTTTGGTAACACAAGGGACAAATGATGAATAAAAAGCCATAACTTCATTAATAATTGAATCTGACACAGCTGTGCTCCTCGGTTGCAAATGTTGCTGAATGGAGCCTTAAATAGCCAGCACTCAGTTTTGTTATGTAAAGCCAAGTATGATAAAAACTCGTCTCGTCCTTTTGAATTATTCATCGTTTTTGCCTCATTTCTGGTTGTGGTGGTGGTCGGAGGGTTTAAAAGTGGTCCAAAATGTGGAGCTAAATCAAGCAAGGGCATGGAGAAAAAATAAAAAAAACTCCATAATACAATGTTTCTATTTAGAGCATCTACAAATAGTTCAAATTTTAACCAATGACACATCAAAGTCAAGCAATTAAAAGGTCTTTTTCATCCTCTAAAGTACTTAAAAACTCCACACACAGACAGACACATTGTACCCACAAATCTGTTCAGTGTAAATTAAGTTTTGACAGAATGAAACCACCAACAGGCGGAACACACATTCTGGTTTTGACTTTCGAGTAGTTTCCAGATCAGAAATGGCCAAAGAAGCAGCCAACTCGTCCTCGAAGGCTAAATGGCCAAATCTGTGAGGAAAAACAAAGCTTTTCTGTTATCTGTGTCGACGGCGTTAACTGACTCTCCGTCATGTGACCAGGCTGAAGCCTCACATGACAACATGTCGTCTCGGACGTGGCCTCAGGTGCTTTTCAGACAGACACACAGTGTATCTCCTACTATAGACTCTCATTTTGAACCAGCCATTAACATACAGTCTTTGGAAGAAAACCTATGGATGTTTCATGATAAACAAATACGGTCTTGTTGTCGACTTACAGTGTTTTTCATTGTGTGCCTCATTAAGCCCTTGCAAGCATACTGAATGCATTTCCTAGATGCTGCCTTTTGATAAAAGGAGACAACAAGGGTTGCACATAATGTACTCTGAAATTACCATTTGATTTAATGCTTCCAGTTTCTCAGCTCATTTTAGAAAACATACTTAAGTTTTGGCAGTGAGAAACATCCGCTAGCTTCCATAACTTACAGCTATTTTGACTGCAATTTTTCCACAAATATGCCCAAATTTTCCTGCTTTGAGCTTCGTAAATGTGACGATTTGCATCTTTTCTGTGTCTTATACGACAGTGAACTCAATATGTTTTGCATTTGGACAAACCAAGACATTTGAGGACTCCACCTTGGATAACTGTGATGGATATGCTGATTGCTTCGCCCACATTAGCTTCACTTTATCTTGAACTTCATTTCCTTGGTGCTGTGCTAGATTTTATAGAACATTAACACCATATATGCATTTCTGCATGTGACACAAAATGTGCATCCCATCATCATCTTGCTCTGCAGCTCCATTAGTGATAAAAAATCTCCACATGGCACCTTTAAGATGAGCTTCTCCAGAATGACACTTCCACCATGTGATTGTAGTGACACAAACTAAATTTACATAAATAAACTCAAGAGCTTTTCAAAGAATGTTGGGAATGTTAAGTCCTTTCCTGGCAAACAGTTATGTGCTGTTTTGCAACCTCACAGTTCCTTCATGATAACTTTGGGCAATGACATTCAATATAAACATGCAGTGGCTTTGAATAAAACTCCTCATTCATCTTTTTTTTTTCTTATCAAATACAAGATAGCATCAAACTCTCCGACGTGTCTGAAGCTTAGAAAACGCTGTGAGTGAAAAGGCTGTTATATAAAAGTCCAAAATATAAAGGGCCGCTGCCTATTAGGTCAAGCCCAGCCATGCTTGAATAGAATGACTGTGAAAAGTCAACATTTTTCTGCTCCAGCCCATGTGATGTGGTGTGAGAGGCATGCTCAAAGGAATGCCAATGCAGTGAGGGTTTCCCTTGTATCGCTGCTATGGCTCAGTGTGGTTTAGGAAAGCAAACCCAGTGACGCAAAGTGCCATCTGTGGGGTACAAAGTGGAGACAATACATGCCCCACAGGGGAACAACAAGTGCCTGCTGCGGCTAATTTTAACATTTGAATGAAAATCTGAGAAAGCAGGAGAGTCTTGGAGTAATAACCTCTGACATTTTCATACAAGAAAATGTCATATTTGGTGATCTTTGCTGCTGCATGAAAAGACACGATTTGTTTAGTGGTATTTATAGATGGTTGAGTTATTGTGTCCGCTGCTCTTTGGTCTTTGGGAGGAAAAATTCAGGTTTTTATGAGTTTTACATGTTGTAGGCTGCAGAGAGTTAGAAATGTATCACTTATTTATGGTACATTTTTGGGTTGAATCTGTACAGAGAAGGAAAAATCACATTATGGCATTCAGACAGGCCAATTTTATGAAAATTTTGTATTTTTAAGACCTCGTTGCAACTCGTATGAAGTCTGAAAATACAGAAAAATGTCCAGAGTTTCATAGATTTAGACCAATAATCCAAAACCATTGATAACATTGATATAAAACAGTGAGAAGCAGTAGGTCCTCGTGCTGAAGAAAAAGGTTAATGCCTTTAATTAAATAGCTTTAATAATTGATTGATATTCAAGACAGTCCCCCATTAATTCCAATTGATTTATCAATTACACAACCAATCCCAGATCCAATTTACTGTGTTACCGAACCAGTTGCATTGGGTTTAATGACTTTCTCCTAGAAAATGAGAAAATACTAAATTTTCACTGCTGCAACTAGAAAAAAAAACTTTTGCAATGGCAAATACAACATTGTGTACACAGTAAAACAACCATTAATATGGTAAATAATAAGGGAAGTTCATAGAGAGCAAATAGCAGAAGAGAGTGGTAGTTGCCATTATTAGCATTATTCAGTGCTGCCAAAAAAAGTCAATTGTTAAACTGAAGATTTTTCTCGGGTTAACTCTAAGTTGCTAGGTAACTACAGACAATAAAATCAGATTTATTTTGCTTCGGGTTCAATGTTTGAGACACAAGTCTATGTAGAAGTTTGGATGTCACATATTACACATGAACACATAGCTGTCTTGTTATTTGTCGTGGTTTTATAAGTATCGGGAGTATTGGAAGTTTGTGGGTGGCACTCAAAAAAGAAAAAAAAAAGGTCTGAGATTCATAAAAGCCAAAGAAAAAGTTTTACTAAATGTTCTGCCAACTCAGATATGAAAAACAATGTGTTCAAGGCCTGAAACAAACAAAATTCTCTGGTGATATGATTAGCAGCTGTTAAGAAAACTTGCTTCAGTCCAAAGTGTTTAAACAGAAAAACAAACTGACCGACATTGTCATTTTTGGTTACATCATCTAAAATTTAAGACTTTGTTGCTCTTTTTTATTATTTAGATGATCAAAACAGTTTTTAACGAATGTGCCCTTATTTTTCTGACCATCAGCTGGAGCTTTAATCTCTGTCATCTGAAGCACCTACAGTTGCAACACTGCTTCATGAGAAAATGCAGTGAGAAACACACCACAACATTGGCTGTTCAACACCAAAGATGACACCAAAATGAAACCCAGACACACCAACCAGTTTCCGGTCTGACACCCCCACACACACACTCACACAAAAAAAACACAATGCCCTCATCTCCTGCGTCTCAAACAGCCGAGTCAACAAGCGAAGAAAGGTTATTTTTACACCTTTATCACTCCATCTCGCTGCTCATTGTTTTTCATATTGCTGCACTGATCCGAGAGTAAACAGTAAACATCTCTGTGAGCTCTGGGAAGAGAAAAGTTGCAGGGTGGAGGCTCGTGGTGAGTCATGAATACTTCTGTGTCAGTGTGCGCTGATCAAAAATTGATGTGCGGTGCTGAATTAAGACGATATGATGCTGCGACAACTTTTGTTTTGTTTTTTTTTCTTCACGCTCAGGGGAACGACTCCCCCTCCTGTGGGTCAACTCACGCCCTCAAGTTACAGCATTAAATATTCACGCCGTACCTTTGCATAATTTACCTTGTCAACATACCGAGGAGATGATTGGGGGGAAAGAAAGGGATGAGCGCTTTAAAATTTGAGGTTTAGCAGAAACCCGGGACGTTTTTTAAACAAACTCCTCCTCGGGCGAAAAAGAGGCTGAAGGCGGTTGTGCTTGTCGGGTGAATGATGCAAGTGAGTCCTTACATGTCTGCGCTTGGATCAAACAGCCTGGCTAATTTCATAAAACACACTAATCTAAGAGTCTTCGTGGCTTTAGGCTGGCTGTCTGCAGCTTGTGTGTTCGCCACAGCCTGCGTCTGATGGGTGTATCCCGCTTTTGAGAAACACGACAGGCTGAATTATCCCCGCTGAAATGTTTTCCGGGGGGCATCTTGCCTTTGTTTAAAAAACACCACAGACCATGTTGCTCGCCCTTCGGTACCAACATAATGGTCTTCCTTGTCATGTGATCTCTGCAAAAAAAAAATTCCAGAGTGGCTACTGAAGCCCAGCGCACATGGCGGCCCTTTCTAACAGATGTTTTTCGTTTGTGCTGCTGCAGTCTCTCTCTCTCTCTCTCTCTCGGTTCAGAGGCACAGAGCCAGAGAGGTGATTCATGATGCGAGCCTTTTCCTTGTTACAGTCAGCAGACACAAACTGTGCTCTGGGTTGAGAGTAAACACGGCCCTGGTTCTGTTTTGTTAGATTTTCTGTTATTATCGTGTATCTGTGTATGTATTATGAATTGCACTATTGAGTTGTTGAAGAGGGAACGAGGCCTGTGGTTTTTTTTTTTCCCCCTTCAAACAAACCGTCTCTGGTTACTGTCCTGCTCGTCTTAATGTTAACAAGTGATATGTTTATTAAAAATAAACCCCATTGAGTCACTTTAAAGCAGCACAGATGAACGTTTAACGCTTTAAATGGCAGATTAAATACAGCAGGCCTGAAGTCATTCATGTCTGCAGCTAAATGTGTTTCTAAGTGGGAAATGAGGTCACGTTTTGACTTAAACGGACAACGGCGAAGGTGTGTGCCCCCCCTGGTTTGATGCTCCATTTAATCATAGCGGGGAGGATGTCAGCGGAGGGCGATGGTGGGGGCGGGGAGGTGGGAAACACACACACATGCAAACATAACAACCTACCTGCCTGGCCTGATTACAGTCCCCCCTTTTTACATGATCAGAGGTGACACAGCGACTCTGGGTGTGTTTCTGAGCAGCCTTTCACTTGTGAGGGAAAAAAAAAAATCTGCCATTTTTAAATGCAATCTGCCCTATGTGAGATTTCGTAATCTTCATAATCCTGAAACAGTTATATCCAGATCTGACTGCCAGTGACTAGAGAGGGTCTTTCTCTCTCTGTCACACACACACACACACACACACACAGAGCTACAGCCTGGCAGCATGCTCTGAAGCTGAGTTATGTAATAGTGAACACAGAGAGCTGCAGGCCTGAGTGCACATCCTCATATACCCTACACTCTTGCACCAAAGCCATCCTCCGCCTCTATTATTACTCTACATATCTAGCAAGAAAGAGCAGCAGAAACACACAAGATAAGAGTTTAAGCGGCCACAACAGCTCTGCATCAGCCAATCTTTGTATGAGGAAATGTGCATTTTTGCATAATGTAGTGGTGTAGAATAAGCGTGCAACGCCAAAAAACACACTTTCACAGTAACTGCAGCTCAACAGGTGCAATTATTTTCTTTTTAAAGGGCGGATGTGCATCATAATAATGCATCTGGGCCTCTAATGGGATTGTGAGATGGTGTCAGATATCACCAATTGAATTTAGGGATGGTTGGATGTAGTAGCCTTGTAAACACACAGTATTCTACCTTTAAAACCCGTTTTATCTTCATTAAAGGCTTTTTTTATTTAAATATGATCATCTTTTTTGTTTGTGTTGTTTAATTAGGCGTCTTCAATCATGCATCCGTCCGTCCATCCATCCATCCATCCATCCATCCATCCATCATGCAGGCAGGCTGACACGGTGGCCTTACCTCCTCCAACACATTCACCGTGTTCCTGCAGCTCTGCAGTCGGGTTGTGAAGCTGGATGTTGTCGGGGAATTGTAATCCTCTGTCGTCTCCGAGAGAAACTCGGACACCGATATTTGATCCGGCATCCTTTAACGGGGAAAATGCCCACGGGAGGGTTGGCAATGAATGATCAGAAAGACAAAACCATGTAAGATTTAAAAATAGAGAGAAAGCTGGGGGGAGTCTGGTGCGACCGCGAGCCGATGGAAGGGAAAGCCGTCTTTTTTTTTCTTTTTTTCACGCAAACTGTGTAAAACTATCGAGATGATTAAGACGTGTCTTCTTCTCCGGTGACTTCTCAAATGACTTCACTGTTCCCCAGGGGCCATGGGAGGGGGGGAATAAACTAAATTTCTGCGGGCTGTTTCCCCTCGGTGTGCCTATTCCTTCAGAGGATGTCTATAAGCGACGCATTTATAAATAGTGTCACTCTGCGTCTAACTAAACCTCGGAGGAAAAACCACCGTAAAGAATAGCGGATGCCCTCATTATGCTCTACAGATGTTCAATAACCCGCTTGTCGTCAAAACAGCCCACCGTTACCAGCATCTGTTTTAAATTTATCATAGTCCGTGGTCTGCCGGGGTCGTCTCGAACTGCAGCGGGGTTTGGTCCTCTCTTCTTCAGCCGTAGTTTGTGTTTTTTAACGCTAAACGCTGCCGCAGACACATTCACTGCCACTCTCTCCTGCTCGGCCGCGCTCGAGCTTCTCAGAGCCAGAGCGTCAAGTGAGCTGGGGGGGAAAGACGTAACATCCGGTAGAGGTTGTCAAAATAAAAGATATGAGTAAATTCTATCGCTAAAACAAACTTTTTTTTTTTTATTATTCAAGTTTAAAGTAATAAGAGATGATAATTTTCTAAAAGATATCGTTTTAAATGGCTCGCCACACATAGCAAGTCAAATAAAAACAAGTCTGCAAAATGTATACATTTTACATAAACTTTGCAGCACGAGGTGCGTTTCATTGACTCTGTTTATAAATAGCAGCAACCTTTTGTTACGTTTTCTTTAAACCGCCCAGGATACTGAGGTCAAATGACAAGCGCCTTACACTTTATACTTACTTATACTCAACAGTGTGAGGAAGTAAACCTTCAAAAAATATTGGCTTTGCACATGATTTGCATCTCAATTCCTGACCAGTCGAAATAAAATTAATGCTCACTTTATTGTCTCTGTGTTAGCTTGAAGGTGAAAGGTAGATATATTTCTAAAATCGTCCAGTTTCGAAAATAATACGGATATGCATTGTTAAGTTGTAGTCTAGTATATTGTATGGTAACAGCGAATTTCTATTTGAAGTTAAATACAACATCTTAATAAAAAATCTAAAAATGGCCTCTGGTTATATCCAAATTGTTTGCATTAAGAACACGAATAGTTGCGTTGCAGTTTTTTTTTTTTTAGCAACATGTAGTAGGCTCTCCTTACAAAATAATTTTTGCGTTTTATTTTGAAATATCAAATTATCCGTTTACCGTCATTTTCTTCCTATCATTGGCAACTTGACGCGACTCTCTCCCACCCACCTCGCCTGGTTGACGGGGCCGAAGACCCCCTCTGCGCATGCGTGATCTGGAATCTGTTACTGGTCATTACATTCATTTTCCTAAGCGAACATGGGCATCGTCTGATAAAACAGAACAGTTGGTTGTAGTGAGTTTGCACTAGTGTCCCCTACTGTCAGATGACTTTATTTCACTTTGCATCTGCCCACTGGCACTTTGAAAATTGACAAAAGTGAGATTTTACTTGGGAATTTTGGAAATATAGTGAATTTTGGTGACCAGGGAGACAAATTCAAAAATTTGCAAGGTTTGTATTTGTTGCAACACGACTAAATATTTTTGAGGGAGCTCTGGTATTACAGGTCCCCATGTCAGATTCTCTGTGTCTGGTCAAGTTAATACAAATGGACAGCCTCATAAGGAAATATACATATTTATAATACATATTTCATGGGCTGCAATATGTGTATGTAATACAATATGTGTTTGTGACAAAAAGCTGGATGATAATACGAAAAAGGATGGCTGTTTTCCACAAAATAACATGAAATACCTCATTTTCTTACAATTAATATCACATTACTCTTGCAAAAGATCTACAAACATTTTATAGACGAGCTCTCATATATCATTTTGAGTCAGTGCGCAGACATATATGTAGTCATGATGTATGCTGGAAAAGTATACAATGTAATGATTAGTTTTTTTCATCAACTATTAATCATTGAGGCCTCATGTTGTCATTGTTGCATTAATAAAAACACATGGCGCCACCTTGTGGTCGATATATCTTTTCTGTTCATTTTTTTCTGCTTAAGATCCTTGAAAACGTTTTGTTATCTTCAGGAAACGTTTTAATAACCGATGATTATCAAACTTGCCAGTTAAATTACTTCATGGATCAATAATATACTTTAACGCAATAATCTTACCAGATGAGGATCTAGCAGAGGAAAAGTATTTTCTTGTAGGTAAAACAATTTGTACTTGACGAATAATAATTTGCACTTTACTTTAAAAATCTGACCGGAAGTCCCGCCTTTATTTAGCACTAGCTTGATCTAGCCTCTGTTATCGTTGAGCTAGTTTTGAGAAGGTGTGTTTAGGAGAAGATACTATCGTTTTTAAAGAGAGTTTTACTCATTTTAAACAGCCGAAACACAGGTGAAAACGTGAATACTGTCGCTGAGTACCTCAATAGGCTTGTCATCGTACTAAGAGCAGCCTGTTGTCGTTAAACTTGTGTCGTGGGAGAAGCAACAACCAGAGTTTAAACTGAATGGCTGAGGGTTCCTCAGGTAAATACCATGCTGTTTAAATTCATTTACACTGCGAGATTGTATCTGATTATAAACAAGTAATTACTATTAAAATTTTGACTAAATTAGACTCGTCACTAAGACTTGGCTTGTTAACGTGTAAGATAATCTGGTTATGTGGTAAGTTAGCTTGTCTGAGCTAAAATTAGCAAAGATGAACTTTTAGCTAATGTGAGCGATCACTAGCAGCTAAATTTATGATCCATGTTCAGTTTGACTGTAGTTTGACGTTAGCATATCTGTGCTAACATTTGTATAATAGAGTGATAAGGGAACATTAAACACGTGACAGTGAACATTGAAAGCTAATATTTTACTGTCATGTCCTAAACCTAATCCAATATGAACTAAAAACGAGCTAAAAAAAACATGTAAATAGCCTGTTAGCTTGTAGCACCAGTATGCTACTTGAATGGTTTGTAGATGAAAAGTTTGCATACTGAATCAACAAGATTACATCATCTAAATTTAGTTAAAGCTAGCTCGCTAACTAGCTCGATAGCAGCTTGTTACATAATCTGAACATGATTGTTTTTAAGGAGGATATTAAATCAACTTAATAAAAGGCTAAACAAATACAAATTGAGCAACGCGTAGATCCAAATTTTGATGATTTTTAATAATTTGGGCTGTCCAGAAGCCTAGTAAACACAGAAAATAGCTGTTTTTGTCAAGTTAAAGAGTGAGGAAAGTCCAAGTGTGTATAGTTATATCACACACAGCTTGTTTTCTGTTTGCAGAACCACCTGACCTCAATCCAGATGAGGCATCGCATCCAAAACCATATCAACAAAAATCCAAAAGAGGTCGGCCTAGATACAACAATAACAGGAACTTGAATAATAACAGTTATGTTCCTTCGCAACAATATGGACACTTTCATCAAGGATTCAAACAACCATATGGTCCCGATAATTCAAATTATGCATCGCATCAACATCCTCCTTACCTAGAAGAAGATGGAGCCAGAAGGGGAGGCAGAGGAAGAGGCAGAGGGAGAAGAGAAGGGAATAGAGGTGGAAACTTTGGTGGCTCTGGCTCTGGCTCATGGAGGCAAAGACCCGGAAGTGATTTTGGGTCATATAACGGTAACAACAGAGGTGCAGGCACCTTTTACTCAGGGGCTCATCCCATGGATGGACCTGATGGACCCAACTGGCGAAGAGAAGATGTGGGCAGGAATTTCGAACAAACCAATGAAGACCAGGATCCCAGGGCTAAAAACCCCAGGAAGTTTAGCCAAGAGCAGAGAAGAGGACAACAAGGTGAAAAGCGTAATCATCCAACGGAGGACAACGAATCAGGAGGGAGTCAAAGATCAAATGACGCCAAAGAAGAAGAAAACCCTCCCTCAGACATCAGGGAGAGAACTCAGAGGAGCAGAACAGGTCCAGACTTCAGACAAGATGATCATCACAACCGACACACTGAGGCAAAGCGACGGCAAGGACCAATCAAACCGCCCAAACCACCAACTCAAGAAGAAACCGACTCAGAGAGAGGAGCCGGCGTCCAAGAGGACCTTGGCCATAACAGAACATCTCAGGATGCTGCCAGTAAAGCTGGACGAGGCTCAGGACGACACACACCCCTTCAGGCCAGAGGGGGCAGGAGATCACATCAACAAAACCACAGGCTGGGCCAAAGAAAGTGGGACAAGGTGCCCGAGAGCAAAGAGACGCAGACAGGTAACTTCTATACGGAGACTAGAGTCACAGAGAGTCTCAAAAATCTTCAATTGTTTTTACTTTTTGTTTTCAAAATGAATCTGCAGGCCACAGCAGACATTTCCCATCACTTGGTATTTTGTTTATGATTCCAATAACATTTTTCTGGAAGTTTTTCATACATGAGACCTTGACTAAATAACCACTAAAACACTTTCTGAAATTGCTCCAGATGTTCTCATTAATTAACTGTAAAGGTACATTTAACAACTCTATAATGCTGGTTGACAATGTTACATATAGTTTTTCTCTGTCTGTGCTTCCTTTCATACTCACAACCCTGTAAGTGCTGTATATTTGATAATAGTTTTTCAATACCTAGTGTTCAAAAAGGAGCTTGTCAGCTCGTCATTCTTCTCTGGCGGAGCTGCTTTAGTTCTTTCAGTTTAAGAAGTGAATTGTGGGTCATGTTTGTCTGAATCTCTCCTGCACCTCTGATCTCGTCCCTCTGCAGGGTGTCTGATTGAACAGCTGTCTGAGGAGAAGTATGAGTGCATGGTTTGCTGCGATATCATCCGAGTCATGGCCCCGGTGTGGAGCTGCCAGAGCTGCTTCCACGTCTTCCACCTGAACTGCATCAAGAAATGGGCTCGATCTCCGGCCTCACAGGCAGACGGTAAAAGCCCTGAAGCTACATCTGGATGTTTACTATCAGCAGCACTGACCCACACTCCTCTCAGTGTCACTGTGGTTACTGAATAACAGGACCTCAGCATAATACACTGCAGTGCATAATGGTGTTGTGCAGATGGACAGTGTCTATTCACTGGAGCCCCATCAACTAAAAAACAAAGCAAACTCTCAGGCTTTGAAGCTCCTGCTGCATCAACTGTGTGTTGTGTTGCATTGTAGTTTGAGGACAGTGGAAAATATCTGCTGTTCTCTTTATATAAAAATGTGTTTCTACTAAATCAAAGCTGTTTTTTTAGATTCACCTGAAGGGTGGCGCTGTCCGGCCTGCCAGAATGTTGCACTGAAACCGCCGACCTCCTACACCTGCTTCTGTGGTGGGTGACTGTTTCATTCATTCATGCAGTTAAATCCATATTTTAGATAGCAGTCAGTTTATTTTGAGTGAAGAGAATTTAAAGTAAGATTTGGTCCAGCTGACATTCCCATAATCCAGAAGTGGGCGAAACAACACTCTTTTGTTCCACATTTGATTGGCAGGTAAAGTGACAAACCCAGAGTGGCAGCGCAGCGAGATTCCACACAGCTGTGGCGACATGTGTGGGAAGAAGAGGAGCGGAGTGGACTGCAACCACCCCTGCAACATGTGAGCCTTGATTAAAACTACAGGAGAACACTGTCATTAACAATCACATGCTGCTCCTTTTAAACACAGTTGTCCCTCACTATAATGCGGTTCACCTTTTGCAGCTTCGCTGTGTCGCGGATTTTTTTTAGTGCAATTATGCATGCTTTTTTTTTTTTTTTTATCAG
>JAPZDY010000013.1:6152827-6168648 GCA_029783645.1 Ctenochaetus hawaiiensis | reverse complement strand
CTCCTTTCTGTGTGTCTCCTCTCTCAGAAAAGACCTGAAGTTCGTCACTGGGGTAGAAGAGGAGATCAAGAATCTTGTTGAGCTTGCTAATAAGGTAAGATGATACCTTGGATCGATTGTGGTCGTCCTGGCAGTTTGGCAGCCCTCTCATGGTGTGGTGCTCCCTCTGGTGGCTGCGTTTAGCCTCCCTATGCTCTTTAGAAACAATAACTGAGGAAAAACTGACATTAAGATGTTAATACTGAAGTGTGTTACTGATTTTTGCATGTAGTTAACTGAAATGCTGTCAGACATGCTAATTTATTTATTGTCCACTCATGTTAATGCAACATCAGTAATATCATGACACCTTTATTGTCCTAAAGGAAATCCACTGTATGTCCCAGGCTGTCAGTTTGCATATAGTTTGATACATCAGATGTGGACTGTGGGTATCAATCTGCCATTTGTTGTTTCAGGCGTTAGTCTCCTCCCTGTCCTCTACCTGCATGTTACTGGTTTTTTAGAAATCCTGTTGCTGCATCCTGGGGTTTGTGCTGCCCATGCTGGTCGTGATTGGTTTAAAAAAATACAAACAAGCAGGAGTGTTTTTTGCCCCAACAACAGAAAGATAACAGGTGCAGATTTTCTCCAGAACTGACACAGTGCAGTCAAATCAAAGCTGGCTATGTGAGACCAGTTCACCTCCAACACTGTTAGGAAGATATGACTCAAAATCAGCACCCAACACAACATGATGCACAAAGAAACAGAGATAAGCTGTTTTAGATAAAATGATGAAAACAAAGAAGATTTCTGAGAACAATCTGTGTAAATCTGCAGCACACAGAACCATCTATCTTATGGCAGCAGTTCATATTTGCCTTTAAAAAACAGGCTGCATTTTCTTTAATATGTGCTCTTAAATTCAGTCCGTGGAGTTCTGCAGCTCAGTGATTTCTTTTAATTTTTTACTGCTAGGGGGAAAAAAAATTGCCAGTGAGACAGAAAGTTACAACACTACAGATGATTGATAAAATAAAACCAGCTGCTGCTGCCTCCAGTGTTGCTTTTGAAATCATGACTTCTGTCTTTGAAATAAAGTTGTTTATGATCTGTTATTGCTCCTCAGTATTTATGCCATTGCCCTGCTTGCCTCTGTTATAAACACTCGCATTGTGCTGCCTAGAACTAGTTCAAATTAAGAAAGTAAAGCCAGGCATACCTAATTACACCACATACTTTTAGCTGTGATGCTAATGTGCGAATCTAAACCCAAACTCATATTATTTTCATACTATTTTCTGATTCAGTTGATGTATATTCAGCTATTTTTAAGTTCGGTCAATTCTCCAGCGGACCTGCAAGATGGAACAAGCTGTGGTTGCTTGTAGACTTCTGACAGGACGGCAAAGCCTCTTTAGTGACTGTTCCCAAGCCAGACTAAATTAGTAGGTACCTCATGGGGCAGTTGAAAAAATAGCCTCCATGTTCTTTTTTCAGTTTTGTTCGATGCATCAAGGCTATAAGGAGCAAGGCTGTCAAGGTCGCTGTTGCCTTGGTTTCTTTGCCAAATGTAAAGGATTGTTTATCACCAGCCGAGTCTATTTTTGGAGCAACGAATCATGGCGCCCTCAGAGTCTGCTTATGAAAGGTTTTGTCATTTTTTTTTTTCCTCATCTTAAATGCGCCGCATACTCTGCCGTCTTTACTCACTTCATTTTCTACCTTTGTGTGGGCTTCTTCTTTCCTCAAACTGAGGTTATTAAATCTTATTCTCTATTGAATTTTGGCTGTAATACTTTCTAACTAGCTTCTGGCAGAGAGAGTGGATCGGTTTTTACGCCAGTTGTTGTTTTCACAACCCTCTTCATGTGCAGAACTGCTGTAAAAGATCTGTTCAAACAGACTAAGAGCAGTAAAAATATTTCATTATGGATCTGGCTCAGTGCACAGGGGGCAAATGGGATTGGTTCCTCCCTGAACTGTTACCTCAAACCTGGAATTACACTGTAGTCTGAAATGTGATTGAAAATGCTTGTTTCTGTGTGTAGAGGAAAGAAAGAGAGACACTGTTAGCAGATTAGATCAGTGGTTCCCACATTTCAGCCTCATTATCCCATAAATCGAAGCTAATGCTATTTGCCACCTGTCGTTTCTGTTTGGGTCGGCCAATATGGACCAAAAACCAGATTTAAGTATTTTCAGGCTGAATATCGATGTGTGATTCGTGTCCCTTTTTTCTACAGTGTGGTCTAAATTTTTTGGTTGTAGTTCAAAACCAAATTGCACATGAAGGTTAGAAAGTTAGACTTTTCATCTTTAGACTTTTTATTGTTATAAATACTTTTTAGAGGCTAAGGAGGTAAAAGTTACCTGTAATTCACAAAGAGAGAGAGAGAGCAAAAGGTTTTAAAAAGACTGATTAGAAATGAAAATCTCTCTTTTTTTCTTTGTGGTCCTGTTAATCATCTCACAACCCTTTTACGAATATTTGTGGTGGTGGCTTCAGTGGTCATGACCTCCATAAAGTTTTATTTCTGGTTTAATGATAGAAAAAGGACATTATAATGCTGATGAAAAAGCCAAAAGAGCCACATTTTAACTCAACATCTGTTTCATTCGTGTGTTTAAAAAAAACGGCTTGTTAGCTCACAAACAAAGCTGATTTTTGCTTCTCAAAAGCAAAAGCCCTGATGTTCATGCATTACTGATTTCTGCAGGGAAAGCAGCCAAAGAGAAGCCACTGTTTCCCCCCCATGAACCGAGAACACCGCAAGATTGTCCATAACCTGGCCGAGGTTTACTGCGTGGAGAGCGTGAGCTACGACAGCGAGCCCAAACGCAACGTGGTCATCACTGCCCAAAAGTACGACCATTTTTCAAACAGCTAACTTGTTGATCATGTGTGCAAATGCAAAAGCAGCTTGGAAACCTTCCTGACAAATGCAAGTGTTGATTATGGATTTTGCTCTCTCATTCGCAGGGGGAAGTCGGTTTGTCCAAACACAACCCTGACATCACTGATAGAGCGAGAGACGGCCACGAGGGCCCCCCCTCCCATCGCTCACATCAAGCAACACAGCAGCAAGTAAGTCTTCTTCTGTGGTTAAAAAGACTTCTCTGATCACAAGCCTGATCCTCACAACTTTCAGAGGTTGCAGAAGAGTCCCTGCTTCTGATTCTTGTTAGTTTTCAGATTTTATCACCTGCATGTGACTAATTTTCTTCTCCGTTCTCCTCACAGGGTCACTGCTGGAGTCTCCTGGTCAAAGATGGTGAAAGAAGAGCCTGTAATAGATTACTTTGATGTCCAGGACTAAAAAAAAAAAAGGGCCTAAAATTTGAAGAAAAACCCTCAGGATCTACTCAAAAAAAAAAAAACAGTCTCATCTGCCAAAAAAGCCTGAACAACCTTTTTGATTTGTGTTCATCAATAATTAGTTAGAATTCCTCTGGCTTCATAATCAAATAAATCGTCTTTGAAAATGCGTCTTAAGATGTAAATGCCTCCTGGGAACACCCACACTCGGTTTATCCAGGAGGAGGAATTAAATGAGTGCTGAGTCAAGTGTGTCCCATGAATTTAGATATAAAAGTAAATCAAACCTTGCACAGAATCTGAAAATGGATCATTTCTAAAAAAAAAAGAAAAGCTCCTGATTATTTTCTTTGCCTCCTTTGTACGTTTTGTAACCGAACCCTCATTACACCAAACTCAATAAAAAAGCGAATTCTTCCACAGAATAGCTCATAATTTAACGGTAGATGCTTCTCTCAGATTGAGCTCTCTGGTTTAACATCGTGCCAGAAACATTTTCAGCCATGGGATATCTTTTGTTCTTACTGCTGGTATTCAGCCAAGGGTTCACTAGTAAACCTCTGCTGATGGAGTTTGTGTGTGGGAAGGAGTGGGCTGCACTGCGGAAAGAAAGCTTTGTTTGAAACACGGTTATGACCCAGATGCTGTGCTGTTCTTGCTGAAAGCTCCTCCTTGGTATAAACTTCTGGACCTGAAGGAGGTTCATGGACACTTAAACAGGGAGGATATCAGTCAGCCTGACAGTTTTCAACCTGTTTTTTAAGCTGATGGACTGTTTCTGTGTCACATCTGCAGCCTGGGAGGTTAAAAGATGCAAACATGGCGACAACTGAGCTGACACCTCCAGATGTTCAGTCTGTATTCACATACATGATGAAAACTCTTTACATTATCCCCTTTAATCAAACCATTGGCAACAATCCACAACACACAGACATATTCAGCTCTGCCTTTTTGTTGGTGTATGTTTTTGTTGATTTCAAGAGACTTAAAATAAAGGCACGCAGTTTCTTTGTGTTTCTTTTGTGCAGTTTTTATCCCTTATTCAAAAAACCTTGCACATGAACTGGATGTCTTGAAGTTCAAGTATAATAGACATGTTTGAATCCCTCGTACAGTGCAGACTAAATTAACTGGTGTCCTCTAATGTGGTTAAGAGAAGCTATTTTCATGCTATAAGTGGATAAAACAGTACGTTTCATCCTTATGCTTATATAAAAAGAATCTTCAAAATACCCCTTCAGTGTTTATTAAAACATTTCAAGCTGTATTTTTAATTTCTCATTATTTTAGCAGGTGTCCCATTTGAACTTGCCATATACTGTAGTAATTTTACAAAATCCCAAATTTAAAATTCCTCTTTTGATACCTTCATTTAATAAGATAAAATGATGGCTTTATCAAGAGCTAGAAGACCTTATTTGTGCTTTATACATCAGTTACAAGCAATTTATGGGAGAGTTTTGAAATAAACTGAAAAAAATGGTTGTGAAATATCCCTTTGATTGGTTCTTATCCTTAAAGAATGGAAATAAAGCAAGAATTAAGATTTATTTTGTGTTTAAATATGTTGACAGATATGTGGAGCTTGGCTCTGGTTGTTAATAACTCAATAAATTTAAAGGACAGTGCAGATAAAAACAGATGAACAAAGATAACTAGGCAAGCTGGACATCAAATGATTGTTATAATTAGCATTGTAAATATTCTTAATTCGATCATAGATCATTTTGTGCCAGATCTTTTTCAACCCTTTTCAAGAAGAGAGTTATTTATTCCACAATCTGGCGAACTAAAGTTGTCTTATTCATGTCTTATAGCTGCTCTATAAAGCATTGGTGCGTTATAAATAAAATGGCTTATAATAACAATTTACATCCTCCTCACTAAGGGTGCCCTTTGATGGTGCTTCTCCTCTGTTGTTGAATTAAACAGGTTTTTTAGTGCATCATTGAGGCCTAACTTTCTCCCCCAAAAAGTCAGTCTTTGTTCTTGCAGTGCAAAAACATTTACAGCATTTGTTTAAAAAAAAGGAGAATAACCTGTAGCCATGTTTTCACACTCCCTTTGTTAAATCTTACATCGGACATTACAACAATGCCCCCACCACCACCACCAGCAGCACCACTTAAAACACCCTCCCAAATAAAAAAAAACCCGCTCATGAGGATAATTTGATGACACTCCCTGCCACTGGTAATTTTTCATTATATCGACTCTCCAGCAGAGACCGCGCCTGCGCTCCAGCTCCCTTCCGAACAAGGCTTCACCAATCCTGGCTCTGGCTCCATCCCCGGCTCGGCGTCTCACAGGCCAGTGCTAATAAGTCGCCTAGCTGTCCAGTAATGTAATGGGGAAGTGAGAGGGAGACGCTGCTGTCTGAGAAGCCGTGAGGAAGTTGAGGAGTGAAGGGAAGCTCCGCGCCGGACCCGGACACCTCCACAGAGACACATCCTACAGTTGCTGTTGTTGAGTAGCCCAAAAAAGCGCATAGTGATGGAGAGAAAGGTAATGGATGCTTATGCTACCTTGTGATACATTAGCAAATTTTGTTTTATTCCACATCACTTTGCCTCGCCGAGTCTGCGCTGCTCAGTATCCGCATCCACCATTGAAACTATTCTTTATATATTTTCTTTATCCTTTGCCAGCCCGGATTAGTGCGCACCGGAGTTTTTTCCCCTCGTCTAGCTGTAATTTATTGTGCATCAAGGAAAAAAAAAAAAAAAAAAAAAAAAAAAAAAGCTGCCAGGATCAATTTCCACCTCATGGTGCGTTCAGGATTATTCCGAGGCGTTCACAGTCGCATGGTGCACAATGTATTAGAGAATACTGATAAGGGATTGGGGATGTGGTTGGGAATATTTAAGGGGACTGTGGGGCTACAGTAGCTCTGTCTGCATCACCACACGGCACATAGTTGCAGCACCTCACCCCTCCACCTCCACCTCCCACCCCTCCCCGTTTTCCAGCCGACGCAGACACCAGCGCGGCCAGTTAACCTTGACTCGTGTGGGAAACAGACACTTGAGGAGTAATGCACGGCGAAAGCCAGCCGAGAGCGCCGACCATCCGGTTTAGCTCTTTATGCATGCCTTTAATTCATCCGCCGTCACCCCACCACCACCACCACCCCCTCCACCTTCCCTCCATCTCTTTGATTCAGGGCGCACACAGTCATCATGGTGCTTCATGTAGGTAAGCTTTTAGTGCTGCGAGTGCCTCCACAAGTCTGCAAGTGTGTTTTGGGTCTGGCAGGAAAAAGTTTCAGTTTCACTGTGTGTGTTAATCTGCCGGCAGGCTGCGGGTACACACGCAGCAGCGGGAGAGGAATTTGGGGTGTTAGGGTTAAAGTCAGATCTACTTTTGCTGATCCGAAGGAAAATCTATTTTTTTTTGTATTCCAACTGCAATATATTCACCTCTGTAGGATCTAAGAGCACTTTATAACTATTAAAAGAGCCTTATAATCCACACAAATAAGCCACTATCAAAGAAAAGTCCAAAATATTGCTTCCCTAAAATAACCTCTTAATGTCTCTAACGTTAATCGGAAGCTAAAGCTAACGGTTATTTAGCTTAGCTTAGCATAACGGCTAGAGACAAGAAGAGGCTAGCCTGGCTATTCATTATCTATCTAACTCTTATTAGCACATCATCTTATTTGTTTAATATGTACTAAAAACAACATATTATACTCCTGTTATGTTTTTAAAGCCAAATTATTTATTTGTCAGCACAACTACCCAAGCTAGCCATTTTTACTAGCTTGGAATCTTCACCTTTAATTAAGCTAACCATCTGCTAGCTTAAATTGAATGTTTACAGACGTAAGAATGCTATGGTTTTTTCAATCAAACTCTTTTTAATGAGCCTAAAAAGTATATTTCCTATTTTTTTTTAATTTTGCAGAGTTTAGTTTTCCTATAAAAGCAGTGAGACTGTGTAAACAACCAAAAAAACTAATGTCTGCACTTGTATGCTAAATACGAATTTACATCCAGCACAGTCGTCTTGGCTAGCTTTGTAGCAATGAATAACTAATGTCTGAAATATGAACACTTATCAGCATCATATGAACTACCAACAACGACAGTAACCATTTTAAAGAAAAAAATATTTTCTTTGATTTTTTTAGTCTTGACCATTTTCCAACTGCTAACATGTTGGGGCAAAATATTTGCCCTGCACTGCAGCCAGCCACTAGGGGGCAATCCAGATGTTTTGGCTTCACTTTGAAGGAGCTTTTAAGTCATTCATCTTAAATGAGTGTTATTAATTGTCTCGTTTAACTCTGGGCAAGACTGCAAAGAAGCTTATTTTTCCCATATGTTGAACTGTTTCTTTGAAAGAACACTGAATATTCGGTTGGCCTCTTTCTCATCAGTCATATGTAGGTTTGGTGGCTGCACTTTATTTTACAAGCTTACTGTTTTTTTCACTTAATAATACTAAGCTAGAAATCATTGTCTTTAGTATGTTTTTCTGTTTTTTAACAAGGCATTCATGGTTGTGTAATAACTGCAAACACGTCACTGAACTTATTGCACATTTTTAAGGTTTTCTCAGGTTGCAGCTTCTCTCTCTCCATCTTTCCTCTTCTGGTTTCTTATAGCACTGAGTTATTGAGGACTTGATGACTCAGCTGCTTGCTGATTTCAAAGAGCACCATCACATGCACTTCAGTTTGATGCTTTATATGAAACCCACCCCACAGACATGGTCATTTAGGTACAATTAGTCAACAGAGAATATTGCATAACCACTGTTTTTTCAGATAATTGCTGCTTGTCTTTTGGTTTTCCATGTATTTGAGTCCTCAGAAGTGATTCCATTTTTTTCCTGCATGCAAAGACTTTTTCCACATAAGATATACATTAAATTTCCATACCATGGTGCAGAACTGACCTACTTCTTTTGTTTTTTATCCCTGTTCAGTCTTACTTTGCAGTATAGCCCTTATAGGAATCCGTAGAGTTGTGTTGCACTTGAGTTGTTTCACTGTTTTTTTACTTTTGGCATGAATGCTGAGATGTTTTCTCAGCTTAATGTTTTCTATGGAAGTGGTTGATCTTTGTCGGCGACACAGATGTGCTTTCTCTCTGAAATGAATAGGACTAAAATAGCTAAATTTCAAACCACAGTCTTCCCTGACCCAGCTGCTGGCACAGATATCCCCTTCAGTGTAAAGAAAAGGAGAGCAGTCGCATTAGTATGCAAGGTGCCGTCACAGCTCCTGAGGTCTGATAGAGGATCAGAGGATCAGCTCCTTTTACAGTCTGCTGAATGCTTGACCTGCCTTTTTAAGGAAGGCCGCACAGGAATCCCCCCTCGCTCCCCTCACTCACACACATTTACACCCCAGTCACTTTGTTCAGTCATGTTTGAAATTTAGTTTTGGCGGCTCATCGAGGTCAATCAATGTTTCACTGAGTGTTTGGCTTCTGCTTTGGACTTTTTGCTAAACTTTTTTTTTTTTTTTTGTCACACTGTTTCTCCAGCAGAAGTGAGATTGATTAGACAGCCTGGAAGCTGTACACATTTGGCTTTGTTTCCTAAATAGCAGGTCACCCAATTAAATGTTCCCTGGCTTTGTGTTTTGTGTTATTTGCAGGGATAAATGGACAATGGAGCACTTCCTTTTTTTGGCTGGTGAGGAATGTGCTTGCTCAGTGACGGAAACAAATGAGCTTACAGGAAAGCTTTTCATTTCTCCAAATCTTACAGCCAAAATGATTCATGATTAAATAAAAGGTCAATTGACAGCAAATTTAATAGCAACAATTTTGATAATCAAGTAATCTTTATGCCAAGCAAATGCTGATTCTAGCTGCTATTCTTTGTCTTGCTTGATAAATTTGATGTCTCTCACAATTATATGGTAGTCAACATTATTTACTAGTAATGGCAATACATAGTTTACATATTTTCATTTTTTACCATGATTTGCATCTTATAATGTCTGTAATACTGCAGTATAAGCAATGCAGCTTTTGACTCTGACACACACAGACAGTCTGCATATTGTGCTGTGTATAGAGGTGCAGCACTCGCATATTTTACTCAGACATGCATTATACTTAGAGCCACAATACTGGAGATGACTTTTATACAATTTCCAGCCTATAAACACCACTTTCACTCAGCCCTCTGAACCTCTGCTGTGTCATTTGCACAGTGAGATTATAGATTTTTATGGTTTTAAGTCAAGCGCTTTTTAACCTAATTAACACGTCGCTCTCCCTGCCTACCAACAGATTATTACAATGTTTTATAATCACTGTTATCTTACCAGAGGACTAGCTGTGTTTTTTTTTTCACTTGCATATTACTCCTATTCATAATGTAGAGTTAGCTGTCTAATGAGATTTTTCGCCCAACTCAGAGACAAACTGTCTGGGTCCTAATGGTGCTGCAGTTCAGCGAGCGGCTGGTTGACCCATTTAGATGTTAACGCTCAATACTGCACCATACTCTGTTGGAGAGATTGAATTTAACAATGCAGCACATACAAGAATGTCCTGGCTGGCTCTGGTATATAAATGTACCTGTGCTTTTACTTGCACAGCTTTTAAAACTTAAAAACAACAAGATGATTTTAAAGAGATTAATTTAAGTTTTTCAGGCCTTAATGAGAGTCAATATCATAAGTTTTACCTCATGGGTGATATGTTCAAGGGCTGCATCTAACAATTATTTCCATTATCAATTAATTTGCTTATTATTTGCTCAATTAATCAGCCAGAAAGTAATCAAGCCGAAAGGGGAAGCATTCAGATTGCTTGTTTTATCTGACCAACCGGCTAAAACCCTAAAGATAATAAATGTGTTGTCTCATAAAACAAAGAAAAGCAGCAATTTCTTAGCAAGATACTTTCTGATTAATTTTTTGTTAATTAATGAGCTAAACGTTTCAGATCACTGTTTATCACATATTAAGTGTTGGAACAGGTTGCGTGGCTGTGTTGAAAACTATAAAAGGGAATTACTTGGTTTCATATTGTCTTTTGTACCACAACCTGTGTAAGAAGTTGTTTAAGGGAACTGAAGACATTATAATGACTTTACTCAATGATTTCGATGAGCTAAAATGGCTTAACCTTACTTCATCTTGTTGTCCTGTTGGCAGTGCCTGCAAAGTGTTACAGTGAGGTGACACATGTAGTAGTTATTGTTTATTGTGTCATCCACGTACAAATGTCAAGACCACACGGACTTTGAAGGCACCACAAACACTGCTGCAGCGGTGAAACAACATTTCTCAGAGAGAACATTACAGTGCAAACAAAGAACCAAGTCTTTTCTCGCAGTAACACAACACACAAAGGCTTTTCTGTCCAGAGACACCGTTTAACCTGCCTGTTTCTGCACCAACAAAACTGTGCATGTGGATATCTTTGATTCAGCTTTTATAACATATTTTTCTACACTTTGCTTCTTTTATGAGACAACATACTTCTGTTTATTGGTTTAGGTGCGTGTGAACATACAGTGCTCCTAATCATTCAATCAAAGATAAACACCCAGATATGTTTTTGGTAATTCAATGCTTACCACTGTTAAGAAGGTATTTCCAAACTCTTTTAACCATCTGGACGGAAAAATATTCAGTTCAACCCGTTGCTTTTCATCCAAGAGAAAATGGTGGCAGCAACACAGTTTGCCTTTGCTCAAATTTTGCATTTTAACAACATTTTGAATGTTTTCATTTGCTTTTTAAATTGCTTAAATGTGTTGCTTTTGTGATATGATGCAAGAGGCCACCTGGATTAAAAAGAGTGTTTGTAGATTTAGGAAATAACTTCAGAGCTGCAGTAAGTGTTGATAAGCGGTGTTACTAAATTGAAAAATTGAATGCTTGGCTCGGTGACTCATATATAATGGTAACACTCTTTTATTGCTTCTTGGATGGTGTCTAATGATCCTGAGGGAGTGGAGCTACTTTTCTAACTACTCTCTGTCTGATTTTCATCTCTTAGATTTGGAGTAGTGTTGATATGGGCCTGCACATACCGATCCTGCCCTCGTTCTGTCGCCTCTCTCTCACGTCCTGCATGGGCAGAGTGGTGCTGAGAGATCTGGGCTCGTACTGAGCTTGGATGCAAAGTGGGAAAGAAGAGAGGAGAGAGGGAGAGAGAGACGGGGGAGGGAGGGAGTTTGTAGTGGAGGAATTATCCTGCCAGTTTTATTTTTCATCCAGCGGGATTTTATATGGCAGTTGAGTCGGGTTTATTCATGGAAAGTGACTGTTTTTCACCGTGTATTTGTGTCAAAGTTGACCTCGGTGACCTCTCTGCTGACTAACAGGGGCCCAATGAAGACTTTTCTGTCTCAGAAAACTGGGCCTTCTTTTTAGTTTTTCACTTCAAGCTCTGGAATAGTTTCTCGCTCAGTTCACCAGCTGCTGCTCCAGTTTTGAAGTCACTGCAGTCGGCGTTGCTCTCACCTGATTGGCTGCTAGCTTTGGACGGAGGGCAGATTATGCCGTTGTCATGGCTACAGCAAACAGGAAATGCCCCGAGGCAGGTAATGCTTCGGGCCATGTTCCGGTGTGTCACTCGTTGCTTGCTGGGTAAGCTCACTGCTCACTGTTGCTCCCACAATGCCTCTTGTTTTCTTTCAAGCAACTCGAGCAGCCAAGGAGCTGAACCATTAATGCCATCTGGATAAAGATGCTTTGTCCCAAACAAGCCCTAAAATCCAACGTCGACCCCGAACCCCTGATCTGCAGCCCCTTAGGTTGCTTTGTGCAACATCATTCACCTACTCTCTACTTGCATATTGTACCAAATCACTTTGATCTCAAAATATCAGCAGATGCCCCATTATTTTCAGCCTCCATGGGAGATTTCTCTCTCGCTGTTGGTTCCTCTTCATTACACATGCTGAGCTGTAAGAAAATCAGCCCTCAGATGTACTGTGCCGCTCCTTAATCCCCCTCCGTGAAGGTGCAGGTCTGCATGCTTTTTGTACATTCCCTCTGATGGCAGCCGATGGCTATTGAGTAGCTTCGAAGAGCTTTGGCTCTTAAGCAGCTTGAACAGGTTTTTGTGTGCAGGTCTTAAACTGAGGAAGGAGAATGAGAGAGGGGCCCAGCAGTGGGAGGGAATCAGACTTTGCTCCGTGCCCTCGGTACAGTCCATATTCCCCCTAGTGCGCCCCATCTGTCTGTGACAATAATGTTGACGAGGGCAGGTTTCCTGGTTTCTGGTATGTAAACGTTGCCACTGGGAACTGTATGTTATACATCAGCACTGGTAGAATTTTGCAGTCTTTGTACACCTTCTTGCTCATTTTCTTTCTTCTGCTTGGCTGATTTGTTAGGAAACTGCAGAAAAAGAGGGCAAAAAAGTCAATGTATGGATTCTTTTCCTTCTTAACTTGTTTTCTGCTCTGCCTGTTGAACCTCAATATGCATCATTTTGGAAAAGATGAAGAAAAATTTGACTACAGTGATGCTGCCCTATTGATTTACAGGTAATTGACTCTGCAGCACATCTTTCATCTAGTTTCAAACCTTTCTTGCTTTGATTACAGCATTAACACAATTTTCATGCAAAAATAAGAACAAGTTTAGTTATTTCCCATGAAAGATTTTTGCGTTTTATTATGTTTTTCCTCACTAGTTTTAAATGGGCAGGGGTCTGTAAGAAAAAGGGGGTGTCGTGAACTTTCATGCACCAATCAGAGTTTAGCAACTTTGAGGTAAACTGAACTGAGACTTTTTTCTAATATTTGACTTTGATTTTTGCTAATACATTTTATATGTAATTTCAGTGTTTTACTTAAAAAATAACTTAAGAAGCTTTAAAAATGTATTGTGTGACCCAAGAAATTTACAGACATGCCAAACATTACATAGTTTTTAACATATAAATTGTGAGTATTTATGCCTTTCTATCTTTACTATTACAAGTAATTACATATCTTTGGGGTTTAAAATGTTGAGTGGACAAAAGAGTTCAGTTGAAAATGTAACTTTGAGTTTCTGGTGTACTGTGATCGGCCTCTTTCATGATTTTCTGACATTTTATACACCCCTTGGTTAATATAATGAAAATAGCTTAGTTTCAGCCCTGCTTGAGAAATTGCATCATTGTGAAGCTTTTACAGAGGCTTGAAAAGGTGAAAGTATCCAGTATTTCACAGCGGGGATCCTTGGTTAGGATCCATTCCTAAAATAATGATGCAGTCAGAAGCACAGGTTAGAAAACCAGACAGACAGTTTGCATAGTGTATTGTGTAAAGCATGACTTCTGGTGTGAGCTCTTTGTCTCCCTCTGGTGCTCAAAAAGTAAAAAACTGAAAAAACCCTTAAACTGATGCTTTGAAATTTTGATCGATTGAGCAGTGATTAGATTACTGGAGTGAGCTGCGTTTTCAGGGCTATAGTGCTTTATGATGCCTTATGTTCATCCATTTGTGCAACCAGGCAGTGAACCTGGATCCCTTCTTTCACTAGAACAGTCAGCACCCCCCTGCCTCGCTGCTCCCTCTGTTGGTCATCAATATTACTGCTGCTGCTCTCTTACCCCCTGTAAGCCCCCCTCTACCCCCCAGTCTGCTACACACTGGGACATTACCATTTGGTGAGACTGACTGGCTTTGGTGAGGGAGATGGTGGGGGTCCGGCAGGGGGTACTCCTGAGCTCAAGGCTCCCTTTTGCATCGACCAAGCTGCTGGATCTCTTTGTTATCGTTCAACCCATGTGCATTCGCTGGGGAAACAGGAGATAGGTACAATCTCAAAACCTGCATGGATAAGCCGGCCAGGTTGAGTTTTTGACCTTGTAGGATATCGCGGCGTACACAACGTGAGCCTGTCTGATTAATATATGTAAAGCCTGCGTCATGTGTTATGTAATATAAGTATAATCTAATAAATGGTGTCGGCGTGGACTGATATTGTTGCAGTATTTTTACAGCAGAGAGGACACAGGTGGACTGAGGCAGAAGTGAAAAATTTAACAGTGGAGGTTTGGGTTCCTTGTGCTCCTCAAAGCCTTTCTTAACTGGATTAAATTCGGCAGCAGTACACTCGTCTCAACAGCAGGTGTCACCACCAAGCAAAGTATGCTGCAAGCTGTCTGCAACACATGATAGAGCCTATCAATAAGATTCCAATAACCAAGGGTGCGAGGGTCATATATATGAATTTTGATTTGCCTTTATTTCATCCTGCTTGTTGTTAATTCTAGCTTCTTGTAATTTTGTCGAGTGTAGTATATATTTTGCATGCATCATAACAGCCTGTGTCCTTTCAGAGACAGAGCTTCATCCAGATGGTCATGACCTCTTGCCTGAAGGTCACAGAAATACAGACCAGCAGTTCACACAAATAATGCAGAGTTTGTCATTTAGAGATGAAGCAACATTCTCTTTTGATCACAGATATTGAACATATCAAGCCATTTTTACATGTAATATGTTTGCCAGAATGCGATTATTTGAGCTTTCCATTAACTGTTAAGACTAAGGAAGACCACCCCTCTCTACTCTGACACCTGGTTTGATACTTTTTCAATGTTTCCCGAACACAGGAAGAGGAAACAATAATAGGGACGTTTTGCCATCAAGTGTCACAAGCCGAGCCCCCTTTGAATCTGCCCCACTTCACCTCCTTTGTCATTCAAATAACCTCATGAATATTTCACTCCCTTGATCTGACGGCTGGAAGAAAGGAGGGAGAGAAAAAGGGGCTGGAGCCGAGGGAGGCATGAAAAAGTCATCATCTTCAACGCAGCGTAGTTGTAGTCAGAGTAATGACCTGTGTGGCGACGGCCGAAGCCTGAGCTTGTGTGTAATTGGTGTGAGACGGCGGGTCACATCACAACCTAAAAAATCCCAGCACACACACACACACACACAGACAAGGCAATCAGTGTGCATACTTCTGAACAACCCTTTTTCCATCAAGGGATGATGTGTTTTTCACACTCCTTTTTGGAGGTTTCATTTTTCTGCATTTTGAGAAGTCTTGTAAGAAAAGCAGCCTGCAAAAAAAAAAACCCCAACAGAAACCAATTTCACGTGTCAAGTGACACAGTCACCTTGCTGCACAGACCAACCTGCTTGTTTGCCATTAAACAGTGGCCACAGCCTGAATGTAGCCTCTGGGCTGACTAGTAGGTGAAAGGTAAAGCTAATGAGGCGAGTGGAGGAAATACTCCTAACCTATGAATGCACTCTGACAAAGGCCAGTGAAGAAACACAGGAAATGAAGGTGCTCTTGACGTGGCCTTCTCCTTTTTTGAAGTGGCTTTAGAGCACATTAGCGCACTTACTGTGAGAATCGAGCCCTCAGAGGCCAACAGACTAATTTAATTGCCTTTACTAGGGCGCTTTAAATTGAACAAATAACACAACCTCCTCCTCCTCATCATCATCACCACGTCATGACTCCATCATATATGGCAGTTTATGTGTGTACACATGTGTAACTGCTGCACAGCGTGGCCCCTTTAAGAGCCCAATGTCCTTTTTTTTTTCTTTCTTTCTTTTTTTTTTTTTTTTAGAATGA
>JAPZDY010000013.1:6125322-6144433 GCA_029783645.1 Ctenochaetus hawaiiensis | reverse complement strand
GGAGCTTGTCGCACTGATAACCTGAGGCCTTTCTGTCCCTGAGGGCAGCTGCCCACTTAAAAATCATTTCCAACATAATATAATTAGTTAAAATCAGCTTGCCCTTGATCAAGCCACTTAAAGTGTTGCTTACAAGTTCATGAATTATTTATCACAATACAATAATATAATTAGAGTATAACATTGACAGGAGCCATTCTCCTGCATAGCAAGTACTTATAATACTTAACACAAATTTTGTTACTATGCTTCTTTAGTGATAATGGAGTTTTTTAAATGGTAGTATTGCAACTTTTACTGAAGAAAGAATTTGAATATTTCTTTAAACACTGATTCATTCCAGGGAAATTGTAACTAGAGGACTGGCTATTCTCTGTAGATGTGTTTTACATCCTGGTGGGATTCCTTTCATAAAGTAGGTGGTCTGTGCTCCAGTCGGAGTCAAAGGGTTTCTTTTAATCACATAAAAACCAATTTGGTTTCAGACAATAAACTGAGGCAGGAGGCAGCTGTTGCCATGGGAGTGACAAGCACAGGTGAGAGTTCCCCAGTTGTTCCCAGGCGTCAAGACGGGAGTGTGGGACTGTGGACTCTGACACTGTTTGCATTGTTTAGGAGGAGTGTGTGTTTGAGTGTGTGTGTGAGTTTGCACACTGCAAAACAATCCTCATTTAGTGTATTTTTCAGCCGTCACACCTGAATTTTGTTTGTGAGACAAGAGAACGAGAGGGAAAATAAGACAAAAACAAAACAATGCTGCGTTTTCTCAGTAATGTTGCTCTTGTTCTTGGAAATCATTGTTAGTTATGTTTAGACAAAGAAAGTGAGATCTCTGCTCTAGTACTGAACAGTTTTGTTCAGATGAATTGCCTGTTTCTCACACCATTGGCAGGTTAATTTTACCTTCAGGGCTTAAAATTTGCTACATAACAAGGATCTTGTGTCATGTTTCGTCTCTAATGTCAGCTGTCTAACAAGCTCAAATATTAATGTATTATTTATACCATATTAAAGCTTTAGTTAGCACTTTCTTTCATGTTTGAAACACCAGGAAAAAAAACAAAACACAAAAATCCGGAAAACTGACTTTAAAAATTGCTTAATGTATGTGTTAGTTTAGCAGCCCAGCTGTTGTTTGATTACTGAAAGGTCACCAAAGGTTACAAAAGGAAGACATCCCTCCAGATTCAATGGAACCAGAATGTCATTATAAATAGGAAAAAACCTGTGAAGTCTGGATTTGGAGTTGATGTGTCGCTCTTTGTTGCAGCTCTGCTTCAAGATTTTTTAAAACATCTTCTGTGATAAAACACTGAATACATTAGAAGAAAATGCTAAAGAGTCACATTGATCTAATGTTCTCTTTGTTATATTTTTAGCACTGATTTGTGATTATAATTAATCAAAAAACACAGCAGAGATTGTTTTCTACATATATAGCATGTGACCCATCTTTTCTCCTGCTTTCTCTCTGCAGCGTCCTGGCATGCCGTCTGGTGCGAGGATGCCCCACCAGGGAGCTCCCATGGGCCCCCCCGGCCCACCGTACGGAGGGAGCCCAGCGGTGCGGCCCGGCCTGCCCTCCCCGGTGATGGAGCCCAGTCGTAAGAGGCCTGCCCCCTCCCAGCAGGTCCAGCAGCAGCAGCAACAGCAGCAGCAGCAGCAGCAGCAGCAACAGCAGGCCGTCCAGAATCGGGCCAGAAAGTGAGTTTGAGTCTGGTCGACCTTCAGCTCCTGCTGTAGCTAACACTGCATGGCTCGCACAGAGAACTCCTTATTTATCTGCTTTTGTGTGTGATGGTTGAGATCATGTAGACAACAACGGCTGTGGCTACACTTTAACTAAACTACTGAAGAGAAATCTGAATTCACTCATATTGGCATCGATCTTTAATGCCAAACATGGATAAAGTGATGAATCATGTGCAGGCAATGTGGTAAGAGCTAGGCATTGAACCACAATATTTTTAGCACCAACCATACAAAATACTTAGCACAATTCCAGATTAAACTCATAATTTATCTAATTTTAGAAGTCATGTCATTTAAAAAAAATGCCCTCATGTAGTAGGTTGTGTTAGGAAAAAATTAGACACAGTGCATTTTAGAAGTTTTGGTTATTTGTTTTATAATAAAAAGGGTTTTAGAGAAAAAGAAATGTTTATTCCTGAAAAAATATATTTAAATTTTTTATGCCTCAGTGGTCAAGGACCTAAGGATTGGTTTGACATCAGTATGGTGTCGGTATCCAAAGATTTCTAATAAAACAGAGATCTGCCATTAAAATACAAGAATATTTTTCAAAAGTGCTTTAATTATTAGTAGTTTAAAAGACAACAAATGTGATAATTGATTAACTTCAAAATTGTAGCCAAACAAGAGTCTACAGCTAGCTAGCTGCTAACCACCACGTCATACCGTACTCAGGTGCATTGGTGCTTTAATGCTAACATCAGCATGCCAACATGCTTAAAACTGCAATGCTAACATGCTAACAATGGCAGTGCTTATATGGTGATGTTTGAAAACTATCATGTTAACCACCATTAATTTAACCTAACATGTTAGCATGTTTACATTTGCTTATTGGCATTAAACCCAAAGTAGAAATTAATCTGATGAGAATGTCAGTAGATTACCAGATAACAAACAGAATTTTGGCTTGATTTTGGTACTAGATGACATAGTGTGTTATCGTCCTGGGGGGAAACACGAATGTCTGCACAAAAATTTTAGTTAATTCATCTAAAAGCTGTCAAGATTTCAGTGGGCAGAGTCTAGTCTTACACTGCTACCATGGCTAATTTTAAAAACATCAAATATTTACAAGTTCAAATTTCTCAAAATTGTTGAAATCCTACTTTTCCCTTTTTTATTTAAGTGTAAAAATATGATGTCACTAGTTTTAGACTGTTGATCGAACAAAACAAGCAACTTGAAGAAGCCACTTCTACCAAATGGCTCTTTTCCCCGTTTCCTCCTCGAAGTTGTAGCCACAGAGCTTAAGACAGCCACAGTGAACAAACCAACACCATAAGTCATTTTCTCATACTGTGATTTCCTAAAACTTAATCCTCCGAACCAAATCTCTGATGAGTAGTGAAACCACAGCCTTTGTGTGTCTCTGTTCAGCTTTCATTTCAGGCTTTGCTTTTGGCTCTCTCCCACTGCTCCACTCTTTGCATCTTTTGCCTTGCTCACTGCTCTTTGCATCCACTTCTCACCATCCCAGTCGATGCCATGACTGAATGTTGCCCCCCTGTTTGCCGCCTGTCCTCAGGTTTGCCCCATGGTCATATCTGTGTGTGGTTGCTGTCTGCAGGCATTCACTGTCTCGTACTTACTTTTGCTTATTATAGTTACACTTTCTATCATCTGCCATTTAAGTACCATGTACAAAAGATGTGATCATCAGTATCCCAGTCACACACACACGCACACATAGTGGATGGATGTCTATTAAGAGACGAGTGTGTGGCAGGTATGGTCATTAGAAAGGAAATCAATATGCGCACTCGGTGGACCTCTGTCTCTCTCTGTCTCTTTCCCTCAGTATCTGCAGCACAATTGATCCACTTACAATTAAGCAGGCTTGTCAAACAGGTCAGGGGAAATGCTTTCCTGCGTCGGGGCCTCAACCCCCCGAGCGGCCCGGCTGGCTGCGGAGGGTCTGATCGATGGTCCAGGGTGACCCGTCCAGGTGTCTCTGTCTCTCTCTCTGTTGCTTTGTGAAGAGTGTGTGTCCTCTGGCAAATAAGTTGATGCTCCAGCTCCCAGCCCGAGACCCCCACGTGGCTGCCAGTTGAGGGCGGCCCACCTGTGTTTGCAGTGTCATTGAGACCTTATGGTCCCAGCCACACTCCCTCTGCAGAACAAACGCTGTCCTACGCAAAGTTGCTGCTAAAAATAGGATCTAATGAATGTTTGCTTTGCATAAAGTCAGATGAATACTTAATCCTGCATCTTAGAAATTACATTTTTAATTTAATTAAGTGTTTTCCCAAATAGGTTGGAAGCACTTTACTTGTATTTACGTGTGTAGGCAGATAATGGTCGCAGTACTTTAACACTAGAGACCAAAGTATGCATTGTGAGTTCAATTTGTGGTTTGACGCCTCAGAAAATGCATTATTTATAACATTTAGCCATTATGTTAATAAAAAACGTGCTTTGTATCTGGAAAGTAGTATTAATTTTTTGTTAAACCTAGAAGAGATTTTTATATGTGTAGATTTTAATAAACCTCAGTGGAAAGTGTGTTCACAGCAGTACGAATACTTGCAACAGTTGTTCCCAAAAAACAGGTAAAAGCTGTAAAAATCTGTCAAAAACATTAAATTCATATTCTGAGAAAAGTAAATAAGATGCACATTATCAAGCACATTTGCCAATTTTTTTATGTGGAAATGTCTAAAACTTTGTGTACAGATTTGCTTCTCTTATCCCTTTTTTAACAATTCAGATTTGATTGTTTTCATACGCAACAACTTATTTTTTTAGTTAAAGATCTGTTTCATCACAGAGTAATGTGCTTTACGAAGGCTAAGATTATTCATTTTAAATTTAGTTAAAAACTTTGAACAAAAATGTTCTGCATTTTGCGCAGAATGATTGCGACTGCAGCAACAAACACGCAGCTGTTCTGACTGTGTGTAATCAAATTACAACTTGACAAAAATTGGCTGTGTTTGCCGTCACCTTGAACATTGCCTCAAACATCTTTTATTTCCCATGGGGACTGCATTATTTAGAAAGCCCTGATCTTTCATATGAACCTCTAAACCTTGGATTTTTGCTGTTAATTTTTGCTCTTTGTCCTTGAAGTAAACCAAAAACAATCCTTGCTGCTCATTACACATGGCTGCCTTTGACGCTTAGGGTTTCTTAAGGAACATGGCTAGCTTCATGCGCTAATGAAACAGGTTTCTGAGTGCTAGGCCATCTGGGTTAAGAAACAGGACAAGAGCTGAATTATCTGGTCAAGAACTAGCTTTTAAGCGGTGGAAATGCTATGAAAGAGCTAGCTTTTAAGCAGTGGGAATGCTATGAAAGGTTTGAGATTTTGGTTTGGAAAATGAGTGACAAGGTGTGAGTAGCGTGCATATTGTCTTCATTTGCACTTGAAAACCCACTTCACAATACTTCATCAATGCAACATCCATTTTTACAAATCAGAGCCGAACAGAGGAGCTCAACTCGCACACTTCTTGTTTGCTCCCTTCCCTGTGATACACAAGTTCACAGTGTGTCCATTGTCAGTGTATTGTCTGTCCGTGTGTGTGAAGCATGATTGTTTTGGTTCACTGAGAAACTTTGTTGAATGAGCGTGTCCCTCAGATGAGACGCCTCCCAGGTCCTCCTCTGCTGCACTTTGTGCATGCATGGGCACAGTTACACACAGTGCCTGCCGTTGTCTGACTTTTTAGAGTTAGCACCTACTAACAGACCCTTGAACTTAACACACATCCAACAAATGCAGACACACAAACAGCCAGACCCTCCAGGTGTTTTCCCCTCTTGACATCGTACTTGCTGCCACTGAGTGTGTGTCTCACCGCAACTCTAATCGGACAACCTTCGAATCCTCACCAATTCTTAGGAAGCCAGTCGGATTCCCCGGAGCCAATGAGATGCCGGCAAGACAGATGGACATGAGAGAGCCCCAATCAGATCCCACGCTCGGATCAAAGTAGGAGTTTATTCTGCTGCATGTCCGTTTTCTTACGTTTGATGACTCTGGCCTATTTAGCCTGTCACCTGAGCCCAGCACTCCCTGAATGAGTTGTTTTTGGCCAACTACACATACGGGCCTAGAAGCTGACCCCTAAACTGTAGTGGTGCATGCTTTGGACTGGAGCATGGCATGATGGGAACAGTTTTTTTTTTTCCAGCTGAAACAGAGAACTAAGTAGAACCCAAAATCAAACCCTTTTTTTAAAAAACAGTTACAAATGGCGGATTGTTGTGATGCAGGTTTGTGTTTTTCTTTGTAATGCACCTCCGGTTCTTTCAATTCTCCTTGCAGCAGGCTTGTTTCATTATTTGGCATGCTGATGTAACATACTGCTTCACAGGGCCTTGCAGTGCTCTGGGATAGAAAGTTTCTCTACACTGCAAAAAAATCCCCTTCTAGGGGCAAGAAAGAAAATTACGTAATCTAAAGAAACTTTGTACCATCAAATAGGGTTGGATGATAATTTGCAGACAATAGAAATGTAATGAATGCATGTATTGCTCTAGCTTTATCATGTTATTGTTGGCAGTGTTATAAGTCAACATGCACCTAATTTTTTCCTGTATTTTGGATAAGCAGACAGACATTCCTGGTAAATGTCATTTTATATTGCAATATCAGTAAGGTTAGATAGCTAAGTGAGTGATTCTATGCACATCGCCCAACCCTGGTATAGATAAAACACAAGTAAACTGAAGGTTCAGAACAAAAATAGAAAGGCTGTCTACCTTGGAAAGGAATCCAGTAACATTTGGAAAATGTGCTCATTCACTTTGAGTCACATGAGAAGATCAATGCTCTATTATACCTGCTAAACAAAGCCAGTGTCCAGTTTGCCTGAAACCTAAAATTAAAGACTTAAGACAGTGATACAGCTAGTCTGGCTCTCTTGTAAGATCCCAAAATGTGCCTACCGACACATCTGAGGCTCTTTTTTTTACCAAATAATAACAGTCTTGTTTGTTAAATAAGTACAAAAAAACAAACCCTGGTTTAACAAGGAGTCATATGTGCCAGACTGTTTGTTGTTTGGGAACAGTTGCTGACACCCTGTAAAACCACAAACTGTAATTTTAACACTTAGGTTGTTGAACCCTAAACAAAGGAGATATTATGTGCAAATTAGATTTAGAGCTTCTGCTAGGTTTTCGTTATCTTAAGGTGAAGGGAGGCTAGTTGTTTCCCCTGGTTTTAAGTGTTTATTGCCAAGCTAAGCTAACTGCCTTCTGACTATTGTCTTAAATTTAGCGGACAGATATTAGAGTCGTACCAGTAAAGTCAAGACAAAAACAGTGAAACAGGACATATTTCAAAATAAAGTTTTTAAATTTAGTCCAATTTAAGAGAAAAAATCCTAAATTACAAAGAAAAAAAACTGAAGTATTCAGATGTGAATTTCTTTGCCTCTTTTTGACCCTTTCAAATCTTTGCCAGGAGGATGTTTATGAGATATTTTGGATTTGACCAGGAAAATATTATTAAATCGTCCTAAAACAAGTTATTCAACTCTTCCTTTATTGCTCTTTTTGCAGTGTAGTGCCATCGAGGTGTTTTTTAAGCAGTTTTTCCTGCTGCAGGCGGCAACAGCATACCACTTGCATGCCCCACACATCACAGCTGTTCACAGATGCTGATTGAATATTTAAGGATTAGAGGAGGAGGAGGAGGGGGATGCCGTGTCGTTTTTGTTATCAGTGTCACTTTGTAAGAAAGTTCAGACAAAGGCACCAACATGGCACAGCCTGTCTTATTATTCTCGGTCCCTGCTTGGTAGGTATAAAATGAAATCAAAATATGGTATTGGTAAACAAATATTGTTCTTGCACAGCAGGAAATGCCAGGAATTCATGAATGGAATTATGTTAACACACACACACACACACACACACACAAACACACAAACACACAAAATCTTCTGATCTTAAAGACTCTGCATTCCCAAAAGCGCCCAAACACACATCCTGTCACCATCTGAGTCCTGCTGCAACAGTGACTCTGTGGAGAGTGTGTGTATGAGACTGTGTGTGCGTGTGCGTGTATGTGGGACTGGGTGTGTGTGTGTGTGTGTGTGTGCACGCAGTGAATACATGTCAGGCAAGAGATGTGTGATGTGACACTTTTTTGGCTGTTGGAGGCTCTCGCTCTCCAGGTGGACCGCTGCATTACACACAAACACTCGAGCGCATACACGCACATATGCACACGCACACACAGCTGGGATGCTGGGGTGCTGGATATGGCCCAGCATTTTAGCAGATGGCCTGGGTGCTACGCTATCAGTCACCATAGTAACATGCTCTCTTTTTCCTCTTTCTCTCTGTCTTTCTCTCCCTCTCTCTAGTGCTAAGAGAAGGAAAATGGCAGACAAGATTCTTCCGCAAAGGGTGAGGCTGCATATTTTTACCTTTGTTGCTGTGCTTTTTCTGTATGTGTGTGTGTTGCAATGTTTTGTGTGCAAAGCAGAAAAATCCTGGTTGGTTTTTGATGTCAGTAGGCTCCTGGAAGGCGCAGAGGGCCAGATGATTATGTGTTATTTCCAAATGAGAAGAAAGAGGATGAGGTGGGAGCGATCAAGAGTTTTTTAGGGGTTTTTCTTTGGGGTTTCAGTCTGTTATTTGGACGGTGGCTCATTGGTTTAAATTGAAATAGTCAGCGGGATATGGCATGGATGCAACCACAAGTAGAGCCGAAAGAGGCGGCAGAATCACCGCGTTACCACAGGTGAGTCTGCGCTGGCTGTGGTTGTGATTTTTATCCCGTGGTCTCAGTTTTTGGGGCCCTTTGCCACGCCATCACCTCGCCATGTCCTGGCCAGCGCACAGACGCTATACCACTGAGAATGTGGAGGTCTGGATACTGTGAGCATCTTGGCTCAGGTCTTATCCCCTAACATAACCCAGACAGAGAGATAGCAGCAGGCATGGCCGGGACCGCCACTCCACGATAATGAGTCAGGGACAGGGAATGTCTGCCACAGTCCTCCGTCAGCTCGGCACCTCCGCCCGGTGAAAGGCAGGGAGATGGAGATAGAGAAGGAATGAGAAGGAACAATGAAGGCAGCCATTTAGAAAGAAACATGAAAGAGGAAAGAGGAGGGAGGGAGGAGAAGGAGCGAACAGGAGGAGTGTGTGTGCACAGTTTGGTAAGTAAGCAGCAGCCCTTGATGCTCAGAGGACTTTCATCGGTATGGTAATGTCCTGAGTCGTGGCTGCTTGGCTGCACACTCTGCATCTCATTTTTTATCCCCCAGTGTCCCCAGGATGGTGTGGACCACTGTGTTACTGGTGAACTGGGCAGCAGCAAAGGGACATTTCTACTCCTGTCAGATTTTCAAAAAATAAAAAAGCTTTTGGAGGAAAACAAATGTGTGTAGAGCAAAAATCACCTTGCAATATATGAATATTGTGATCCTTCCCTGATTTATTTTTATGTAGTGAAATGGAATAAGTTTGGTTTAAAAGGCTGAACTTAAACTGTTCTAATATTTGCCTTGTTTTATATTTACATTACTGATGATTTATTATCAAAATTCTATGTTTTTGTCTGTTTTGAAAAGAGCCAGGCTTGTTTTAGCCACCTGTTTTCCATACAGATATAAGGCTGGTATGGATCGTCCCATTGATTTTTTTTTTTTATTATTATTATTTATTGATCAGTGGATTTGCTACTAGAGACTACAGATGCAAATTAGCTACTCCTGGTGCAATTTATTTATTGTGCATTCTGCCTGTCATAGAAACAGATATATTAATAAAAAGTATTCTCAGCAAGATTGAAAATAAGCATTTTTCCAAAAATTTGAGCCATTCTGTTCCTCTTATTCTGTTATGTTCTGCTAAATGTCCTAAAAACATGACATTGGCATTACACAGTTCCACTGCAGAGCAGACAGCTTATCTGATTAAGGCCTCTATTGATATTCAGATTGTAGATGTGAAGGAAATCTATCTTATTAGCATCTGTTCTCCTCTCTGTGCAGATCCGTGAGCTGGTGCCAGAGTCTCAGGCCTACATGGATCTGCTGGCGTTTGAACGCAAACTGGACCAGACCATCATGCGTAAACGTGTGGACATCCAGGAAGCACTGAAGAGGCCGATGAAGGTGAGGACAAGAAAACGAGACCAATGAAGAGACCAGTGTGCCCTGCTGCCCTCAGTGTGTCAGTCCAAAACACCGGTTATCCTTCTGAAAAAAAGTTTTTTCATGTCTTTTTTTGCATCTCAACAGGTTTAAAATTGTTTAAGCTTAAACAGAGAATCTTAATTTATTTTACTTTCCCTCTTTTTTACACAAAAGCCTCCTTTTTCAAGACTGAACTTTCCAATCTGCTGTTGCATTGAGCGAGTCAGATCAGACAGGGCAGCTGCAACACAACATTTCCATTCAATTTTCTTAAGAATTGTTAGTCTGAACTGTGCTATTTTATGTGCTCTTGTGTCAGCAGCAAAAGCGTAAACTGAGACTTTACATATCCAACACCTTCAACCCTGCCAGACCTGATGCTGATGACTCAGACGGCAGCATTGCATCGTGGGAACTGCGAGTAGAGGGAAAGTTGCTGGATGATGTGAGTTTGATTCATTTACCATATGCAGTGTGTTCACAGTGAGTTAAATAGATATTTCTTAAAATTGAAATCATCTATAAAAAAATTCTGTTTCTTCTATTCTGATCTGCAGTGTGAGTTTAAAAAAAAACTGAGCTCACTGAGCTTTTCTTTTAGAAAGGAAGTGTGCCTGTCTGGGTCGCTTTTGGCCAGCAGTCACACTCGATGATGATGCGCTCCCAGAGACTTTGGACAGAAAAGTATCAGTTGGCTCAGAATATAAATGAATGATTGATGTTGTAAAGACTGTAGATGCAGCGTGAAAAGCAGAATGATCTTACATTTGTTTGCACTGTGAGCTTCTCCTCAAAAAGCTCTGATGTTCATAGCAGTCCTGGGCAAGGCCATCATTTCACAGCGGTAGGAAGCATTTAGATTTTACAAACCGCAAATATTTCTGGTTGAGCTCGGAGGAAGTGGACCCTGAGAATGTCTAGTGTCTCTTTTTGATCTCACTCAGCCTCTTGTGGGTTTATTGATGAGTAATGTTGCTATAAGCAAAGAAATGACGACAAGTGTTAGGTTTTGCGTTGGTGTGTGTCTGAATGCGTGTGCATGTGTCTGATTTTAGACATTAATTGACCACTTCTTCTTCTGTTTTACAGCCGGGAAAACAGAAGAAGAAGTTCTCTTCATTTTTTAAGAGTCTGGTGATTGAGCTGGATAAAGACCTCTACGGTCCTGACAACCACCTTGTTGAGGTCAGTTCAAACATGGCTGCTGCACCCTGTGCACAGAGGATGACAACAACATATATATATATACCAACATATATACACACACACACACACACACACATATATATAAAAGATATTTTTATATTTTTATATCTTATATCTTTTTATATCTTAAATTCAGACATCACCCAGCCACAAATTCAAAAGCCAAATGCAGACAAAGAAATCTGAAACCTCAAGCGCAGAGCAAAATTGTCAGTACAAAAAGTGAGACTTTGCATTAGCATGACTAAAAACTCTATTTGAGTCACCACCAGTTAGGCTAACCAATAACATAAATAAATACATATGCTAACTACACCTAACAAAATATTACTCATATCAGAGTATTTTACATATTTAAAAATATGTTTAGAAAGGATCCTTAAGATCTGCACGACGCCATCTGCTCAACTTTTTACCTGCTCTTACAGATTGTTTGGTGTTTAAATTAATCCAAGTTATAAAATGAAACACCAACACCTCTGAATAATCTCTTTTAGTCCTGTACATTGAACCTGCTAACATGCTAGGTAGGTGATATAGAGCAGCTTGTACGCACTTTTGCTCAGACACAGTCCACTCGAAAAAAACAATCAAACATTGAGAATTAGGATTAAATGCTGACATGTATTTCTGTAGGAATACTCAATCTGAAATATGTTTTTAGATTAGTAAATACTAAACATTGTAGTCCTGCATCTGTTAGCTCATCACTGTGAGGCTCCAACCAAAACTACAATTTTGTTTTGTTTTGCTCTTTGGCTTTTTTTACAGATTAAGCAAACAACATGCAACATTTTAATTACTGAACTTCACATGTGCTATTTTACTTTTGGACAAAGTCGGGGCAGCTAATTTTCTTTGTTTATACCTTTTACACTACGCTTAGCTAGCTTCATATTTAACAGACAGATCTGAAAGTGGCATCAAAAAAAGCTGCATTTGCTGAAATGTTACACTATTATTTTAAGTATTTGGTCAGTTTTATTGTGTTGGATTTGTGCTTGAACCCACTGGCTTTAAAAACATACGCAACTACTAGGATGACCAGATAATATCCGCTTTTTCCTAGCAGACTTGTCATGGAGTTAAAGGAAATGTGAAGCTAATATCATAGCTCATCCACACAGGTGTTTTGACTGATTAGATCATTTTTCAGTCACTATAATGGACATTCTTACATTCAGTCTCTTAGCAAGAAAGCTTATCAGCGACACTGTTCCTTTAAAAAACTGCATTAAAGCTTCAGTGTTAGTTTTATCTCCTCAGCTCATTTGGAGCACATTCACATCTGGAAAACTTGCCTGTCGGTCACTTGGTAGGTCAGCTCTTTCATTTGAGATCACATCTATTAGTAATAAAGAGCTTTTGTATGCTGAACAAATCAGTGAATCAGACTGTTCAGCTATGCAGTCAGGGTCAGTGACAGCCTCTTCATCATGCAGGGAGAGACATTCTTTAAAATTGTTATTTTACTTGGTGTCTGATGTGCTCTCAAGCTACAGTCACCCCGATGAACTCGCTCCTTTTTACACCCCCATCGGATAGATACAAAGTAAAACAGACGGAGAGAGGACTGCCCTCACTCCTGTTTAGTAAATTATTTCTCTATAACAACATAAAGAAGAGTTTTTTTTAAAATTCAGCATTACAAGGCTGTTTTAACATGCAGGTGTGAGAGCCAGAGAGAGCAAGTGCTTACTTATTAAAAAAAGTCATTAGTCGCCCTTCACTTTGTATCCTCACAAAATGCATTGACTCTAAAAAACCCCATTTTAAGAGTTTCAGAGTGAAAATTACGACTTCTCAAGGTTCCTCCTTATAAGAGGGTATTTTAGCAAGGCACTCAGGTGCTTCGCTTTGAATGATTTTTCATCAAAAGAAATTTTTCTCTACCTTGAGGTACAATCAGTACTTAATCTGTTCTGAGTCAGCCATTGATTGGAGGAAAACATTACTTTGTATTGCATGCCAACTTACTGCAATCCACTGTACAGAAGATGGTGTTTTAGGTGCTTTTTCTTTTCAGTTTCTGAGCTGTTAAGATAAATTGGTGATGTAAATAACATTTTATCTGCTCCGGTGAGATACAGATGAGGTTTTGATATATGTAAACACAAGGACTAAAACACATCCGGGCTTATGTTTCGTTTTTCTGTTATTTCACTTCAGGTCTCCGCTCACAGTGAGATCCTGTGTGTGATAACATTCAGCTACACAGCCACATGGTTAACCTTTTGCTATCTTTGTGTCTAAATACACTCTGCATGGATAGTTTGCAAAAATTTAACCTCACATCAAACCAAAGACTTCACACTCTTCGTTAAGATCAAGGCTGCTAGATACAGGCGCTCTCAAGTGACTGTTTGTTTTCTTTTTGCACATTTGTTAATTGTGCCAAATCTCCAGCTTCGAACAGCCTGTTTTGCCCTCAAGGTCCTGAAATCTAATTTTTTTATTTTCAGTGTTTCTCCGAAACATTAAACATTGAAACACAATCAAAGGTAAAGGTTTGGAATAAACATCCTTGGATATTATTTGTTAAGAGCTGCACTCTAACAAGGCTGACTTTAGAAAACTAACATTCACACTTTCACAGTGCCGAGGTTTATGCTGAAGTCTATCTGGTACAATTCAGACTGAAAAATAATTCGTAGTTAGAGCCAACATAACATTACTGGTTTATGGAGCACAGTTTTTGAGCCTTGAGTTTGGCATTATGGCTGCTGTAAGGACCAGAAGTGACCATATTTAGACAAGGGACTGGATAAATATCAATGACCTTGTGTCACAACACAACAGCCATGCCCTTAATTATGCAAACTTTATAGCTAAATATAATCGAAATGAGTGAGTTATGTAAAGTTCACCCTTGGAAAGTTTAAAAAAATAAATCAAATCTGTTTTTGTACCAGGCTGTTAACATGTTTACTGCTGCTAGATTGGAAGTTTGAATGGAAATGCCTCACTGTTGGAGCCAGCCCCAAGTGTCCATTTAAGGAACTGCAATTTTTGCCATCAATTATTTTTTCCACTTTGTAAAATGTTTGCCATGTTTACCATTTTAGTTTAGCGTCATTAGCATGCTAACATTTGCCAACTGGCTCCTAAGACAAGAAACAGCAAAGGAATGTAACTAAATTTGCAGATATTTGGTCATAAAGTGTTGAACAAAGTAAAATTTTGTTGTTACAAATAATAAAAAAGGTTAAGGGAGACACAAATTACTGTTTCAAACCCATTCAAGCTAGTGAGAAAAGCTATGTATATAAAATAACCAAAACTATCACAGCTTTAACAGACAAAGGTTGGCTTGTACGATCCCCTCGTTCCTTAAAATAATAATTTTTAATAAATAGAATAATGATTAATAGAATGTAAAAAAAAAAGGAAAACCAAGGGTTAAACTAACAGTCTGAATAAAGCCCTTCAGTGTGTGATGTGTAGTCAACAAGTGGTGGTTTTGCACTTTCAGTGGCATCGCACGCCCACCACCCAGGAGACGGACGGCTTCCAGGTGAAAAGGCCGGGAGATGTGAGCGTGCGCTGCACTCTGCTGCTGATGCTGGACTATCAGGTGAGGCGGTGAGGGGGGGTGTCAAACGGTCTCACGACAGCTCGCGACTCTGTTCTGAAATAGACTCTCCTCTGTTAGGACTGTAACTAATCTGTGCCATGAAACCAGCTGTTGCAGTGACAACCTGCAGGCCTCACATCGCTGATAACCAGCAGTCTACAGAAACACTGGGAGTGCATTTAAGACTCCATTTGCAAACCTGACATCTGTTTCCAAGCCGGGGGATATGTGATAAGGATGTCAGCTGTGATGAAGCTGATGTAAAGAGCTCTGAGGTGGGCGGTTGTAAAAAGTGATGTAATGCGATTATATCGTCTCCACAGCCTCCCCAGTTTAAGCTGGACCCTCGCCTGGCCCGCCTGCTTGGCATTCACACTCAGACCCGCTCCTGTATCATCCAGGCCCTCTGGCAGTACATCAAGACCAACAAGCTGCAGGACTCCCATGACAAGGAGTACATCAACTGTGACAAGTACTTCCAACAGGTACGGGACTCTCTATGAGCCATAAATCACACAGTTGTTGGATGAATTTTAATATCAGTGTTGCTGAAAACATGCAGTGGGAGAAGAAACGTTCAGGTACTGAACAGAACAGAATTACAAGAACAAGCATTCTTTTAAAATCTTGCTTAACAGTGTAATACTGAACATTTCTGTATCAAAATGTCTATTAACAACTCTATGTTTGTTATATATTTTGTTAAGTTATGTGTTTATGTTAGTCCATGTGTTTTCAACCATTTTTAAATAGAGAAATCTGTATTTTTATTCAAGGTTACGGTTTCATTTTGTCTCCTGTCGCTAACTTCTGTGGTAACATCAATCAGAGAGTGAAGAAGGAAGTCGGTGCACTTGACTAAACATAACCTGAATAAAACTCAAATATATTATCTCAACAGTAAACATTTCTGCCTGAGTCAGCCAGATTTTCTTCTGCAATTGTGGCTGTTTATCAATGAAATAAACAAATCCCATGATCCCACGCTACTTCAGGACGTCAGCAAACAATGTCTTTTGTGTTCATTGTTTAGATATAGGGACCTCTAGTGGCAGAATTTGGGAAAAAAACCTATAATTTAAATGAACATAACAATCAAAACAATTTTTCTTTTTGCAAATTATATATGTATAATAATATTTTACATCACTGAATCATTAAACTGGTGAATAAATGCACAAGCAGCCGTCAGTGAAGTGACTTTAACAGTTTTATGCAGAAAAGTTTGATAGTTCTGGTTCATCACAAAATAAATTGAGAGGTCAGGAGATAATTGATAGTGTGATAAAGAAAAATAGTTTAGGATTTAAGCATTTATTTAAATGAAGCCATCTGAGAAGTTTAGAGAAAAAATGTTCCATTTATAAATTGCAGACAGATTAAAGGTTTAATCTTTAAATCTTCAATAAACTGATTTCATCTTTGTTTTTTCTGTAAAATCTTATTTTTAAAAAAGTAACTAGCAACTACAAAAGTACAATAAAATGTTTGATCAAGAGTACGATAATAATAATGATAATAATACAAAGAAGAAGAGGTAAATTCAGCCATAGTCATCAATTCACTTGGTAAATGTGTTTAGTAATTTTTTCAGTGTTTCTGCCCTTCAAAGCTGGGATTTTCTCACAGATGTCATTTATTGGTCCACAGATATTCGACTGCCCTCGACTGAAGTTTTCTGAGATCCCTCAGCGCCTCACCAACCTCCTCCTGCCCCCCGACCCCATCGTCATCAACCATGTTATCAGGTAGATTCCTGTTTTACTGTATTTAAACCTGCTTCCACCAGAAAAGCCTCACTGAGATTAAAATTACAGCAGTATGTAGAAAGAAGTTTTTGTTCCCATGATCTGAATAAGAGTTCTTGAAGAAAATAGTGTCATTTAAAAAGATATTTTATTTAAAAAGACATTGAAGGGTTTTTTGTTTGTTTTCTCAGGGTCTAAAAATGTGTCTTGATGTATTTTTTTTTCACATTTTCAATTAACTTTATTACAGAGCATAAAAAAAGCATCATTTTAAATAAGAAATAAAGCCACTACTCTGCCACAAGTGGTGGCAGTTAGATATAAAAAGCATGTGGCAGCAGTTAACTTTACAATTAAAAAACCCCATCTAATTAATGCTTTTGTAGGTTTGTGACACGGTTACTATTCATGGCTGTTTTTTTTCATTATACTGAAAAAAAGAAAGAAAGAAACCACTAATATGGGACCAGATATGTTTAATTAATTCAGTCGAGTGACTTGCTTCAGTGGATTTATTGTAGGATCTCTGCAGAGATTTTCTTTATGCATCTCACTTCTGCATAAATGACCGTTTGCTGTTTCCTTGCCAGCGTGGATCCCAACGACCAGAAGAAGACGGCCTGCTACGACATCGACGTGGAGGTGGAAGACCCCCTGAAGAGTCAGATGAGCAGCTTCCTCCTCTCCACCGCCAACCAGCAGGAGATCGCCTCGCTCGACAACAAGGTGAGATCAGCCACATCACAGAATGCAAACCCTGTGTCGATTCCGCCCCACCTTTGACGCTGTTAATCAGGTAATAAGTAAGCCGCCTTGTGGGGACGAGCAGGTGTCTTTGCATATTTTTTAACAGGAGTTTGTGTTTTTGTTGCTGTAGTTTCCTTGCAGCGGATTTCACGCCTGACTGTTTCAAATGTGGGAGGTGTTACGAACGTTTGACTAGAATTTATATTTAACAGACATATTTTAAATTCTAAGCTGATATATTTTGTCAAGAGTAGGTTGCTGTGAGTGAGCAAGAAGGACAGAAAACACACACAGTCAAAAATTTCACTCCTTTACTCCAAATTTTTACATGTGCATTATGACAGATGGGTGTGAAACAAGCTTTTCTGTCTTTCCTTTGGACGATTGCTATACTCACATGACTAAGACCATCTCACCAGGGGATTAGGACAGGCAAAAAATTTGTATCTTGAGAAAAAAAAGCCTTTGCACATTTAGGTCTAGCTCAAGTTTTAACAAGTCATTAAATTTTAATTAGGGCAAATGTCAGTAGCTGATTAAATTCTTTACAGTAAGATTAAGTTAAAGGTTAGGAGACTCAGGCTGACTCATCATGTGTGGACTCTGGGTTCAAGCCGACCACTGGGCGACAGTTTTAGTCAGCAGTTTCCTCCCCTTTAACTATCTGCCTGTTATGTTTTCAGACTCCCCATTGCTGCAACCTGGGCTGAGCACCATCCAGTATGATAGTGATTGGTTTTTAAGAAATAAAACCAGGCCAGAGCGCTTTTTTATCCCCTGTAGCAGAATGATAACAGATGCAGCCAGACCTTTCTGCAGCACTGGCATCGCACTGTGGAGGTCGTGCCGGCTGCAAGACATTAAGACTCTTAATTAAAGTATATTTTTATCAGGATGTATCGCTTATTCAGCTGCAGCTGTTGTAGTTTTTAATTACAGTTAAATAAATGTTTTTTTTCAGTACCTTACTGCTCCTCTTTCAGATCCACGAGACCATCGAGTCCATCAACCAGCTGAAGATCCAGAGGGACTTCATGCTTAGTTTCTCTAGAGATCCCAAGGGCTACATCCAGGACTGGCTCAAATCCCAGAGCCGAGACCTTAAGGTTCCTCATGACTATTTATATGCACGCACGCTCATTTCCTTTTGTACATAAAGTCACATTGAAACTGCCTATGTTGGACATATGTTCTGGATGTTTGGGGTTGGAAATAAAATGCATTTATTGTTAAAACCAATAAAGACGTTTTATTAACACCCCAAAGCAGAGCATGAGATAAATGATAAAGACACATTCCTTTGTATCCTTTTAGCAATCTGCAAGTAGAAGCCCGAAGGCTGACTTTAAAAAATGAAAATAATCCTCCTCGAATAAACGGTTAATCAGTTTTAAAATAACTGCCTGCTGCAAATTGCATAAAATTGTTTTATTTTAAAAAAAAAAAAGCATTTCTGCCATTTCCTAACCTTTAAAAAAAATCTGAAAGTGTTCATCCTGCACCTTTGTCACATTTTATATTAATGATGGTTATTATTTGGTCCTCTCACTCATGATTGTACCTTCTCATTGGATATAGTTAATGACAGACGTGGTAGGGAACCCTGAAGAGGAGAGAAGGGCGGCGTTTTACCACGAGCCCTGGTCTCAAGAGGCTGTCAGCCGCTATTTCTACTGCAAGGTGAGGAAACGCCGTTTAATCCTCTTTTACACATTTTACAAATAACCTCCTGCTCTGCCTCTCGATGCTCAGATGACATATTCATGTTCTTCCCTTCCTTTGTCTCATTAATAGATCCAGCAGAGGAGGCAGGAGCTGGAACAGGCCTTAGCTGTGCGCAACACCTAAAACCAAGACCCTCCTGAATCCCCGAGGGCTGTGTGTGTGTTTGGATGTGTGTGAGGCCATCGCTGTAGTCTGGTGAAACCTTATACCTCTAAAAATGTCGGCAATTTAAAAAAAAAAAAAGAAAAAAAAGC
>JAPZDY010000013.1:6105478-6123823 GCA_029783645.1 Ctenochaetus hawaiiensis | reverse complement strand
AAAAAAAAAAAAAAAACCTCACCTGTGTTTAAACACAGCATAAAATAAAAAAAAAAAAAAAAAAATCCTTTAAAAAAATCTGAACCTTCAAATGTTTGGCCTCATGTTTTTTTGTCAACACTTCAAAACTATTACTGCATCAGATATTTAAACCCAGGTGTGAACATTTCTGTCCATTTCTACACTTTTTGTTACATGAAGAAGAAAAATGAAGTTTTTTTTTTCTTTTCTAGAGATGTGAATGTAAATATGTTTTTGTCCCCTAAAAAGGGGGCCAGCTGTACAGTATACAACAGACTATCTGTGTGTGTTTGTTTATGGGGGATATGGATTCGGGGAGGGGGGGGGTTTTGGGGCTGAGTTTCATGGCGCAGTATGGGAGCTCCATGAGTTTTGCATTAGTCGGGCAGGAATGTTAGTGTTCCTCTGTGTACTATCTTGGTTTGGGCTGGTTTATTTTAGGGCCATCCCGTTACTGTCGTGGGAGCTCGAAGCTGCAACAAAGATAAGACCTCCCTCGCTTTCGATCTCAGTAGCTGTAACAATATAATCTGCACCGATCTCCTTTCACACTTTTTTTTTTTAAACAACACTTGACTTGTGTGTATATGTTGTAATGTCAGAGGGAGTGTTTTTTTTTGTTTTTTTTCCTCTCAGTAGTCAGTTTCTAGCTGGAACCTCTTTTCTGGGTTTCTTTGCACTGTGCTGTAATTCTTTGTCGGGACTCTCTTCATTATGGGTGAGACCCTCCTTTATTATCCCAGCATACACAAGAAGTGATTGGATGATTTCACGATGACCTATGCATGCTCCATGGACGTTAGTTAATACATCTGACCAGACAGTATGTGTAAATATAAGAAGCCGGCATAGCAGTCTGTGTGATGAGCAAAAGACTTGTTGAAATGCCTTCTGGAAACTTTTTTGCCAAAAATGACATGCCCTACCAGCAACTAACTGTAGGTGTGATTTTTTCTGACCTGTGTTTTTGTTACTAAGTTATATTAACTGCACTCATTAGAGGAGAAACAGTAGTCATTGGTAGTATCTTAGTCCTGTGTCTGACCTGGAGTGATTTGTCTTTGTATGGCCAGGGCATTCACATTGTTGTCATACAGTCACTGATTCACTAGCACCCTCTTGTGGAGGAAACTAGAAGCTGCAACTCCTGGGTGACCTCAGCTTTGAGCGCCACAGTATCAGAGTATCAGACGAAATGTTAACAGGCTACTGTGTCTCCTGTTGCTAAGATCCTGACATACTGTTGACATGTTTGTCCCCACTCCCTGCATGTGTTTGTGAAGAGTGGGATCTGCTCTTTCTCTCCGTTTACACTGTTGTCAGAGCATCACCAACAAGGAGATAATAGTATACATAACACTGTATATCTGTAAAGAGCAAACTCGTATGGTGATTCTGCAAAAGATTTTAAAAAAAAAAAAAGGGAAAACAGCTGTGACATTGCGAGACAGCCTGGATGTAAATAAAGAAGCGCTTGCCAAAGTTTGTAAATGCCATGATATCTGAAGTGTTTTTTTTTTCACCTTTCACCACAACATGCAGGTATGAGCCCGTTTTTTGTGCACACTACTATCTGTCATAAAACATCTATTTGACTTAGACAACATTGTAGGAACATGTCATCTTTTAGTGCTTTTCTTAAAAATGTAGATGTTTTAAAGCCTCTTGAAGCTGCCGAATCTGAACTTTGAGTACAGCAGCAATCAATTCAGATAAAAATCTATCTGACCGACTGAAACGGAAATGTTGACAGACGAGGTGATGTAACAAAGTTTTATTCAGTTTAGTCAGGTTTGCAAACTTCCTTCCTGACTGTCTCACCCTGGAAGTTAGCAACAAGAGACAAGATGAATTCAAACTTTACCAAATAAAATTATATAAAACATATTTGGCAGTGTAGTTGTATAAAGCCTATTTTAATTTGGAAATATCACCATATAAGTTTAATTAACAGTACCAATACCACAACATAAAAATATCCTGTCATTGGGGAATAGTCATGATCTCTAAATCCTTCTTGATTAAAGGAATTCTCAGCAAAATTCACTTAAATTATCAAAAGTGAAAACACTCTTGACTCGTTGCAGCTGGTTGAGTTGGAGCTGGTTTTATCTACTTTAGGATCCCTGTGGTTCCCCGCCTCGGAGCCAGACCCCTCCAGAGGATCGAAAGATAAATCTTAGAGGTCATGAGATGATAAATGTGGCAGAAAAAAAGAGGAAGGTTCTGCTGCACAGGTTGGCTTTTTTTGGACTTTTCTTTCATGTTCATGTTTGTGAAAAATATATAATATATTTTTTTACCTCTTGGGGCCCTGTGAGAAGTTGAAAGGGGAAATGTCTCTTCGGTGGAACCACTAACAACTCAGACGTGAAACATGAGAAGGGCCCAAACTAGACACAGATTTTATTTTTTATTTTTTTTTTATCAGGGGGTCCGTGCCAAGACATTTGGGATCAATTACCTTAATCTTCAACTTTATATGCATATCATACACACTGTAAGTCAAGACAGAACTTTCAAACGCATTGCTGTGGACGAGTTTTATAATGTATGAGCTGACTTGATATATGGACACCAAATGAGCACATATTTTCATACACTGGTGTTGCAGTTCTGCAGACAGTTGTGCTTTTAGCGCTGCCATCAAAACAGTAAATCTCCGGACTGTCTGCAATAACAGATACCTGTGGTCGCAGGGAGACTAACCTACTGGGACTCTGTAATTATGACTGGATAGTAAAACTGATTTAAAAAGCATATTATGACTTCAAAAAACAGTTATTACTCTCAAAAACTTATGGGCAAAACTACTCAAATGCACCCTTTGATATCCAAATCTTAACTATTTTCAACATCAGCAGAACTCCACTTCATAAATCACTTAAAATGCATTTTTTCTTTTCATATTTAACCTTTGTGTTATTAGCATCGAGGTCTATAGGTGCAATGTCCAATTATGCAAATAATTGTGCAGCCCTCTTAAATTACCCCTCACAAAAAGAACACACACACTCTGCATCAGTGAGGTGTTGATTTTGTGCTCAAGCTCGTTGGTTGGTTGCAGTTCCTGCATGAGCGAAGCGTTCCTCAAACGCGGCACACAGGCTTTTTATTGTTCACTGACCTCACCACAAGGAAGCAGGTGGAGGCCTTTCCACAGCGTTTTGCGGCAGTGCTGTAATGCTGACTGCAGCCGTGCTCTCACCTCAGAAAGAGCTTCTTTCACTCTGCTGCTCCACCATTCTCCAGAGCTGATGGAGAAGCTTTGTGGGTGGAGGGGAGAGGTTGGGGGGCCCTCGATGCAATCCTCTCGCCCCCTTTCAGAGAGGAGGAGGAGTGTGGCTGTGTGAAGCAGGGCCATTCAGCTCTTTCAACCATCTTGCTGTGAAGGTTAACCACTCACGCCACGGCGGACCTTGGCTAGGTAGACACGACCCTCCCTCTGGGCACTCGGTTCACTTTTCTCCCCAAAGACACGTGTGTACAGAATACTCGCCAAAACCCAGGGAGGCCCAGGCCAGGGTGGAGAATAACTGACTTAATGTGAGGAGACGAGGCGGGGCAGGCTGCTTTGGAACAAACTGTTCACTGCCTCCAGGCACTGCAGAAAAGCTTTTAGGCAAACCGGGAAGACTACATGATACAGTATATTATTCTGAGTATGAGCGTGCCATACTGATTTTTCTGCTGTAGTGCCTTTCCTTCAGCTCTGCCAAGCAGATAACAAATACCTCCAGGAGGAACTGCTCGAGCATGCTGCATACAGATCCTATAAACAGTTGTCATTTTGTTTAATTACACTGAAACAAACAGTTATTTTCAAATCCTGAAAGGTAGAAATAAAGAAACAACAATGAGCTGAAATATCACTTTTTAATAGCTCTTAAAAAAGAATATATATATGTATATATATATTAAAGAAAAGGCAGCCAACGGCTTCAGCTTGTTTCCAGTATTATTTTAAACATCTTCACTACAGAAGACTTATGGCTCAAGTTTTCTCTCAATATTCAACAATGAAGGCCATTGTTCATTTATTATTTTGAGAAAAAACTTTTTTTTTTTTATTGGAGTATAAATATTCTTGCTTGACTCCTGTGAGAACACATCAATGGCAGAATACAAGTAGTCCACTTTAAGGGAGTTGTGTAAGGAGACACCTCCATGACTCATAATTTGTCTAGACATGACAGGTTTAAAGATACAGACTTATAAGTCAGATGTACTTGTTAGTACTGAGCAGAGAGTGTTTTAGCTGGAGGATACAACAAGGAACTTATGAATCAACAAGCACTTGCTCCGTCAAAGTGTTCGTGAGCACCACTGTGGTGTTGTTTAGCTGATCCTGACCTCACTGTCAAATACAAAGGCGCACACTTCAGTGAGTTGATATTAAGTACCATTTTACAATTCACATTATTCTGTGAGTATCCTTTAGTCCAGGCAGCATATCTGAGGCCCCAATGCGTTCAAGAAGTCCAGACCTCTAGGTGCTGTTGGCCTGCTCTTGTTCAAAAAGAGCCATGGCGAGGTGTGAGCGTGACCCGAGACCCTCGAGGTTGCTGAGGACACAGCGATGGTAAATGTCCTCACTGAATCGAGGGTTGCACGCCCGCCGGACGTATTTCTGGATCAGCGCCGGCTCTACCGCTCTAAACACATGTAGCCCTGAGTAACGAACAAATATGTCGTACACATCCATGCTTTCCAGCAGCTCCTCGTTGTCTAAGATGTCAGCAGCCATCTTTGTCCGTGCAGTCATGTAGTCTGCGTTGTAAAAGCAAGCCTCGTCAAAGACGTGGCGGTCGAAGTGGCCGTCTCGCAGTGACTCCGAAGCAAAGGAGGGGGAGGCGGCAGAGGGCTGCTGGTCGCGGTAGACGACGGCAGGACTGTACTCTTGGAAGTGGATGGGGAAGAAGACCTGCCAGTTACTGATGGCGTTCATTCGGCAGCGGTTCAGGAAGTCAGCATTGACCTCTGTCCATACACTGGCCAGGAAAAACAGCGTGTCCACAGGGTGCTTCTTAGAGATAATGTCCATCAGCTTGACCTGTGAGGGCACCTCTGTCTTTACACTGATCCAGGGGATCTTCACATCTCCATAACGCTTCTCCACCTCTGCAATCATGGCCTTTATGCCAGCAAACACATCAGTCTGACTGACTCGCTGTGCGTCAAACGGGTCATAAATAAAGAGGAACGTGAGTAAAACGTTGTCATGGGTGTCCAAAGTGTTCATCACGTACATGTCGAGGAAGTTTCCAACAAAGTCCTGATCCTGGGAAGTGACAGGTAGGATGACCTGCACCCGTGTTGCCTCTGTCACGTAGGGCATGGGGATTATCTCAACTGCACTTAGAGGTCGGAGCAAGTTAACTCGTTTGGCAATGACTTGGCTGTGGCCTTTCTGGGTGTAAGCCTCAAGAGCGAGGTCCAGCACATACTCCATACCTCGCGTGGGATCAAAGCGCCGGTAACCATTAAGCAGACGCCGCTTGAGGAAGCGTAGCTGGGGTTGGTAGCGTTCATTGAGACGCTCCACTGCAATCTCGAGAACTGCGTTTACATCTGCGCGGTCGGCCCCTCTCATTTCACACTTGGGGGAGCTGTCAACGCATGAGTAAATATGCTCTTCAGTAAAGTACTCCCAGTTTATAACCTCAAAACGGGTTCTTGGCTTGAAGGGAGGGTTGATTCCAATAGGCCACGTGACTCCAGCCTTGCCCTCTGGTGTCAGCTCACTCAGGTTGTTGATCTGCATCTGATGAATACACACACAGATATCTGTCATATGAAAAAGCCAAACAGGAATGCACTGTCTAAACTGTGTAAACATCGCTCTTTTTTGACATGTCTGAGGCTCTGTGGTGTGGGGTATAATTCAAATTAAGTCAAAACAGTGCTAATGAACTATCATTAGCAGCCGCTTTAATCACATAATAGGGCTTCTCAGGCAGATCGTATATTCACAAGAGGATGACACTGGAATGCAACACTTCATGCCCTTGCAAAACACCCATTTCCCTGTCTTGGCTTTCTGACATGTTTAAATATTGTATCAGTCAGGAATTTCTGCCTTGGCTCAAAAAAGCTGGTGCGGTGGAGGAGAGAACAAACAGTATACCTTCACACAGATCTCCATCATCACCAAAGTAGCCCATCAATGCATTTCTATCAGATATGAGTCACTCATGCAAAATTACAGCAGCGTCAAGTGTTACAAACCTGCAGCTGCTGTATCTGTAGGTAGGTCCATTCCAGCTCAATCTGGCTGAAGCGCTTGTGAAGGCGATACATAAGGTTTGGCTCCGATATAGGATGGACTGTGAAGGCATTTTTAAACTGTATGCTGTCTTCACGTTCTGGATCTGCGTTTTTTCCAAGCTCAAAGTAACGATATGTCATCTCCTGTGAGCCACAAAAACATCAATAAAAAGAAGAAATATTATTAAAGATTTTCAGCCTGTAAAACTGTGTCAAATGTGTATTTTTTTATTGGTGTCAGTGCATTCATTTGTATTGTTTTTTTACCTGGTGCACCTCGACACAGCTGAGACCCAGGTAGTCAATAATGCAGCGGCCCAGCCACTCATCAGGTCTCACGCTGAGGATGTCATTACGGCAGGTGTCAAGGTGAGGCTGCAGACGAGCCAGCAGACTGCGGGACAGCAGATAGCCGTAGCCTCCGTGACAGTAGCGTGCCTTCTCCTCTCCACCAATAAACTCCTCTGCCCTACCCATATACAGGTCCTGGCCTGCACTGAGGTGCCCTACCAGCTCCGACAAACGATCTGCTTGCATGTAAGTGTCATCCTGGGCTAAGAGGAACCAGTCGTAGTCTGACCCATAATGCTGATGGAGGTGACGAACTGTCTCATACATCAACCACACGGGACGGTCGTCGCCGTGGGCAACCACAGTCATGCCATGAGGCACCTTGGGGCTGCGCAAGCCCGTAAAGAAAAAGGTGCGGTGGAAGTGGTGGGCAACTGTTCGATTCACCGCCACGGCCAGCGTGTTGAGGGTGGCCCGAGACGTCAGTACACCCACCAGCAGGCGCTCTCTGATGCCCAGTTCAGTGTGAATATATCGAGTTCTGGAGAGGTGGACAAGTGAAGACAAATGGAAAGAAAAAAAAAAAAGAGGACATCAAAACACAAACAGCCTTGATTCAAAAACAAAAATGCTAAAAAAAAAACAGATAAAAGACTCTTATTCTATGAAGCTTTTTTCCAGATAGCAACCAACTGCAGGGTGTTATATGACATGAAAGTTGTTTAAAATCTGTGTATCAACAGGTCTGCTCTTCATATTTAAGCTACAGTGTATCTGTACAAACTTGTCTAGTCTCTCATCTATCAGCAATACATGTTGGATGTCCCACCCAGTGCTTGAAGCTTATTGCATGGGAGATTTACAATGTCAGCCTATGTGAAAAGAACAAAGAAATGCAAAGTCTATGGAGTCACACTGTGTCCAGTTTTTTAGCTGAAAAATGTCTGCACAAGTTATATTCTGGTAGAAAGCCCTTTTGTACCACTGACACTGACTTTTCCCACAGTTCTTTATGCTATTGACCTTGGATAATAAGGAGAGCTTGGCTGTGAAAATTGCTGTAGTGTTTTGACTTATTTTAGTATCTAGAAAAATGATTTAAAAAATGACATCCACACTCACCTGAGGACCTTCTTGTGAGGCTTGTTTGGGTCCTTGTGATAGGGCACGATACGTGGATGGAAGTCTTCGTCTCCAGCTCCATCTCTCGAGCCTCTTAGGGCATCTCTGCCCGGGAAAAGCCCCCCGTTGCCCAGCTCATCTATACAGGAGTCGTCGGTATCCCCTTGTGTCCAAGACACCATTAAAAGGCTCAGACTACATCCTAATGACAGCCCGAGGATAAGGGGCAAAGCAGGCCTGAACACGGCCAAAAAGGAGGAAAGCCGCATATCTGGCAGTTATTAGCTAGCTAACGTTTCGCTCGATGAGGCTAAACTTGAAAAGATAACACTGTGCCAACCCTGCAGCTCTAGCTTAACACATTTTTTTGCAAAAAAGGAGAACTAACTGAAGGAAGCTGATAAGATGACATCGCTAGAAAATGTCCCTAAATGTCACATAGTTGCCTGTCCCATTATGTGAGGTAGTCGATGTAAAGTTTCTGATCAACCTATCAGCCAGTACGGCAACAAATTACCAATTTTGCATAAGTAAAAAGTGCAGTTTATCTCTAAAATCTAAATTTAAGATGTCCAAAACGTTTACGTGCTGGTAACGGTATAACGTTAAACTAGTCTGCTCTCTTATAAGAAAAGAAAATTGCATATAATTCAATATTATTAGCGTTTATTGCGGCTTAGCTGCTGTCTAACAAAGCAAGCTAGTAACTGTTCTAACTGTCATGACAACCATGCAACGTTAACGTTAGTCCGCGTATTCATCGCTTTTTGAGCTAACGTTACGTTTATTAGCTTAACTAATTTTGGCTAGCGATAACGCTAATAATCACTCCTAAAGTCAGCTAACTAATGTAGCAAGGCGCTAAATGTCACCTTGTAAAGTTAAGCGGTTGAGTTAACCTAGTAGGTTACTAATTTACAAAGATCGAAGGAAGGTGAGTAAAAAGTAATTATCTCCGTAGGTGAAATTATAAGCCCAAAAGTAACATTATACGTGTCGGAGGAGCAATCATGCGAGCTAACAAGCTAACACCGCGTCCGTTGTTTTAGTGCAGATATGTCGCTTTTCGATCCATCTCCACGAAAACTGACTTGAGATTCCGTTTTTCAGCGTCGATACAGATAAAAAGCCGTCAGGTTTGGTCGTGGATATGTCATCCATTTTCTGCTGTTTCTTGACTTCCTCAAAAATTGATTGCCACACATACACAGTCGCAATAACGCTGCTGTTATGTCGTTTTCGCCCTCATCATCACAGTCAGAGCGTATGCTGCTGCAGCATCACCTCTGACTGACTGAGGGACCTGTATCTTTGCGAGGACAACATTTAACACAGAATGCCTGAGACCACAACAACATGTGATTATAATTTAAATGCATGTGTAGTTATAATGAACCTGTTTAAAGACATAGATCTTTGTGAAGGAGTAAAAAGATGCATTTAGAAACCTTATCAGTATGATTACACTTGGGATAAAGACCGATCCATCGCAGCAGCCTCTCATTGTAATGTCGAGTTTATCAACTCACGTTAGTTCTTTTTGGTCCCAGCAAATAATTAAATCATTCGACTAAATTAACCTTTGTATTAAATATGATACTAATTTAGCAGTAAATGGATATTTTACTGCAGTCCCACGAGAAGGGGAGGGTTCTTGTGTTTTCACCGCCCTTTTGACCATATATGGTCCGTCTGGCGGTATTGCGATCCGCTACATCCACCCGGCGGAAAGTAGACACGAGACGTCGGTGTGCTCCTGATACCAGTAATTCGTTTTAAAGGTAAGCTAGCATTTCATGGTTTCTAATAACAACTATTTGAAAGGAAAAAGTATACTGGTTTCTGTTATGTTAAATGTAAACCTTAAAATGACTCAATTATTCTCGAATTAGCCGCCTCCAGTCCTTGTCATAGCTCTTTGGGCCTTGCGTCAAGTTAGCTTTAGCCGGTAAGGCCTGTCAGTTGTAGTTACCTAGCTAGCTACCGTTGTTAGCCTAGCTAGAGAGCCAACGCAGGCAACGGCGAGTTTACCAAAATTGGCTTATAGTGTTTCTTTTATGTATGACATTCCGTCTCAATCAGCTGACGCAACTATTTTGGTACTGACGTTGGCTTATTTACTCTTAAAAGACAAATCTGCTGTTAAATTTAGCGGCATCAGCTACCGTTAGCAACAGCTAGGCTAAAGCGGTATGGCTTTTTAATGTTAAGAGACCAACGTGCGAACAGATGAGATTGGAACGGACCAAAATGCGGTCTTGTTTAGCATTACCACCATCATCAGGCCAAACCGCTGACCAGATTTGGCCTTTATTAACAATGTCAGCTCAGTACCGCCTTAAAATCAGTTGTAAACCAAAGTAAAACCGCGAGTATGACTACCGGCACATCTTTGTTTAATCGGTTACGTGCGCCGAACACGGATTCACACTCTGATTGTATTTGACAGGCATAATTATAGTGTTCCCAAACTGTGATGGGATCGTCAAATAATTGAGGATCTAAGTCTTGTAATGATCTTTTAAAATAAAAAGCCTAATCATGATTCCTTTTCTTATTGTTCTGTGTGTCTCTTTATTTTCTGCTGTTGAATAGCCTTACACAACTATGCCATCCGACTTAGCCAAGAAGAAGGCAGCAAAGAAGAAGGAGGCTGCTAAAGCTCGCCAGCGTTCAAAGAAACCTGATGAGTTGAATGAAGAGGTTGAACAACCAGAAGCCCAGCCTAATGGAGCGCAGAGCAATGGTGGGAGCAGGACTTACCTTTGACTCAATATTATGTGCTTGGTTGTAATTTATTAGTCCTGTATAATTCATGAGATATATTCATGTTACTATTTACTAAACTTTAGGTATATTTGCTACTCCCTCAAAAAGGTTCATGTCTGCCTTGAAATGTTGCCAAAACAGCTAACAGGATTTGCTTGACAGGTGTTGCCAGTTTAACAAAGGAGCTGGATGAGTTTGAGCTGGCGAAGACTGAGGCGCGGGCAGTGACAGGCGTTCTTGCCTCACATCCCAACAGCACTGATGTCCACATTAGCAGCCTGTCACTCACTTTCCATGGCCAAGAGCTTCTCGCAGACACTAGCCTGGAGCTTAACTCAGGCAGACGCTATGGGCTCATTGGCCTGAATGGCACAGGTAAATTGTCTGTCATAATACATCCTACTAATTAATGTTCTGTACATCACTCCGTACTTGATGCAGTCTCCTTTTGCTGTTTTGGGGAAGTTTGACATTCCTGAAGCCACACTTCAATAAAAAGAAGAGAGCCTATTTACATTATTCATTCACCTCATTAATATATTTGTTTCCCCATACACATTTGCATTTATAGCCATCCCTCTAAGTAGAAATGCAAAATGGAGTGCATTTTTGGTATCATGCTTTATGACAAACAGATAATAATTTTCATTTGTACATACATCTGTCAGGAAAATCCATGCTGCTGTCAGCCATTGGGCATCGTGAGATTCCCATTCCAGAGCACATCGATATTTACCACTTGACTCGGGAGATGGCCCCCAGTGAAAAGACAGCTCTGCAATGTGTAATGGAGGTGGATGAAGAGAGAATTATGCTGGAGAAGGAAGCAGAGAGACTTGCCCATGAGGACTGTGAGTCATGTGTGGTGTATTATGCAATAACTGAAGGGGTAAATTCATAAAGGCAAAATAGTTGAGATGGAAAACAGAATGCTGAATCAAATTTAACAAACCACACCATAATAAAGCTTAGCTGACTTGTAACATAGACAAGGGAAACTGTCACATGGTAATTATTTCAGTAAATCAATACTAAAGGCTGTCCCCTCGTCCTTGTGTAGCTGAGTGTGAGAAGCTAATGGAGTTGTATGAACGTCTGGAGGAGCTTGATGCAGACAAGGCGGAGGTGAGAGCCTCTCGGATCCTCCACGGTTTGGGTTTCACCACTGCTATGCAGCAGAAGAAACTGAAGGACTTCAGTGGAGGATGGAGGATGCGTGTTGCTCTAGCCAGGTAAAAGAAAAAGACATAACATATCCCAATAAAAAGATTTAAAAAGACTTATGTAAATTAAATTTTAATGACCATCCTTCTCTCTCTCTCTCTCTCTCTCTCTCAGAGCTCTGTTTATCAAGCCTTTCATGCTGTTACTAGATGAGCCCACTAACCACTTGGATCTGGATGCCTGTGTGTGGTTGGAGGAAGAGCTGAAGTCGTAAGTTTACTTCCTGCGTCATTACTTAAATGAGTCCAAACAGCTGATATGTATAGCTCATCCTGCTTCTTGTTGTCAGGTTCAAGCGAATCCTTGTTCTCATCTCCCACTCTCAAGACTTCCTGAATGGTGTGTGCACCAACATCATCCACCTGCATCAGAAAAAACTGAAATACTACACGGTGAGTTCACCATGAAGCCACAGCTGTTGTCTTAAATTTTAGGGGACAGTAATCCCAGAATCAAAATAACATTTTTCATATGGGATATATAGAGATTTATGCTTTCTGATGAATATAATGGAGGTAGATGGCGCTCTGTGTTTTCAAAGTAGGACTGGGCGATTTAAAGAGAAACCAAACTATATTTTTGATTTTGAGGTGAAATGTCCCTTCTTAAGAAGCTTGGTTCCAGATGGAAAATCTACCTTAGCATCCCTTGAAACATCTTTAAGTATCTTGATTGGACTCTTCCATGTGTAACCTCTTCAGGCTAAATAAGGAAACTTGGGTGAGGGGTTGTTACTAATTATGGGTCCGTGTGCCGCCTCTTTGGATGACCATGCAAATCTATTTTTGCTTTAAGGGTAACTATGACCAGTATGTGAAGACCAGAGAGGAGCTGGAAGAGAACCAGATGAAGCGCTTTAACTGGGAACAAGACCAGATTGCACACATGAAGGTAAATGAGGGACCCCATGTGGTGAGAGGTTTTCACTACGCAGGATGGATGGTTCAGATCACTCTCCTAAATCAAGTGCATGTCCAGGGACTCTTCAATCAGATATGTGACATACCATGTATGCTGTCTAGACAACAATTTTTATTTGCCAAACTAATATCAGGTTGGCTCATATCCCATCTATTAGCTATCTCCAGGACCCCGTATTGACAGTAAAATTGTCCCTTGTCCACCTTATCTTAACAAACATTATTTTTAAAATTATATTATTTTTAGTCACCAGCCTCTAAGTTGTACAACCATTTGTTCTGTTTGTCATTAGCTGAAGCAAAGCTTGTACTCATTCTTTTCATGTCTCTCTCCTCAAAGAATTACATTGCAAGGTTTGGTCACGGCTCTGCAAAGCTGGCACGACAGGCACAGAGCAAAGAGAAGACGCTGCAGAAGATGGTGGCATCCGGCTTGACTGAAAAAGTTGTGAATGACAAGGTACTGTGATGTGGGTTACAAATGAGGTTAAAATTGTGGTTGTGGCGACTGCAGAACCAGTCTCCACATAGTTGGGCAGTTTCTTTTTATCTCCCGACCCAGTGACACACATTTTGAGGAACTGTGGCCTTGGATGCTATTACAATACTGTGATGTCATTAATACCTGCTTCTGTCTCCCACAGACTCTGTCATTTTATTTTCCTCCCTGTGGGAAGATTCCTCCTCCTGTTATCATGGTTCAGAACGTGAGCTTCAAGTACAGTGACAACACAGTGAGTATTGTTCATATTACCTCATAAACAGAGAAATGGAGAACAGTGGTATCTGTAAAAGCTACAGTTAGTGCAAAAAGCACACACCCATTTCAACGCGCCGTTTTAAAAAGTTCAAATAAAATTCCTCAATCTATTCCACCTGGCTCTCCTGTCTCTTGGAAATATATCATGATGCAAAAGCTTCTCTTAAAATGCCTTGTAATGTGGACTTAAATAGCAATAAATTTCTTGTCCTCACATAACTGTCCATGCCTTCTTTCTAGCCATACATATATAAAAACCTGGAGTTTGGTATTGACTTGGATACACGAGTGGCTCTTGTGGGACCCAATGGAGCAGGGAAGTCCACACTGCTGAAGCTACTGATGGGAGAGGTAGGCATGACATCATTTCCTGTTATTCCATAACAACCTGCAGTTGTCTTTGGAGGATTAAATTTAACTCTCCTTTTTCCCTCTGTAGCTCCTTCCCACTGATGGCATGATCCGCAAACATTCTCACGTCAAGATTGGCAGATATCATCAGGTAAAACACTGAGTCTGCTGACAGCACCTTAACGTGCCTTATGTGTCAAATATTCTGAGCCGTGACAGCCAGAAACATCGACTGGCATCCCATTCAGTGCAAAAATGAGGCTTTGCTAGACCCTGGACGGAAGGCACAGTATATCTACCATATAATTAACTGTCTCCTATAAACCTGCTTGTGTTACAGCATCTGACAGAGCAGCTGGAGCTGGACCTGTCTCCTTTGGAGTACATGATGAAATGTTTCCCTGAGATCAAAGAAAAAGAGGAGATGAGGAAGATCATTGGTCGCTATGGGCTGACAGGAAAACAGCAGGTAAGATCAGGATGCTTTTTCAGGGTTTCGGGGGGGGGGGGGGGGTTTGTCTTGGTCTACAAATGTTTATAATTTTACATCTGAAATGTTTTCCAGGTCAGTCCGATCAGGAACTTGTCAGATGGTCAGAAGTGCCGGGTGTGTTTTGCCTGGCTGGCCTGGCAGAACCCTCACATGTTGTTCCTTGATGAGCCCACCAATCACTTGGATATCGAGACCATTGATGCACTGGCAGAAGCCGTCAATGAGTTTGATGGTGGTATGATGCTAGTTAGCCACGACTTCAGGCTAATTCAACAGGTAATTATCATTCAATACATTAATTTAACACTTGGTTGGGTATAACTTAAAGTTCAAGCCAAAAGTACTAATAACCATCTTTTTTTCCTCCAGGTTGCTCAGGAGATCTGGGTGTGTGAGAATCAAACCATCACAAAGTGGAACAGAGACATCCTGGCGTACAAGGAGCACTTGAAATCAAAGATCGAAAAGCAAACGCATGACATCTAAAGAAACTTTACACTGAGCCACTCCTTTATTTTGCATCATGGATTTGACCTGCAAGCTCCTGAGGGGGCGAGAAGGGTTTGCATTGCAGGAAATGTCCTAAGTAGAACTTAAACAATCTTTTATGCATCTTATTGGACACGTCTCTTGTACATGTTGTACTGTATATCCATCTCGGTTTGACAGTGCTGCACTGTGCTGAACCCTCTTCCTCCCTTCACCTCAGGCTGCACTCTGATTGGCTGATTCACCTGAAGCATCTCAGTGCATTTTGGAATGCATTCCATTGTGCTGTCTTCATCCAAGTTTTATTTTATTTTTTTTCCAAATGTTCTGTTTTATCCCAACTGTATGCAGCAGCTTTTAGGTCATATTTTATGATATTTAAAAGTTGACCCGTTTTTTTTTTTTTTTCTGTGTAAAAGAGCAGTTCTGCCTTATTTAACAATGTAATGCAATAAAGGTTTGTCTGAATAAACAGAACATGAATACAGCATGTTTAGATTGAGAAGATTTTATTTTAAACTCAACGAATACAGTGCTTGTATCCAAAAATCAAACGCTATCAGGGAAAATAAATTATTTTACATCTCTGTAAACAAGAGGACAAAATTTGATGTGATTTGGAGAAGTTGCTTTGGATTCTGGCCTGTTCACCCCTTGGCTGCATAGATCCTACATCATCTTACAGCCACGACACTTAACTGTATGATGCTCATTTTGTCCTTCATGTAAGAAAATGAATGGGCCATGTTTAAAAAATACTGGCGTTTCTTGGCATAACTAAAGCTAACAAGAAGGTAAAAAGACAGCCATTAATAAAAACTATCAACTGAATGCAACACATCTCCAGAATGCATTTAAAAAGGAGATTATTTAAGTTTTTCGGTGACTTGTGGATGGCTGTTATTAAACATCCATACAGGTGACATCGCTAGTTATAAATAATCTTCATTTTGAGCTCGTGCAGTAAAGCTGTGTTCATGTCAAACTGGAATGGCGTCAGTGCAGAAGCACAGCTGTGTTTGCCACCATCACCACAAAAAGTATTTGTTCAATTTCTCGTCACAAATTTCAACTAAAGATACCTTTTCATTTTAATATTTTCCTAATTCTTACTACACACTACTTTTTTTTTAATCTGCAACATACAAGTCATTTCAAAAAACTTTTGTTATTTGTTATACAATATTTAACAACCCATTATAACACAATCTGCTTATTTTACTAAACCATAAACATTCCACATTATAACTTGCCTCATAAAGAAACATTTCTCATTCTAACAAATTGGTGTGTAATAACAACTTCCATGTTGTTAAAATGGCAAAATTTCAAGTATACCAAGATCAGTCATGGAGCAAAACAGATCAGGACATCTGGCAATAAGACAGTAAAACAGGGAGAAAATAATAATTTGGCATGTACTGTAGTACTGAAGAAATGCTGTAAGAGACGCATTTAGCTAGAACCGGAGCAAATATTTTTTGTACTGGTGGCAACGTGCATTTTATTAAATTTTTATGGATGTGAAGTTAATTATCAACTAATGAGCAATATCATGTCTTCAGCTGCAGCAACTGTACTACAACAATAAATAGAAATTAATATTTTCATCATCTTGGACAGCTGACATCGGCAGATGGGTTAGCTGTATGGGTTTGGTGTTTTTAGATATAAATATTCAAGCTAACAGAAAAGAACCTTTGGACCTAGTTCTACTAAACAAAAGGAGGTTGACGTGAACTCAATTTAATCCTCTAATAAATTGTACATGACATGAATACAGCTCAAAGTTTACTGCTAGTTTTAGTAACAGGTGACAGGATGGTAACCAGAAGACATTTCCTGCCTTCACATCCTCCCACAACTTTTCCATCAATCCAACTTAGCTGAATTAATTTATTATTTAGGTTTTTATTTAACTTCTATATATATATATATATGTCAGTTTGTTAGTAATTAAGGTCTCAAAATACATGCTGTGTTATAAGTTTCAAACATATGTTCTTTCCAGTTGGCTTGACAATTGCCAACCAGGGAATACACAGCTCCGACCTCTAAGGCTGCACATAAAGCTTTAAAGTTTGTCAGGTGGAGATTTTTTCAGACCCAAAAGGGCTGAAGTGTAAGCAATTCAGATTAATTATATATGTGTGTATATATATATGTAAACATTAGAAATGGCCTTGTTTTTAAACACAAGGCTCCTGTTAAAGGTTTCAACCTGGTAGCGTGCATGATTGACAGATTATTAGCACTAGCTGCAGTTGATATAGTGCAAGTAGGAGGAGTGTTTCGGTTAAGGGCTAAAAGGGGATCGCAGCATTCGGAGGTGTACTCAGGTACAGTATGTTTGGACCAATAGAGGGCGTCCATGCTCACTGGGCTTCCCATTCTTCATCGGAGACTTCATCGGGGGGAACGGTGCGAGTGTTGCTGGCGCGAATGCTGCTGATGTTGGTGAATGAGAGGAGGCTCGCAATACCTACAAGACTCACCCCGGTGCCGTCCAGATTTACCTGAGCCAGATGCATGTGTTTCAAGAACCTGAGACCTGAGGAAAAAGAGAAAAATGTAAAGTGATTGTTCACCCTGATAAGAGAAGGTTACATTTGTCTGTTGTGATGAGGCGGTGGCTTTATAATATGACCTCACCGTGGTCTGTGATTCGCGTGCGGCTGAGATTAAGTTTAACAAGCTGAGTGCAGCGGATAAGACCTCTCCTCACCACTGTGTCTCCCACCTGAGTGCTGGCTAACCCCAACACCTAGAAAACACAAGAACACACCATTAACATCGCAAGCAACACTTCTAACTATGAACTCACAAGCACTGTTCATCTGTGGAGCTGGGAACAATCATTTAAAACCCTGCATAAATCCAAATGAGTGTGCAAAATCCATGGTCATCATATATGGACAAATGCACAAATGTCACCAGTAAACTCACCTGGAGGTGCGGCAGACAGGTGATAAGTTCAGACACTCCTCGACTCGTGACAGCGGTTCGGTCCAAACAGAGCTCCTGCAGCTCCTGCAGGCCACGCAGAGATGGAAGTCCTGCGTCCGTCACCTGAGTGTTGCTTAGTGACAGCTTCTTTAACCTACACAAAGTACGCACAACACTCCTGTCAATACTCCTGCTGTAACCCCACCAGAATAACCGCATGTATTGTGCAGTACAACAGCTGAGTGACCTGGTCATGGTGGAGAGCTGGCTGACTCCCTGGTCCGTGACTTGTGTGTAGTCTGTCAGGTCCAGTTCTAAGAGCAAAGACAGTCCAGCAAGGAATGACAACCCAGTGTCTGTCACACAATGACGTCCAGGGAGGGTCAGATGGGTCAACTTTAGACCTGCGAGGAAAGAAGAATCCTCTTTTAACACTTTGATATTCATCAAAGACTTCAGTTTCACTGCTTCTCTGCTCATTTTCCTTTTCATTTATGCACCTGAGATGATCTGCAGAGCTTGATTGCCGTCCGCTACAGGGATTCCCGCCAAACTGAGGGCAGACAGGGCAGGGTGGGAGGCGAGGTGGTTCAGAGAGCTTTCTGTCACACCTGTCCCATCCAGGTTGAGAGTCTGCAGGCTGGACAGCTCTGCCAAAGCTGACACATCCCTGACCTGAGAGGACGACAACC
>JAPZDY010000013.1:6092725-6105446 GCA_029783645.1 Ctenochaetus hawaiiensis | reverse complement strand
ATAAGGAATTGTTAAAATCTGGTTGTTCTGTGAATCAAGGTGCTCGCTGACTTGCTGGTTAAGCTGACTCACCTTTGTCTGCTTGATGCTGAGGAGCCTCAGTTGAGGCACGCAGGTGGGCAGGACTGCCAGTGTAGCTTCAGTCACAGCCGTCTGGTTCAGGCAAAGCTGAGACAGGCAGGACGGAGCTGACTGGAGATACAGCACCATCCCAGCATCAGTCACTTTGGTTTGGTCCAGGGACAGGAAACACAGGCTCTTTAGACCTTATAAAGCAGACAGAGGAAAAATAAGACGTTGACATCAAAGCAAAACTGATTCAATGCTTAAAACAAGTACTTTACACAGAGCAGCTTATGTTGGGATCTGGCATTCTTGCACGTAGTAGTAATTTTAAACCCATTATCCTCTCTCATAACAGTCAGGAACTTGTTTATTGTAGGAAGCCAGACCTGTGATATGCTGCAGACAGGAGTCCGTCAGTTTGCTACAGGAAGCCAGGTTGAGGTACTGGAGTTTAACCAGGCTGGACAGGATCGACAGCCCAGAGTCTGGACAAAACAAGTTGAAGAGATTAAAAGGAGACAGTGCAGACAGACAGACACCTGAAAAGCCCAGAAATTCCATCTCAGAAAAAAATCCAATACCTGTGATGAGAGGCGAGTTAACTAAACTGAGATGCTTCAGTGCTGTGAAAGCCCGTAACTGCCGCAGGAGTTCATTGGTGGAATAAGGGTAGCAGTTCAGAACCAACTTCTGCAACGGGCAGCCGAAGAAGAGCTCCAGAGTGCGTGGACGTAAGAGCCTCTCGCGGGACATGTGGTTGAGCAGAAGCTCTGCAAGCTCCGGGGTTAGGCCTGCCAGACTGCTGCTGTACTGCATGCTGGGAGCTGAGAGAGCAGAGACACAGAATGACAAGTGTGAGTAAACAAAACAATGAAACACATCCAGGAAATTCAATGAGTCTCACAACTGAGTATTTTACATCATCTCTTACCAGTCATGAGGTGGACAGTTGCACGGATGGCCAAGGCACATAAGGATGGCACGCTGGGCATCCTGAAGGGTCTCTTAGGGGGCGACGGTTGTCCCTGGGAGGCACGATTGTCTTCTTGCTGTGCTGCTCTTTGAAAACGCTCCACTGCAGCCAGACCTGCAGCCACAGGCGCCACCCGACCTCCCGCATCTTCAGGCTCTGCTGGGTCTTCTTCTTGAGCCTCCCTGAGACACACAAACACGACTGTCTCACACCAAAAGTGCAGTTTAACGTGCATGTAAATCCTCACAGGCGCTATAAAGTGCCAGCAAAATTCGGTCTGCATTCCTTTCACACACTCACAGTTTCCAATTACCTAAAGCCTGCTGGAACAGATTCGTCATGTAAAGCTGCAGCACAAGAAATGTGACTGAAAGCTCTTCACACCTCTGAAACTTAGAGATTATTTCAAGTTATTATTACTAACGCTGCTGTCCAATAATTACTCATAATGACTATTAATAACATGGTGTTGTTCTGAGAGAGCCTAACCTACCCTGCCTATTAAATGTTTAAGCAGACAACAGCAGTTAAGAAAGTAGGTCACTGTTGGTACCAATATTTATTCAAGCGATCAGGAATAACCTACAGTTAGGGCTGAGACTAACAACAACGTTCAATATCAAGTCATCTGTTGATTTTCACTTTTAGTTATTAAAACAAAAAAAATCCATTAGAGTTTTCCAAAGCCTACAGTGACATCTTTAAATGTCCTCCAAAAGTTGAGAACCCCAAAATGTTCAGTTTACAATGATATAAAACAGAGAAAAGCAGCTTATCTTCACACTCAGAGCTGAAACAAGCAAATATTTAGCATTCAATTCTCATAATCACTGCCCACAAATCTTAACTATGAATAATGGTAAGAACTGATTCATTAAAACTAGATGCAAACAACTAAAAGTCACTTGTACTTCAGTGAAAATTATTGCAATACAAGAATGGGTACATTGTAGTTTCTACACTGTTCTTACACTGCATTAATGCCATTCTGTCTAGACACATACCTGAGTCGATTTCCTTGCTCTGGCCAGTGATGCCTTGGTCCAAATTCTCCCCTGTACCTGTTCTCCGGAAAGAAAGGCAGCCTTGGCATTCCTGTGAAAATTACACAACAGACAACCATGTAACTCAATCCATAAGGAAACTCTAAACTCAGTGTAGTCACCAACATCCCGACAAGCACATGATCGTGTACAGTATCACTTCTTAAGCTTTTATTTACTGCTGCTCTCTTGCATTTTTATATCCCAGACCTCTAATCAGCATCTTTGGTTCTTGGTCTTTGATTCTCCTCCACCTCACTTCAACTCGGCTCTTCTTGCTCTCTGCTCTGACACACATTTAGAATTCTATATCATAACCACATGCTCTCAAAGACTGAATACGATTGGTTGACTGGCTGTAGGCATTTGGTTCTCATAAGGCAGCTCTGACCCTGTGTGATGTATGTTTGCCAGAAGGGAGCATTCACCTACTGTACTCATTTCCTAATCCTAATCTTTCTTACATTTGACACACATTAGTGGGGCAGTCGGTCATATGTTCTGTATACTGAGAAACTTATGCAACACAGAATTAAACTGAAAGCTACTCTACCAGTTAAAAGTAAGAGGCCAGTTTTTGTCAAGAGCACAAAGTTCTATGTGAATGGGGATAAAATGTAGGTCACAGACAGCAGTACCGTTCAGCAGGTGAGGTGGTTCTTCCTCTTCTTCTTGCTCCTCGTTAACCTCTACGCCAGCAGCTTCATCAGCATTACCTGGAACCAACCTCTGACCTCGCCCTGTTGAACAGCAAGAGAAGTCTCATCTCATGACTCAACAGCTATTTGTTTAAACAGTAGTGCCAATGGAGAAGCAATGTGGAAGGAGATATTTTGGAAGTGAAACTCCTATTGATTTTCTACATAGACTATGTGAGGCATTTTATAGTTTATGTATTTCATGGCTTGGATTAAAATGAAACCCTCCTGTCATAATTATTTGAACAAAGGATAAAAAACTTCATCAGACAATGCTGTTCTTTCTTAAAAAGGTAAAGGCATGGACACATAAAAATGTGGAATGAGAAAAAGTGAGTCCCAAGGTGCATTTTGGCCTAAAACAGAAACATCAGGCTGCTTAAAATCCTTTGAGGGGCACTGATAAAAGCATAAGGTTATGCTTCAACTGACAACACAAACTGCACCTGATATTCTGGGTCAACTCTAGGTAATAAAAAAAAACATTGGCACTGTGTTGTGTTCCCAAATGCAACATTAAAGTGCTGTAAGTTTGCAGGGTTCTGATCTTTGAGTCTGATTGTCTTGTTCTCCATGATAACATTAACTCAGGCTGATGGATATTGAGCAGTTCATCATGCCAAACTTTCTGTTAAAACACAATTTATCAGTTGAAATAATTCCAATTCATGGTCAAAATATAAACCTATGAAACTGCAACATAATCTAAGAGATTCCTGTTTCTGTTATGAGTGACACTGAAGAAGAAGAGAAACATTTGAAAATGTTATTCCACTTAAAGGAAAGCAGCATCTCCATCCATTGTGCCACTCTCAACAAACCCTTTCAATGAGTGAACATTTGTAAGGTGCACAAACATACAAATCTTGCTTATAACTTGCTAATATATTTATGGTATGTAAATATATTTTTTTTAATGTAATATAAAATTTACCCCAGACGTGAGACGGTCCAGACAGTGATGGACCTGCTCCAGGTATCCCTGCATAATTTACTGCCTCTTCCCACAGCTGGTTTGGTAATGGAAGAGGCGGAACAAGGTCCTGCCCTCCCGCCCCCTCCACGACAGGAATATGTGGCTGTGGAGACACATCGCATGGCTCATTCTGTCCTGCTGATGGTGGATCTGCAGGACTCTGTGCATTCTGGGGTGTTTCTGGAGGCGTGGTCTGGATGCACAGCGCAGCGTTGGGCGTGAGGCCGAGAGAGTGCAGCGAACAGGCAAGCTCTGCCTCCCCAAAGCGTTTCCGTGGGAAACCCTGGAGGAGGGAAAAGGAGGGAAGGGAGGGGTGTCGTCCGGTGATGTGCTCCACGACGCTGCGCAGAGGAGCGTCGGCTGGGAAACGTTCACGCATGGACTCACCGGAGGGAAGCCGAATCTGCAGCAAAAAAGGTCAAGATTCAAACAGCTGCAATTTTGTAGTGTGACCATCTAACAGATGCACAAAGAGAGTTAAATTCCTCATAGCCTCACCATGAGGATGCAGTTGTTATCCACATTAGTCTGAATCTTTCCTCCCAGTTTCTGCCCTTGACTACTGGGAGGAGACGTCTCTGTGGAGGAACCGGTCTGGTTCTTCTCCTGCAGGCTCCTCCGATCCTCAGCTATCCGCTTCAACACCAACTCACGCTCCTGGCAGACCAACACACACAAGACAAGATGCTTTCAACTCTTCTGAAATATAACACTTGGCTCAAAAGACTCTGTTTTCTCCACAATAACAAACAAACCGCCAGTCTGACTGAGTTGGCATCATTTGGCATCAGTGGTTAGTAGTTCTTCTTTTCAGCGCTTCTGACCTGTTTCTTTTGTCTTCTTTCTGCTCTGGCCTCCTGAGCAACACGCCGTCTCTGCTGCTCTTCAAAGTCACTCTTGTCCTGTTTGATGCGGGACTCGACTGGCAATGGCTCCGGGGACAGGCTGTCGGACTGTGGTGGTCTGAGCAGCAATGAAGGGGACCCTTTAAAATAAAAACAAAAAGACGCACTGAATCACTTAATCGTGCACCCAAACTATTAATTTTTATGTGTTATTTAGAACTTCAGGCACATGATTACAAAGAAACATGCACAGGATATTACAATGACTTTTATGTGATCCTTTAGCTTTTAATGCAACACAGTCTCAAGCACACTGCTCTGTGTTATACCTCTGCTGTCAGAGGGAGATGTGTGTGTCTCTGAAGTGCTCGCTGCCCCTTTGGGAGGGTTGAAAGCAGAAAATGCTGACTCAGCGGGCTGTGATGACTGCTTGACCAACCTGTGCCGTGGAAACCGACCCTGTAAGAGCCTGTCAACACATGAGAGATGGATATAGAAGTGATTATACTGGCTAAGTGGGTCTTTTGGAAACCATGGGAAACTTCATTAGCTTTTCATGAACGTCAATTATGTGAGATTAAAGAAAAAAGATGGGAAAACTCACCATTCTGCAGCATCTGGTACAGAGAAATGCCCCGCCTGTACAGCTGCCTGGATCTCTTCCTCTGTGAAACCCATCTCACTAAGGGTGCGGAACAACTCCCCGATAGTCTATAAAACAAGTAAATCAACTACACATCAAGAAGTCATGTAAACAATGGTTGACCAAAAGTACCTGGTAGTTTGTAGTTAACAGACTAACAGACTAATGGCACAGTTTACAATGGCTCATAATGTCCTGCTGTCTTCTATAACCCTCAAAGGGTTTTTTCAGACTGCAGATGAACAATTTTGCCCTGAGTTTCTAATTATGCTGGCTAAAAACACATATTTTTTATCTGTTTTTACTTTCCTTGTATTTTTCATTCTGGCTTTATGACAGCCTTGTTTGATCTGCCATTTTCTGTTTGTTGGGATGCCAATACCACTATCCAATAAATCGATCAATTAACTATCTTGTTATTTCTCTGTATTATCCATGGACAATCCTGTGCCTTATGTGTAATACTAATGTTATCTTATTCACCTACTTTTGGGTTCTGTTTTCAGTTTTCTAAATTAAACTACCTACTTTAAATTACTTGCTTTTGTTTTATTTAACTGTACTTTGCTCCTGCTTAAATCCTGCAGTGTACTTTTTGGGGTTTACTAAAGTTTTATTTGTATGTGTGTATATCTTCATGTTTCCCAACAAGAATATTCAGCCAATATCAATCAACGCCTTTGAAAGCCATTTTGCAGCTATTTTGTAGACTAGATTATGTATAAATGACTGAAATTTGATTTTGTAGATACTTAACTTCCTACTCTAGTTTTGTATGTTACGTGTAAATTAATTTGGGTTATCATCATAGAAATGTTAACTGTGTTTTAACCTCGACAAGCTACATCTTAACATGTTTATTTCTCTTTGTCCTTCATTAACGGTACATCTGACTGAGGCTGACCTGCACTTTCGCTTCTAAACTCTCCATTTCAGTCAATGTTATTCACAAAGTTTTCAGTCTTCGTCAGAGTCTGTCTGGATAAATGGACTAATTCACTGTAAAGTCAGCGAATTCAAACAAAACAACAGATGTCAAATTAACCTAAAGCTAAAGCTGAGTCTGTTGTTTTGTCTTTGGTACACTGAGTGCTGTCAACAAACAATGTTAGCATGACGGCTAACAGTTACAGCTAGCTGATGGAGAACGATGGGAAACGTTAGCCAGGCTATGTTAAAGCAGCTAGCCGGCTAAAGCTAATAGTTATGTACAGTACAGTGTCACGTCAAACGTCGCCCGGTAATTTGCAGCTTACCGTGGAGGCAGCAGAGCTCATGCTGTCGTTTTAACGTAACTGTAGGTAAATCGAACTGAAACTGATATTAATTTGCAACTTTGCTGACTTCCTGGTTGGGTCTGGTGCGCAGCGATATGCTAGCAACACTGACCTTTCCCCCCTCCTTTTACTTGTAGATTGACAGAATATGAAGGAGAAAGCAGCCTATCAACACTGCGGAGAGCCGAGATTTCCTCCACCGCAGCCGCAGTGAACAAATCCAATCTGTTTCCCACTGACTGACAGACCTAAACCCCAACCATCGCACCGACAACATCCCCATACAACTGCAACTGTACATATGCATGTAATCTGTTGAGATTGCGCATGTTAACGCATGAGAATGATGTTTGAAAGACGAAACTGCGAGTTAACGTAAAAAAAAAATAAAAACAATTCTCCCAAATATGTGACTCAGAAACAAACTGAACATCCCAAGATTAAGGTAGTAAATTAAATTTAAATTAAAAAGAAAAAAAAGGACGGATCTGTGCCTTAATTATCATATTTAACAGGTGAATCTCCTGGCGGCAGTGGCAGCCAGCCACCAGTAGGGGTCACTCTATACATACTGATGTGACCTTTGCACCATGCACCCTGCAAACTTTATTGATTCAACCAACTGTGGCATGCTATGAACACCCGAAGAAATGAGATACGTTTTGGAAAAGAGTTGAAATATTAAAACAATTGGTTCAAGTAAAATGAGAAACTCTCATTGAGTTACATTACTGTGATTCTGTCTGACTGTAAAAGTATATAAAATTTTAAAAACATGTGGGAATGTGGGCAAAGCACTAGAAAAGGTGATACTCTTTGTGATAACAAAAGTCATAAAGAGAGATAAGGTTTCCATAAACTTATCTGAACAACTATGCAAACCATACATTCGACCAACAGCATACTCAGATGCAAACAAAATGCTGTGCAAGGGATACCCTGGTCAAAATTAGCTGCTGGACCCCCTGAAACCATCATTTCCCCCTATCTTGATCCAGCATGTACGCCATGTAAGAATAATTCTTTTCTCAAGTGTACATGTGTCAGTTTTAATATGAGTTGTGGAGGCGACAAAAAGCAGGAAAGGGTAGAGCAGATAAGGTAAAAGACAGAGTTTGCTTAGTCTTTGTTCAAATACAAGCTTGGCAACGAGTAGGCAGTCAGCAGAGGTAAGTATATCCAAAGATGGAGCGGAAAGGCAGATTAAAACAAATGGCAGAGATCACAAACAAAAAGAACAACCAAGGGCTAAACTACTAGTGGCTAATTAGGCAAAACGAGGGGTAGGTGTACAGGTAGGTGACAATCAGCTGACTGGTCATGAATGGAAACACAGTTTGGCATCAGAAGAGATATTATGAGCACTGGAAGACATTAATAATTGCCAGAGACTGTGAAAACAACACTGAAAAAAGAAGATCTTTGACCGTGTTCAAGACATCCTCTATATCAATCAGACAAGCAGATCTTTTAGGATTACATGCAGGTGGATACTCTGCTTTATTGGTGAATTCTTTTGACAAAATTTTAATAAGATGAACACAAATCAGTTTATACTTAGCAAGCCTCAAGCTATTTTATGCTCTTGTACAGTTGCATGACTTCACTAGCTTGTGATTTTTGATGGGGAATTAAAATTTTAAAAAGCCAGTAATGAAAACAGTTAATGTTATTAAATTGAAATTTTGGTCTTGAATCTTTAAACAGGGAATTTAAGAAAATATGAAAGGGTTTTCAATACCTCATCCTAACATTAATGCACGTTAGCCTTAAAGTTGAGATTAAAAATGTTATATATGTATAGTATGTATACTAAGTATAGTAAGGTAAGAGTACTGATTGTGACACAACAAAAACCTTCATAGCAAATAGGCTAGGAAGTGGATACTTTACAGATGATATACTTTGTTTTCAAAGATAATTTGATACTTTTTTCCATGATGGTGTTTGTAATGATGATAAAAATTTTGTCAGTTTTCCAAGGAGTGTCACTTGAGCTTTACTGGGATAAAGACCTGCACTTTTAATATCTGCTTGCTTTTTTAAAATCCTCATGTTGCATTTCTGTTTCAGCCAAATCATGTGTTCCGTGTCAGTGACATAATTGGCAAAGGAACTCTGAAAGTTTAATATTTTTCCGTCAGTGTAGTTGGGGGTCATGTGCATCATAACGGAACGACGTTGTCCCTCACGCTTTCATCAGAAATATGATTCATCATTTACGCAGGCGCAGCGATTTCTGTCTGGCAACAAGCTACACAAATTTTAATAAGCGAATTCGGAAGTGTGCTTATCGTAGCTTCCAAATAAAAGCATGAAATGGGGTTCAAAACATTTCAACATATCTGTAGTGCTTTTTTGGTTGTGTTTTGACATCCTAATTTATAACTGGTTCATGCCTTAAATAGTGGTAGGTTTCTGCGACGGTGAAAGGGTGAATCTATTTGTTTTAACAAGTAATTTGTTTTAATTTGAAATCTATACCGGAAACGAATTCGTATCGCCTTTAACGTTTTGACGCCGGTTGAACAAGCCATTCAGAGAGAGTTTGAGGTGAGTACCAGGCACCGGTGAGTAAATAACAGTTTGGCCAGAATCTGTGTGTGATTGTAAGCCTCGGAAGGAATTCGCCTTGTGAAAAAACGCGTTTTTTGCTCTGAACTGTTGTTATTTTGAAGGTCACAAACGGGTCTTGACAGTTGACTTATTTTCCTGCGAGGAGAGGCGGCATTGACAGCCAGTTAACTGCCACACATGCAATAAAAGTGTCCGCTGCTGCCGGTGGATGACTTCGCTTTGTTCTTCGGCTTGATAAACAGGTAATTTAGGGGGAAAAGCCCTGTAAATGTGCTGGGACTTTCATTTGTTTATTGTGGATGAACTGGCGAGACGTAATGTTAGAGGAGTTCCTCATCCTAGCAAGCTAGCGGTCACTCCTCCTGACAGCGGCGTTAGTGTGGAAACTGCCACGGTCATGTTGAAGAGTTGACCGGAACGAGTCCCCATCAAACATCGGTGTCCCGTTTTGTCTTTAAAAAAAATTGAAAGGCTTCTTAACAAATCAGTGTGGAGGCTGGTGATGTGGTCAGCCCCATTCATTCATTCATTCATTCATTCATTCATTCATTCATTCACAATTCATTCATTGCTCGCTGGTAAAGCAGCAGCATGACATGTCTCGTGTCTCAGGTCGGAGGGTGACATGACATAATTGTGAGGATGTGTCATTGGCAAGTTAGTTCAAGATGAATATGAACATAAAAATTCATCTCTACATAGTCTTTGGATGTTGACAATAAGACTACAACTAACAACTTATCGAAACACAGTCAGTATTTTTCCTCTTTAATGAATAGAAATGAGAGAAAAGATTAAAAGAAAATCATTTGAGACTTCCTCAGATTACTTTAATCAGTCAACACTTAGTTATTGAATGTCAAGTGATATAAATATGGAAAAATAACAAATAGAAAAGAAATTATATGTGAGAATTAAAAATGGAAGGCATTCTTGCTCAACAAATGACAAAAAATCAATTACAAAGCTTGTTTTTCGCAGTTAATTTAGTAAATTAACTAATCAGCTGATTGTTTCAGCACTGCACAATCTCCATATCTGCATGACTCGTGATTACCAACACAGGTTATGTCCCATGTGATTTTATTTGAACATAGCTTTGGGATGCAATGATGATGTAGTCTAATCATGTCCATGTAAAGACAGATGACTAGGACAACTTGCAAACGCCTAAAGAAGATTTGTTGATCTAGTGGCTTTCCTGATCTTTCCAACCATCAGAAACCTGAAATATTCACTTCATGATGATATAAAACAGCAGGAACTCATCTCATTTATTAAAATGCAATTAGCAAATATTAGGTTGTGTTTTTTCACAGGAGGAGAAATTTAAATGGAAATTAAAGCTGATTTTTCTGCATTTCACTGCAGACAGTTTGATTTATTAAACACAGGAGAATCACATAACATTGATTGCTGCATTAAAACAAGTTCTGGTACTGAGAAAATGTTTGTGTCTATCATTTTAGTTCCACCCATGCTTTTCCTGCTGCAACACGGTGAAGCCTGCTTTTAAAAAGGTGTGTTGCATTAATCTGATTCTAAGTCGAGACTGAAGAAGCTTATCTTCCTCTCGTTTTGATGTCATTAAAGCAGTAGAGATTGTTTGTGTGTGAAACTGTGTCAGTTTCGGCAAAAGTTAAACTTCCTTGTGAACAACAACCTTATATATAATCCGAATTTAATTTATTGATCCATATAAACTGATAGCGCCTCGGTTAGGGAACCAGAGTTGTTCTTGTGTCACATGGCTAGTCGATGTCAGGACATGCCCTCTGGCAGGATGGAGGAAGGATGTGTCTCATCTGCTGACTCACCATCATCACCTCCATGTGCACTGCAGGTTATTCGAGGAGGTATTTAACTTTGATGTAAAGCTGAGACACAGGATAAAGCAATTATCTTTTCCCAGAGATTCTTAACTCTGCATAAATCCAATCATTAGAATGTTTTTCTCTACAACCTGAGCGCTTCAAGGGCTCATCGGATAGCAGAATCTGAAATGTTTGTCTTGGTAAATTTGACCTTGTTTTTGTGAAAGAAAAAAAGCTCTCTCATTCTCAAATTCCTGAGCGGTTCAGCTTTCCTTTTGTCGCATAATCCTGCGCGGTGCTTGAACACATCAGATAGATCCATCTTATCTGTGTGATCACAGTCTCAGCTTTTATTTGTTTTCCTTCGCCTCAGTGGAAAACGTCAAACAGACTTATTGTTAACTGATTTGTGACAACAGTGGCGTGTTTTTGCTGGGGAGAAAAAAAAATGTCACAGCGCAAACAGTTGAGCGGAGTGTCTCCACATTCCTGTCATGAATTGCTTGGTCATGCAGAAGACAAGGAAGGAAAAGAGGTAGATAAATGCCCTTTTTTTTTCAAAATCACGGCCTCTGTGCTCGTGGTGTTTATTTTACCTTCCCCTCTGAAGATAAACAGAGCCAGCATTTTGTCAGTAAACACACGAAGCCTAAAAATCTGTCTTAACCTAAATTAAACACGATTATTTTAGGTTTGTTTACCATACAAATTGTGGAGTCTCATCATCGCCTACATTCAAGTTTGCTTGGCTGTTGCTGTGCACTGGCCTGCTAAGTTGCATTTAATTACTATTAAACACTTTGGCAATATATTTTGGAATGTGTCTAGTTTGGGCTACTGTCCTGTCACATTAAATCCCATTAAGCTGTCTGGAGTTTGTAGTCTTTTCCGAGCATCTAATTATACTCTGAGCTACATAAGTCATGATGAGGCATCATTGCCACCCTCCTGACCTCCTTCCTTGTTGTTGTCATCCCTTCCTGTAAGGGTGTAAGTTTAAATTCTCATGCCTTTTGTCAGTACTTAGCAGACTCAAAAACAAACGTAATCACATTGCTTTTTCCCAAGAAATGGATAAATAGCTGATTTGTATTTGACCGTACTATGAGATCTTAGGCCTTTGTTTGGGTTCTGGGAGCCTGGGGGTTATTTTATTCCCGTCTCAGTGTGAGTCTCATGGGGATAAATACAGTTATTACAAGTGCACCGGGTCAGAGCTCCACAATTACTGTGTTTCTGTGAGAACACGGCTGTACCTTTTGTGCAGCCGGTGCAACCCGAGCAGCTCTGGATGCAGTTTTTAACGGGAAGGTGCCACACCCTGACACTGCTGTAGCTGGATAGGACCAGTCATCAGTGACTGCAGAGAAACTCTGACTGTTCAGTGGTGGCTAAGACAGGTCGGAAAAATGTTGTTTTGTCCCTTTTGCATCAGTGTTATGTAAGACACATTCAGCAGATCTTAGGCCTTATTTCATTTTAGCTGCTCAGTCTCTCTAGGGATGTTTAATTCCTTCAGGGGAAACACAACATGGAGTTGTAATGCCTCTGTAGATATTGTTATTTATCTGAGTCTGCAGGAAAATAAACAAAACAATAATAGAGTTGCAGTGCTCTTTCAGTGTTTTTGTTCCTGTCTGTCTTATGTTGGATGTTTGAGGCTGATACTAGAATTGATATTTGAGACTTTTTAAGTTTTGCATACCAATAATTTTTATACATGTGTAACATTTTTAGCTACTTGTTATATTCTATTTTATGTTAGTTAGCTGTTAGTGCTTTGCATTTCATTGCATTTAGTTATTGCCT
>JAPZDY010000013.1:6056229-6089977 GCA_029783645.1 Ctenochaetus hawaiiensis | reverse complement strand
CACACACACACACACACACAGTCACACACACACACAGGCTCCTCCTGAGGTTGGGCATTTCTTTAGCCCTAAGGCTCATATAAGCTGATGTGGAATGCGGCGCTCGATTATTTGGCGGGTAACGGGTAAGCAACTTGTTTAGATCACAGGACTGTTCTTTGTTAGCTGCAAAACACAATTAATCTGGCGGCTTTTATGACTTTAGGTGGGATTACTTGTGTAATAATGTTGATTCCTCCATGACATGACAAGTTTTTTTTTCCACTGCCAAATCACTTAGAGCCTGTAGCACGCCAGGGATGTAGTTAAAGGTTAATTTACTCTCAAACTCTTAATATATTTTACTGGAACAAACAAGTGAGCTCAAAAAAAGCAAGAAAAACCTGATGGAACACAGTGGAAGGTGCAGTGAGGAATTTTTAGCATCCACCATTATATGAAGAGTCAATATTGGTTAATAATTAAATATATATTAGGAAACATGTCCTTGCTTCCACATTAATTCAGTAAATAGTGCACACATATTCGCAAATGAATAAACATCCTGTGCACATTTATAAACATGCACAAAGCATGCAGTTGATGAATATTAGTTTGATTTCGACCCAGAAACAAAAGAGTTTTGAGATACTTGCAGTGCTGTATGCGTTTGTATTGCTTATTTTAGAATATTGGTCACTTATTAAACCTATTACAGCAGTTGTTTTCAAATTGTTGACCCACAGGGGTCCTTGAGGGGTTTCAAGGGGAATAAAGTGTTATTACTATGATTGCATCCACAAGTGATGGCATAATGTGAGGCTTTTATAAATAGTTTTCATCCACTTTGTTTAGTAAAATACCTAAAAGGAGAAATCTTATCTGAAGAGGGTTTGCAGTCTAATTTGTTTCAGTTTATTGGTCCTGGAGTTTAAAAAGTTTGGGAAACACTGTATTACAGATGCTCAGAGGCTTCCTGTCAGCGACGCAATGTCCTTTAATGAGAAATCAAGTTGCCCAATGTTCAAAAGAAAAAGTTGGTACATAGTGACTCACTCTCTGCCCTCCAGACTGTGTGATTTGACGTGAGACGTGGTGGTAAACCAGCTTTTGTGGCACTCCTTTTTATGCTGCCCTTGATTCTTCAGTGTTGAAAGCCAGTTCTCAACCCGACGGTCACTTATTTTTCTGTTTTGAAACATGGTTTTATGTCACAAAGAGATAATTTACCTCTCCAGATTAGACACAGTCTTTCTACATGGGAAACATTGTTTTTAATCCTGGTTATGATCAAAGGATCACACCATGTTTTTTTGCATATTTTGGCCCTTTGTTGTTGCCAACCGAATTTCAAAGCATGTTTTTATATTTAAATGTGTTTTCATGAAATTAAAATAAATAACTTGGAATATTTCAGCAACCATCAGATGGATTGCAATTAAATTTCATAGAGCTACTCGATCAGAATCCTTTTGTCTTTGGAAATCCTGCAACTTTTTCACTAGCGCCATCATGAGGATGACATTTGTATTTTTGCATTAAGTGTCTCAAAAGCTATTAGATGGATTGTTGTGAAATTTTGTGTACATATTTTTGTTTTTTCTAACAAATCAGAAGTTTTATTTAGCCGTTACTGAAGTTCATGACCAAATACCTGCAGAACTATTGACATACTGATTAGCTCTAATTAGCTAATGTTATCATGCTAACCATACAAAACCACTATGGAGAAATGGTAAACATTATAACTGCTAAACTTTAGCTTGTTTGTATTGTTATAGGTTAGCATTTTAGCATACTCGAGATAGCATTGAGCTGGACACAGGACTAAAAAATTGGCTAAATCAGTGGTTTCCAAACTTTGGGCTGGGGCCCCCACAAAGAGTCACAACATAGCAGGTCACAAAATGATTCACATAGAGGAAAAACAGGGAGAGCATATTTTTGCCAGACAAGAATTCAAAATTTCTTCATATACTTTCTTTTTTGCATTTAAGTGGGCAGTTATACTTCTTCAAGACTGTACAAATTTTACCAATTATGCATTAAAAACTTACTTTTTAGTTGGCCTGATCATAGTTGGAAATAGTGACAAGAAATTGCAAGTGAACCTTGGTTTATATTGAGATGTCACAGGCCAAACAAGTTTGGAAGCAAAGGACTAAAGCAAGCAAAACCCATTGTTTGTTGAAAGGCTGATATTGATCATTGGGGTTAAATTTCCACATTAAGCCTGAGGTTGTGTGTGTGTATGTGTGTGTGTGTGTGTGAGTGACAGACATATTTGTGTGTCCGAGCAGCAGCCTCTGACTCAGTGTTGAATGGGTCCTGGAGTCACATGGCCGCTTGTCAGCAGGCTGGAGGAGGAAACATAATCCTGAGGAGGAAGGCTGCTGCTATCAGTCTGTGCATGCTGGTCTGAGAAAGCACTCAGCCTGACGAGAAGCCCATCGGCCGAGAATTGAGCTCCACATCTCTAACTCTGGTTTCTTTTGTCTCCCTATCTCTCTCCTTTCTCCCTCTGTTTGTTTTTGTCCTGCACTCTGACCAGCCCGGCGTCTCTCTTCACGGCACAGTTCAGAATTGCACTACAATGTCTGAGGTGGCTTCTCTGCTGTAAGCACACAAAGGTAGGTTACAATCATAGATCTCTTTTTTTTATTATTATAATTATTAACCTGTTGTCATGTTTTCAAGGCGTCTTATTAATCCAGAATGTCTCTTTGTACTTGTCTCTTTTTATGTTTAATTTATTGTCCGTTTAATTCATTGTTTTTATGTGTAAGACCTCAATTAGGTTTGTTTTTTATCAAGTCAAGGTTAATCAAACTAATTCCTGTTAGCGTCACACTTTCTCATTATCCACTTGACTTGCGGAGAGAGTGGAGCTCACTCAGGCTTCAACCATGATGATCTGCTGCCATAGCACAAACTGTAAACAAATCCTGCTTAGTTCCACAGGTTACACAGCTCCAAAAAAAAAGAAAAAAAAAAGGCCTGAAACAGGCCTCTTTAAGCCCACTTGTGTTTAAATGGCACAAACTCTTGCACTGTCGTAAATCCCACATTGTGGTCTTTTAAAGGATGTGTTGTGGGAAGTGATGGCTCTCTAAATGCTGCACTGACCACTCAGCTACAAAAAAAACCTTGATTTCCTCAAATGTTTGTCCTCTTGTCTTCTTAAATTGCTCTCTGCTTGACCCACTTCTGTTTATCTGTGTCTCAAAAAGGTGATAATAGTGTTGATTCTGCAAAATTACAGCAGCGCTCCGACTGTTATAGCATGTTATTGTGCAAGATAAAACATTAAGGCCGCCAATTATCATCTCGTCATTTGGTGCTATCACAGTCTGAGTCTGGAAGGAGGAGAAAAAAAATGCATCGCTTCTTTAAACATGTGTTGCCTGCAAAGTAGAAACAAATGAATCACATACTTTCTTGTTTTTTGTAAACTAAGTTCTCTAATGAAACCTTCAGCCACTCCTTCCCTCCCTGTCATTGTCCTGCTTTTGTGTAAGTAAGTACAGGCCTGTGTGTTATTTGAGGTTTGGACATTGTGATCAAGTTCCTATTTCTGGAGAGGCGTTTTTATTGGCAGTTTTTGTATTATATTGAAATGTTCTTTAATTATGCCCTTTTTGATAGAATTTGTAGATGTGCATGCAGTCTGCGGTCGACGCTCACGTGCCAAGCTGGCGTTTGAAGCAGGGCCCGGCCTGGGTGTCCTGGCCCAGATCACGGGGTTAAGACACTTGTGGCCTTGTGTCGTGAGCTCGAGTCTGCCTGGTAACCTCTGTCCAGTCTGACTGTCTTGCTCCTTTCCCTTAATGTCATTACGAGGAGGCGCAGCGAAGAACTTTGACCTTTTTGTCTGTCATTAACCTCAAAGGTCACATCAGATAACAGTTAAAAAACTGGCATTTTTCAGGCACAGATCTTAACTTAGAGTGAAAAACTGCTGCTTATCATAGATTTCTCGCTGTACTCAGATTACAGTGAAAATATTGGGCATTTTTTTAAAGACATATCTTGGCTTGAGTGAAAAACTGTTGCTTATCATACATTTTTGAGAGGGCCAGTGAGCACAATGTGCTGACTCATCCCTTCTTCGTGCAGAGCTCCCCCCTGAATATTTCACTGGTCCAGGTTTCTGTAACTTGTCCTTGCTCCTGTCTTTAATAAAAGGCCCTGCAGTGCATCTAAACTATCTGAAACCCATCATATTTTAAAATACAGACATTTGCAAGGCTATCATCTGACATCTCTTCCTCATTTTTAATTCCCTTTCAGCAAAAATGTGTCTGTAATCTGCTTTACAAAAAGGTAAAATGCCTCTTTCATTAGAATTCAACTTTGTAGTGTTGAGCATTGAATTTTTTATAAACACCGACAGTTTACAGCATAGTAAAGACACTTTGTCAGATCTACTTCCTATCTGTTGGAGAGATGAGTCATTAACCAAGTGCACATCACAGATCGTAGAGATGACAGGAAAAAAACTCCCTCTCCAGAGTTCTCACCTTCAGCTGAAGGCGTGGTGCAAATGTCAACTTTTTTTTGATGATAGATAAATTTCAGACTAGATAAGTTCATTCAGCCCTTAGTTGGCTTGTAGATAACAAGGAAAGAAAACGATATTTCCACAGAATTACTGTAATGTTACCTGAGACAGCTGTAAATAGCAGGCTGATGTTTATCAGCTGTGATGTGAGTAATTTTGAGCCTGACACAGAGGAACTTTTGTTTAGATCATCCTTTAAAATAAGAGTTGAGTCTGTACTAAAATTTGTGACATCTAAAGCTCACATGATAGATACTAGACTTGAGCAATAGCTGTATTTTCATACCTTCATAACCTCCTTGCATTTCACCCAGTAAATACTTCTGACTAATAAAATGATAAATAGGGAAAAAGTCACCCTTCTTCTTCTGATTCTCACTGAAGGACCTAAAGACCTCAACCGTGTAGCATCAGTTAAGGTTTGATGTGTTACCCTCTGTATTTTCTTGAGGCAAACAATGCAAGCAGCTTTGTCCATGTTGACTGACTCGCCTTTGTTATTAGGAAGTAATGTAAAATGTTTTCAAACTGGGGCAGATGTGCTATCCTTTTTTACTAGTCCTCATATGTGCCATCTTTCTCAGCCCAGCTGCCTGTTCCAGCAGTAAAAAGAGACCTCTGGTGGCATCACAATACATCACTTTAATAAAGCACCTCCATGTCAGTTCAATCAGTTCAATCATTTTGTACCGAAAATCATAACCTTCAGGATTTCGAAATACCCTTGTGAACTGTGATACCTCAATGTTGCTCAAGAATAGAAGATACATCTTGTAGTTAAACAGAAACGGCGCTTTAGTTATTTTTTAATTTCTGTAGATTCCCTGGTCAAAGGTAGCATCTTCACCTGCGTGATCGTGATCTTATACTCCGCTCCAAGTGTGGATTTACGTTACAGCTCGTTACGCTGTGACAGGTTGAGTTAACATGTAACATTACAGAGTACACGTTGAGACATTTCGTAGTTACCCTGGTTAGCTTTGAAATATAGGTTCAGTCCAAGCATACGCATGAGTTTTCGGGTAACTCTTTCCAAGATTTTACATTTTGGACATTAGAAAGAAACTCAGAGTGCCATGTTTCTATTTTTACAGAAGTTTAAAGCTCCTCCTGACAGGCGTCAGTCTGTAGCAGTTACTTTCTTCCTGTTTTCATACTTACTTCCTCCCAGAAGGATAGTTTTCCCAAAACACACATTTGAGTGTGCTGGAAAAGATTTCTTGGATGGAAAAGCTTTCAAAGGAAAAAAAAAAAGATTCAACACTCATCGACGTCTTTTAGGAACAGCTTGCGAGTCGCAGAGCTTGTGGATAAATCGAGGAAGACGTGATAAACTTCTTCCAGGACAAACACAGAGCGTCTTGTCCTTCCTTCCTCTTGCACTGTCAGCATTCAAGTCCCTCTGGTCATTTCAGTTATTACATAAGGGACAGCCACTTCCTTTTTATTCAGACCTGATTGCAAACAAAAACCCTGTAGATCATTGAGGTGCATGCTTTTTTTTTTTTTTAATCAAGACAATTGCAGGTGGTATCACTTTCCTCCTCTGATCATTATTGTTATCGGTGTTCTTGCAGACATACCCTGAGGTAGATAAGCTGGTTCCCATGCTTTTGCTCAGTTCCCAGGGTTCTGTAACTTTATCCCTGTGTAGCCGGCCCTGCCTGGTGGGGTCTAGGTTTACTGAGAAAGAAATCTTCAAACACACCAGAGCCAATAGACTCTTTAATTGGCACCACTGCACCGGAGTGCTGTGCCTCGAACTGGTTAGAAGTTGTTATTCTCAATAGAAGAGCTGCTAGCATGTAATTTAAATTTTGTGTTGATTGCCATCGCAGTGGCAGAGCGAAAACAAGGAGCTTTGTTGATTCGTTGTGTGGTCTGCTGAGTGTCTCGGTGTCTCAGGCCTCTTTGGCAGGTGATGTCTTTGTTTAATCCATAATCCTGAGTAAATGCCCTGCATTTAATCTCCTGTCATTGATTGTGCTGTAATGAAACATACAACAACTTTGCCTCGCTGTCAGCAAGGTCATTGATATGATTGTGCTCAGGCATCAGGGAGTCTTATCGGTTCCTTTGATAGCTGCTGTCAGAGAGCCAGGCAGGCTTTGGCACAAAGTAATTTCTTACTGTGACTTGGAGAAGTGAACCAAGAGAGAGCCCTTCTTTGTTAACAACGCTGCCAGTGAGACACATTAAGATTTACCTGTTATAATTAACAACAATAAAACAAAGTGTTCAGTTGTTTGCTTTAATTACTCTACGCAAATATCAATGTCATTTGGTCATTAAGTCCACAACAAATCATGCAAATGTCAGTTCATCTTTGCAGCCCAACATGAATATATCAAAAACTAGGCTGCAAAAAACAATTCTTTGGCTGTTGCATTTACACAAACAGTCTGAAACCCAAAAATATTCAGTTCACAATGGTAGAAAACCAAGAAAACCTGCATTTGCTGAAAGTAGTTGCCAGTCATTTTTCTGTTAATTGGCTGCTCGATTAATTGATGATTTGTTCCAGATTTATTAAGATCTGTATCTCATCCTAAATGCAATTTGCTCTATGACTCTTAATTAGCATTTTTTATTACGTCTGCAAAGCTCTGCTGTTTGTTTTGGACTCCTGTGGTCTTTGTCAAATTATAACGGAGCCTCCAGAGGGACGGAGGTGGAGGTTAGCTGAGGCGCGTGCCGGCGCTTATCAAAGGGTCGTGTGCACAGTAGCACCATGTTATCTGGATCTTATCGGACTCTAATTGTTAATGACCTTGAGTGGCAGTGTGGAAGTGCTCGAAATCAAGAATCACAGAAATTGAAAAGAGACGGCGGGCCAATGTTTGTAAAAGCATGTTGGTATGCACTTCTACCACTTCTGCCATTGTTGCTGCTCAAGGGTACAGTAATTTATCTGTTTTTTCCCCTTGTCATAATAATGACATTCAGTTTAAACCATCTGTGTTACTGAAGTGGGTCTGGGGACTTTGAAGTACTTGAGAGACTTCCAGGAAATCCTGAAACTGTCAATTACCCAGTTAAACAACATGTTGCAGTACTGACAGTACAGACAGTGTGTTTTGTGTTTTGTTTGCTTTGCACATGAGCACGTTTAATTTGGGGGAAAAAAAGTGTTAACTTCATGATGTTAAAGTGCTGACTCTTGGCTTTAATTTTAGGGGTTTTGCATCCACGTTACATAGTTGTGAAAAAGTTATAGGGCACATAACATAAATCTCAGTGGGATAAAGTTTAGGCTGCATGCTTGGACAGTCAAAAACAGTCTAATGTTTTGGTCCTGACACGATGAAAGAGTTTTTATCTGTATCTTTAGGATCATATCATGCTACACAGCCCTAAATCTGAATGACAGTGTATTAAAAAGGCTTCAAATGCTGCTCTCATCCAATATGCATGGCCTTCAATTCTATAGTTATTGTTTCAGTACAGAAATAAAATACTGAGGTCAAGAGCCATAACGATAAAAAACACACCGTTGTCTTTATGTCCTCTAAGTGCACTTCATTTTGACGGATTACTAGCCCGGAGCAACTGTATCTCAGCACCCTGTTTGCTTCATGTTATAAATCTCCATCTTCTTATGGACTAATGCCCAGATCTGTTTCTGTCTCCAGGTTATGCTGCCCAAAAGCTGTCTGAGTCCCAGTGAGAAAGAGAAGGGCTAAAGCCGCACCAATCCAAACCAGCTTTCCAGAGCCTCTCCAGAAGCGACTCCACTGTGGAGCCATGAGCAACCCCAACGCTCCCAAACAGATCACAGATGCTGTGGCATCAGTTATTCACAGCGTAAGTCCACACGACAACACACAGAAAAGCCTCAGTCCCTCCTGTCGGGTCAGACTCTCCCATCGTCGGCCACGTGATGAAACACATGAGGCAGAGTTGGTGACCTTGGTGACAAACCAGGTTAAATGCTATTCAGGAAGAGACGACGCTCACAATTAACAGTTAATGCTCTTTTCATGCATGAGTCTGCAGCTGCTCAGCTCCTAACTTGCTTCTGCTTCAGTTCATAGTCTCCCTGTGCTGGATTTGTGCTGCATCAGCTCCCTTAGTCCTCTCTGGCATCATTGTGTGTATTTTGGACAGTGCTCTTCTCTCCAGAGCTATGTGTGTACAAATCTAGTCACATCCTCGAGCCAATTCTCTGGCAACATGCAGTATATCTGACTGCAAAAATTAAAACCTTCAGCATAGTTCTAAAAAGATCTACGTGGAAAGCTGCTCCTGTTAAATTTTCCTTTTCATTAGAGAGCCGAAGAATGTTAGCGGTTCCAGAACTGAAACAAGTTTCCTTCCTCTTTTCTTAAATCGATGGGTTGCCAGTGTTGCTAGCACTAAAATAACACTGGCTCATAATGAAAAACATAATTGCACGGCTGCTGGTGGGGCTGATGTGATAAACATGTTTCCCAGGAGGTTCAGCAGCCAAGGAAAGCAGCATTCCTGGACTCAAGAGGTTGTCAAGGTTCATCCCAGGATGATTAAGATGCTGCAGCAGAAAATATCACAAGCTTAAAGGAAAAATCCGCCCCATAAATGGCCTCACATTATTAGATATCATCAGTTTGAGATGATTACTGAATGCCGTGAATTATTCTGTTCAGCTGCATTCCAGGAGTTATTGATTTAACCACCTTTCTCCGCCTTTGTTCTGTTCTTACACTTTAGTTTTGAGGTTTGACTTTTACAACCCAAATGGCAAAAATCTCACTTTGCTGTAGGTCGACTGTGTAGGTGAACGGAAAAAGTGTAAAGTGCAGTGGAGGCTAAAACAAGAGCTTTTTTCCTCTTAGTAAGAGAGGGCCACTTCTTCTAACAGACTCTACATTTTATTGTCCTGTTGAGAGATATTTTCTGACTACAGGAGCACATGTTCTTCTAACAGCCCTTTAGAACAATCATGGTGCTTTTTGCAGCAGAACTGTGTTGTTCTGCACTGCAGCATCAATGGAGGACATGCTTGCTTTGCATTTTCTGTCAGCCGCTTCCTTTTTCAGTGTTGCACAACTGTGACAATGCTGACAAGCTCTGCATCTACCTTCATGTAATCTAGAGGGGGATCCTCGCTGAACGTAAACAACATGAACGCTGTCCAAGTCTGAAATCCAATCCCACAAGTTCAGACGCAGAATGCAAAGTATTTAAGAGGGGGAAGTGGATATATGGCATGCAACTACTGATGCATGAAAGATGTACACAGAGACCCAGAGGCCATGGATTTTACTACCTTTCATGTTTTGTTTGACCGTTTGATTTATTTCATAGATTTTTTTTTGCCCAGATTTTCAGCTATGAAAACATAAAGTCAGGAGCAAATTATGTCCTTCAGTCGTCCAACAAAATCAAATAGTTTATGGTGAAACATCTGGACCATACCAGCAAAACTTTAGCACCTTCAAGCCTCCGACCTACACACACATTGTGATGACACAAATAAAATCAGTTAAAACTAAAAAGCATGAAAATATATACTTGTAGGATTTTTTTATTTAAAAGTTGATAGATTGATATCATGATACACGTTACACCTTTCACAAGACACGACTGTTTGCAAAATAATGTTTTTTTATCATAAAATCAGGCACAAGATCACAAAATAAATACTTTATTATAAAATCATTACATTATTTTTTCATCTTGATCGCAATAAAGCAAAACAAAATCTATTCTTCACACACATTCCACCTAAGCTGTCCCAAATTTAATTAAGAACATAAAATTTGACTAATTCAGCAAAATCTTTAAGCCATTTTAAGTCAGAAAAAATCTTATTTATTTGCCATCTTCTCAAAATAAGTGAAATAAATGGTGCACTAACATCAGAACATACTCAAATATTCAACACAAGTTCACTCTCATCATATCTCATCATCTTATTTTGTCTCTTTACTTATCTTACAATGAATAATTGTGATATATATAATGTATATAATTACTTGCCAGAGAATTTCACTCCACACATTTAAAACTGAGTTTTTAAATGAATCCACCTTCTGTGATCATCATCAGCTCAGTTTAACACAAACAACTTCTTTAAATTTCCTCACAAAATTCCCTTTATTGCTTAACGATGTTTTGAACTCAACTTAATCCTCCAGTTTTATTATCTCTAACATGACACGTCATTTCCCCTTAATCCACCTTTTTATGATATGCATTGCTCCTAACTATAGTTTATATTGCAGAATAACATTAGTTGTATATGTGTTGCCCCATATCTGACACTGCATTGCTTCAAATAAGCTGCTGTAAAGATTATATTCTGCAGAATATGTTGCAAAGGTCCTTTTTTGAATTTGAACTTCTTGAACTTTACAACAAAGTAGTTCAATGACACCTTTAAAACTGTTCTGACGAGTTCTGTTCAGAATCAGCATGTTTTTATAGTTTATAGCCTGTAAGACAGTTAGCTGCCTTATAACTTGTGGAGTAAGACTCAGCTACAATGAGTCTGGTGACCTAGAAGCTCTCTAAAGATAAAAATGTTTACCGTATGACAGTGCCCAAGCAGTTATTGGTTGCTCTATTGGCTCACACTCTACCCAAGTTAATCATTATCTCCTGAACAATGTGTGTTTGTGTACGTGCGTGGTTAGGGAGAGTCCAGATAATCATGTTCGAATGTTTTTTAGGGCTAACGTTGTGAAAGTCAGTGAGTTATGTCTTCTTCCTCCCCTGAAGATTTGCCCTGGTCATGTGACAAGGTCTAACTGAAATGGGAAACAGTTTATGTGCCATAAAAGTTGCCGTCTTGCTTCTAGTTTTGACATTGGAAAAGCAAATATAGCTATCTGTGCCGTATTTCGGGCCGTTGCTACACACCTGTGTGTAATTTGATGGACTTTCTTTACTCATTCAAGGTGAGTGTGTTTCAAGTTTGGTTCAAGACGAGAGGACTCAACACGTGAGTCCAAAGCCTGAATCGCTTTCTGTGTCAGTGTGTGATATTTAGTCTTGTTCTTATCATTCCAGGTCTGGCATTACACAGTGTCCTAAATAGAGCAAATAGATCCTTTTTTCCGTGTATCCTGACTTTGGGTCTTTAGGTTCTTTTGGTTTTAACCTCAACACGAACTCAGCAGCTGGTTAATGTTCAGTCTGGTTCTTGTGCTTTGAGATGTGTGCTTTTTACTTTGTCCACAGCTCATTGACTTTTCTCAAGCATTAGAAATCCCAGGTAATAATTACAACCTAATGTTGTCCTAATGCGTCACTAGTTACTGAAAGTCGTCCATGACATGTCAGCAGGGAAGCACTGTCAGCTCTCTAAAATTGTTACAATATGGAACATTTTCATCTCAAAATGACTAAAAACTACTGTATTTTTGTTAAGCATTTTGCGTAGCTGTGTAAATACATTGTCCAAAATGTTTAAAAATATATTTTAACATGTAATCCACAGTTTTATTCCAGATAAAGGTGCGTCCACTAACTTTCAAGTTAACATGAGTCAGGGGGTCAGGAAGGAAGTTGGCAAGCATGAATAAAACTTAATACTTTACCTCATTCATAAACATTTCTGTGTGAGTCAGTCAGGTTGACTGTGGCTATTTAATGATGATATAAACAAATCTCACAATCCAAAGCTACTTAATAACATCTTACATATATCTTTTGTTTTTATTTGTTGGGTTGAAGGAAATCTAGATCTAAATTTAGCAGAAATTTCATGTGTTACTAAGTATTAAGAAACCTGCTGTGCTTTCAGCTTGGTCTAAACCTGTTTACAAAGGTTTCTTTTTGCGTCCCCTCTCAAACAGATAGGTCAAAGGTCAGGGTCAGCTGCAGAACGGCTGCTGAAGCTGCAAGGGACCGAAGGGCAAATTCACAAAAAGTTGCCCAGCAGAAATAAGACAAAAAGAAACTGCATACTCGTGTTAAAATGTGTATGAGATTTTCACGGTACAATAGCCACTATTGTTTCTCCTTATCTCAGTAAAATGACCCTTAAAGGAATAAAAACAGAGGGGTTTTTTGTTTGTCTGATAAGGTTTTTTAAAAAAAATAATAATTTCACAAAATCTTGCATTCTGGCAGACATAAAACTTTATATAAGCTAATTTAACTGATAGATTATTTCATTATTCCTCTGAAATCTCAGTGCATTAGAAAGAAGTAGCTTTAGTTTAAGGAGTGTTATATTTATGTCAACTCATTCTTTATCATTTCCTTCTTTCTCTTTCTTTTTCTCTCGTGTCAGCAGATCAGAGGTTATGGGCATTCGCTCTTTTTTCACCATCAGACAATCAGATTATCAGACAATCTTATCTTTGCTACTGTCAGCTTTTATTTGAGTGAATGTTTTATACCCTAACACATGGATGATTGCTGTCAGACACTTAAAATGTACAAATGGAGCTGTTGTTCTGCGTGTTTTTCCTGCTCATCAGTGGCAGTAGGCGTTAATCTTTTTCTATTGACCTTTAACTGCAGACTCAAACTAACGAAAACTTGTAGACATCAGTGCTGTCAATGTCAGGTCTGGAAAAATTGCATCCTTTGTACCTATGATGACTTTTTGCTGTTTCAAGACTTTATGCTAAGCTAAGCTAACAACAACTGGATGAACCTTCAGATTTACATGATTTCTTCACAATTAGAAGCCTGAGAGTGTTAAAAATTCACTATATCTATGTTTATGACTCTACTTTGATCCCTTGTTTCTTTGATCCCACCCCCACCCCCAGGTCTAGACCTTTACATGCATATAAGCATAACTGTCGTCACGTCTCCATTCATATATTGCAACAGTGAACTTTGACATATATAGTGTAACGGTATCAGTGACTCAGTGAGACCGTTGCTATCTGGGAGTGAGCCATCAAACCGCAGATAGAAAGATCAACGCAGTTCACACTATCTCCTGCCTTTCATCATTTCTTACCAACTTTAAACTTCCTGTGATGTAAAACTAGCAGCCATTGCAAAAAACAAACAAAATAAAAACCCTCAACAAAATGATTTTTCATAATTGGCTCCTAAAAACCTGGTTTGTATTATATAATATTATCTGGTTGTTTGCAGAAAGCCCAGTTTTCAGTACAAATGTAAACAAAGAGTATTAATGAGAAAAAACAAATAATAAAGGGACCATATTTTCCATTCTCAGACTGATTGTATGATCTGTTCATTAAATTTACAGTATGACACATCCCATTATGTGTCAGTATATCATGACGTACGCATTTGTACATCATGCAATTATTATTATTGTTTGATTTTTAAGCAGCGCAAACATGCCTTTTGATGTGTTGATGTAATAAGAAGGCTGTGGAAAAACAGCTTGTGTAATACAAAATTCACACTTTGCAGAGGACAAAACTGGGTTACAACTTATTTCTCTTTATAGAATAATCTGAAACTCAGAGAATATTGTGCACTCATGCAGTACTCACTGCTGTAAAGATATGTAGGAGTGAAGTGACTCATGTGCCACCCGGTCCGACATGATCGCTGCAACATCCGCAGCCCGTCTCCCCCTTTCCCCTCCAAGTGCTGACTGTGTGGGATTTGAGCCTACCTCACGCCACAGATAATCTCCTCTGCAGGCTTCTCATACTGTCGAGTGTCCGCCTCATTACACAACGCTGCCGCTGCACACGCACACTACTTTTTAAAACTTTAAAAACCTTGTTTCTTCACCAGATTAAACCGTTTACTACCCAGAATTTTATTTGTAACGATTCAGAAAATTTAAATAGATCTAAGTTAAAGATCGTCACATTTTGTTTACTTTTTCTGCAGTTTGTTTTAACATATCTGCTTTCTAGAATGAGTACAACTCTGGTTAAAGCTGTGTATCTGAACAAATATAGTGTGTATTAACACAAAATCTGGTACAGACATTGATGTTTAGTGAGCTGTAACAACTTTGGTGATCCTTTAACTTTCTATGTAGCGCCATCAACAGGTCACCTTTTCGTTCATCCAGTACTTTATTCCATGACAAACCTGCAAAACTAATGACACTCCCATCAGCCTCAGCAGCACTGTCTCTAATGTGCTAATTATTAATGTTGGCATGCTAACACTAAACCAAGATGTCAGATAAACATCTATTAAAACATGATATTAAAACTTTTTAAAATAATTTTCAGCCCAATCTTTTGGTGCCACTAGTATTGGTCCTTTTTTGCATACACTGTAGGTCATAAGGGCTAAATTTTAATTACAAAGTACACACTAAAATGGTTGGTTAATGTTTGCTTTCTTTAGATAAGTGCACTTGATAAGCTCTCTGGCTTGCTAATTCCCATAAGTGAACATAAATTATGATCATTTTGTTTCGATTGAGATTTTATTGATTGTTAATGCAACATTAGTGCTGCTGTTATCAGAAATAATGAGGACACTCTTGGTAAAGGACACTAACATAAATGCACTGATGCAGTTCAGTGACTTCAGATGGTGGATTTTTCTAATAACAGGTTTTATTGTTTTAATGGGGTTAATGAATAACTTAATTTTGTGTTTTTGATCAGTTGTTTAAACAGCAAACCACAAATGTGTTTTCACAGGCCTTTCTGTTAGTTTAATCGTTCTGACGCACGTTTTTCACAATTCATTCCAGCCCGTTACTTAACATTTCTTCTGTCAATATTAGCCAACAAATGCATCTTTTGAAATTCGCAACATGTTCAGTTCCTATGCATTTACATTGTCCTTCAAGTCTCATTGATTTTAAGCACCTTGGTCAATATTTAGGCTTCATGTGGCAAAGTTAAAATGTGAAGATGAATGTCAACCCCGTTTTTTTTTTTTTCGTACGGGCTGTTCAAACAGGTCTTGTTCTTTCAACCAGCTTTTGTCCTCAAAGGGAGAATGAGAGTCTTGTTTATTCTGGCCTGACACAATGAGCAGACTGGTGAAGGTGGCAGGTTGGCCGATAGGGCTCTGATTAGGGCATCACGAGGTTTTGATAAGCAGGGGGGGAAAGGGATATCCTACCAGCGGCTCTTAATAGAGGTGTTGAGGGTCAGAGCTCCAGTGTTGTCATGGTGGAGGGCAGCAACACTTGTTGCCACCAAAATATTGATTGCGATTAAGCTCACGTTGCCATGAGTGAGGTAAGTCAATGAAACTCCTTCGCTGAAGTCAAGAAGTCTTACTCTTAGTCAAAGTTTTCTTTCATTGTCTGGTCAGTTCTGTTTGTGTTCGGCTCCCCTTGGCTTGTTTTTGCACATGGTCTTGGTTGTGGAAACTTCTCTCGCCTCTTTGAGAATCCCTCGCACATCTCGCCCACCTCCAGGGATTCACTTTGAAACCCTGATATGAATGAGAGCTCTGAATAAATAAACTGCCGGATAGTGTAGCAGCACACATCTGGATAGGACGTGTATTCAAGAGGTTTTGGATCAGTCATCTTATTAAATATTAAAGAACGGAGATATTGACATGGATGTGGGATTATAAATTATTCCAGAAATGTTCTCTTAAAATTCTGTTCCATGTTTTTGAAAGGGCACATTTTCCATTCAGGTCCTTTTTAATTTGCAAAAAAAGTCAAAGAACTCTGCTCTGCTACTTATAATGTCTGTGTCCTTTAAAATGCATAAGTCTTTGCCGGTTTGTTGTGGATGCCATCGAGGTGAACGTATAGTTCGTCAGGTCTTTTTTTCTGATCCGTCAAGAAAAAAAGCTATATGAGGATTTGAACCTTGGGTAAATATTGAATGTATGCCTGAACTGACCCGTCTCTCCTTCTACTCATAAGTCTCAGCTTGTCCACAGTTCAAAGCAGGGTTTTCTGCTTCTGCCGCCCGTGTGTGGCATGTAAAATCAGGTCAGGGTGAAACTTGGTTATGTGGGTCATGGGAATCATTTTTCCTCACTTTCCTTGGAGATGAGTTAATTCATGAGCATCTGTTGAGCGATATGCAAGATAACTTCAGGATGAACTCTTTAGTTTCCTGTTTGCATGTGATGCATCGATTTAAGGTGACTGAAAGAACTGACTCAAGATTATGTTATTTCCGGTTTTTAAAATTAATTTTAGATACAGTTTTATGTAAATTTTGAAAATAAAAATCCCCTAAGTGCAAGTAATGGTACTAAAATTTTAAAATTACTCTGCAACAATTAAAAATTTCTGCATTTATAATTTCACTTAAGTACAAAAATCTTACCATTAAAATGTAGAGAAAGCATTTAAAGTACTAAATCTGCAAAAAAAAACTTTTTTTGCATTTATAAACCACTGATGCATCATTGTGTGAGCTGCATTTGCTTCAGCTGGTTGTGCAGCTGGTGGCTTTAATGACTTTATGCACAGTTAGTATCACATGTTTGACGCTGAAACCAATTGTAGACACTAGACAGGCGAGAAAAGCTGGAAACAACAAGTCTTTATTAAGACCTTGAATAGAAATGTTGAGAAGGTGGCCTGCTGGAGGTTTTGGGGCTGAGGTGAGAAGAAATCCAGGAGGAGGCTCAGCAGTGGGAATCTTGAGGATGTGAGCCGACTGACTGGTTTGATGATGAGGAAGGCAGGTTTCTCTGAGACATGGAGAACAAGAGTGAAGGACTGGCTGTGTCTGCAAGTTTACAAAGGCAAGTGATGATTGCCTGATAGCTAGGAGGTGCATTGATAAACAATAATGAACAGGTAATCAGGCTATCAGGAGAGGGGAGAGTGAAGAAAAGAAACCATGCATATGAGCACACACAAAGAGACTTTTTCCTTTTCTATGAACATGGAGCCTGTTTCGTTCTGGTTCAGGCACCTCATTTTGAATAAAAAAAAAAAAGAAATTGGTTTAAAAACCCCAAAAGTTGGTGAATTCATCCAAAGCAGCACGTTTTCCTTGAAAATTGAAACAGACAGCAGTTATACTAAAAACTGGTGAAAAGGCTGGCAGGTTTAGCACCAATGTTCCAAGAATCTCACCCACAGAGATGCACTGGAAGACCTGAGGGTCAAAGCAAAACACACAGAGACACAAAGACAGTTAGGTAGCTTCAGGGTTCACCACCTATGGGTTAGGCGCCTCCAAAGGGTCAAATAATAAATGTGTGTGGTCATGAGAAGATTAGCAGGGTGGCAAATAAAAAAGTTTAACCAGACAAATTTGTTATATTTGATTTACTTGGAAAATACTCAATAATATGACTTCTTAGAGCCACAAACTGTTTCTAAGAGAAAAACATCCGGGACATAAAGAGGGGAAATGGCTCTTAATGAAACTGCTAACAGCTCACTGAAATGTGAAACTAAACATGGAGCCTCAACAAGGCATTGCTTTTTTTTATAGGCATCACAAACAAAACAAGTTGTAAATCTACAATGATTTACAATGTGAAAGCTATTAAATGTTTCTTCTCAAATCTAAATTTTAAAGAGAAATTAGTAATTGTATCTGTAATATAAACAGTGTACATAAAAGTACAACAGCTCCCTCTGAAGTGTATTGAGGTAAAATAAAGTAGAGTTTTGAAGAATACGCACTAAACTTAATAATAGAGCTTGAATAAGTATACTTAGTTATTTTTTTACAGTGTGACTTTTAATATAATATAGTTCATTGTGTACTCTTGTAGCCATGTGCTGTGCATTCACTGAAGAAAGTGTGAAAGGCAAAACTAAGCGATGGCTGCAGGCCGGAGCTGATCACATGCTTTCTGTTACTCCCTGCAGCACTGGAGAAAACCTAATATATGACTGACATGTTGGGTGTCCTGGAAAACATTTGCAGGAGCATCAGATAACGTGTGGCCCCCGAGTTTTGCCACGGAAAGGGTGCGCGGCAGGATCTGAGGCCTCTGTGCAGTTGTCATGGCATCATTTTCTCTGCCGTGAGGTGGCTGCAGCACGATCCCGTTAGCCCGACTAGATTCACTTGCTGGGCCACTCCAGCTAATCCTTATCACAACATCCCTCCGGCGGAGCAGGGCGCAGCGGGGCACAGCAGCCTGCTGCAAGAAAACAGATCTCCTATCACCCACATGATCCCTGTCACACCACAGCGTGGAGGAGAGTTACTGATCAATGCACATGGCTATTGTTTCCAATTTGAGGCTTATTTTCATGAAGGCATGCATGAAAGGACTTGTCATATGATGTCCCGGCGGTGGGGTATTTTGCAGAAGCAGAACTCCCTCTAGTGTTGGTTTCAGTGAACATGACTCAAATCCAAAGTGCTGACTGATTATAAACAGGTTTTGAGATTGTAGTGCTGTCACACTGGAAAAGTATCAAAAAAGTTTCCGATAACAGTCAGTGTGCAAACTTTTTAACCCTTAATTTTGAGTGTGCTGTTGATGGATATTTTCCTCCCATAATGCAATGCACAGTGGAAAGATAGCAGAAAAACAGTAACTAATTTGGTATTGTGATGAAACAGCTTTTAAAGGCAACTAGAAGACAAAAATCCCTGTTCATTTTTTGGAAAATGTTTTATTTTATACTAAAATTAAGGTTGTGAATTTTTTGATATTATCTAAAAAATGTAATAGTGATGTTATTTATTCCATATTGACGTCTTATTAATTAATCTATTAATAACAACAAACTTAAAAAATCTAATCTTTTTGACATACTTTTTCGTTTGTTTGTGTTGCAGCCAGAGGCTTCAGCCGCCTCATCACTACACGGGCCTCCCCGTCGTGACGAGGAGGATGATGGGGACCTGAACAAAGCTCTGGGCGTCCAGCGCTTCCAGCAGATCCTCACCCCCGCTGCTGCGGTACCTGACGAACAGCATCACAACTACCATGAAGAGGACATTGAATGTAAGCACACACTCCCATGAAAAGCCATGGAGATTATCATCTGTGTCAAATGTAAAAAAGGTCTTTCAAACCTGAATCTTCTCCTCAGACCATCGTCACTCCTCTCACCACATCCACCGACCTCTGTCCAAACTGCCCCCCGAGGGACGCAGGAAGAAGAGCAGCAAGAAGAGGAGGAAGGACAAAGATCACAAGAGCAGCCATGTTCCCAGCAGCGGGCCCATAGAGGAGGGAGAGGATGAGGACGAGGAGGAAGAGGAGGAAGGGACAGAGACGACTTCTGCTCCATCTGAGTCGGAGAGAGTCAAAGATGTGGAGGTAATCATTAGACTTCATGCTCAGCTTTAACTGAATTTATTAGTGAGTAAGAGTCGTCTAATAATTTCAGCTCTGAAAAACACGAGGAAGAATAATTTAAAGCTGCACATTAAATGTATAATTCTTAACAAACTCCACTAGCATTGATTATTTAGGAAATTAAATACTTAAATCTTGACAGCAGTTTGTAGCACAAGTAGTTTTTTATTGATTTAGTTATGAATCGAGTCCATCTGACTAAATATGTCAACCACTTTTTACTGCTTTGTTTCTCTAACGTTCTATAAATTATTCAAGACACCATAATGAAGTTATCACTCTGTAATTACCCTGCAGAAGCAGAAAGACTGGTGTGTTGGTGTGTGTTTTATGTGTCTAACTGTTGAGTTAAAATGAGGATACCTGTTGATGCAGGTTAAGGAGGTTCAGAGTGACTGTGGACGACCTGTATGATTTGCATGAAGTTGAGGGTGAATGAGCGTTCAGCGATCAATACTCTGATACCCAACCTGCTCGCTCACTGTTCAAGCATTGCCATATTTTCCTCTATGAATATTTCAGTGTCGTCTCAATCATTTATCAGCAGGTTTCATGTTTGGTTGTTGTTATGCTTCAGAAAACAAACCAGATTTTAGATGATCATAATGTGAGTGAACAAGATCTGCTGCTGCTGCAGAAGCTGTAGATTATGACAAAGATGTTGTTTTGCTTTAATTAAACAGCTTTTTAAAATCTTTTTTTACTTATATGCTTTACTTTTGATTCATCATTCATTCTTATTGTGATTTTTAATTTTTTTAAGAAAAAAATTGAATCTTTTAAAGAGAAAAGAAGAAAACAAACTGTAATTGATGTGATATACATTTCTTGGTCCCCTGACTCTGTCTATATTAGATTTATCCAGCTTCTGATAAACAGCATCTCTGTTATTTTAAATGAGGTCTCCAAACTTCTAGGAAAAGTCCCTCAAGTCTCCCTCAAAGAAAACATCATTTATATTTATCTTTTACAATGTCAGTCCATTTGTGTGAACATAAGATGGATTTTTTTATTTCCTTTGTTTAATTATTTATGATTTGTGCAACTGTATCTAAAAAATATTCCCTCCTCCACCCGTAAACATTCTTCCATTGTCTCTTTGGACTCGTGTCATCACAGGGCTGCTGTTCCCTCCATCGTTTTAATCTGATATCAAATGTTGGTTTGAGTTTTAGCTTCATTTTACTGTTTTTACAGCATCAGTGGACTTAATCTCTGTTTGCCTTTGCAGTTCTTCCTCTCAGATGAAGACCAAGTGGCCAAACATGACAAAGAGAGCCCTCATTCTTCTCGTAAGCTGGAAATCGTGCCACAGTCCGGGGAAGGAGCAGATGCTGAGGATGCATCTTCATCAGAGTGAGTCGAGTTTAGTTCTTGGACAAAAGGAACAAACAGAAAAAGAGCAGAAAGGACTCTGGTTTATAATCATGCTTCGCCTGCTGTGACGATTGCATAATGCATGTTTCTGCCATGTTGCTGAAATGTTCTCAGTCTTTCTGATTGGATGAGAACACTTTAGCACATGTTTGATTGGCCAGTGAGGTACACACTGTACGTTACCATGTCTCAGGCATCCAGTGGACCTGCTGGGCAAGATCTGATGGACCTGAGTAATCTACTTCTTCCAGGGACCCATTAATCACCTGTCTCTATATACGACAAAACACACCTCAGCAGCGCCAGGCTGACATTTACTCTTCCACTTCACAAGGGTCGAATCTGAGCAGGGATAGAGCTGCATACGCACCTTTTGCTTGTTTTAAGTCTTTGAAGAGCAACTGAACAACAGAGGATTTGTTTTATAAAAAATCCTGATAAAAGAGGAAAATAATTTAGTTTCACAGTTGTGACACTTGCAGGTGAGTCCAAAATGTTGATTTTGAATGCTCAGAAAGATTTTTGCTCAACCAGCACCTTTTTCTTCCATATTTATTTACTTTTTACAGTTTTTGTGCATTTGGATTTTATTATGTGGAGTGTTTTGAGCAGCAAACATCCATCGGTGCAGCCAAAGATGATTCCTGTGACAACTAAGTCAAGTCTTCAGGAAAGAAGAAATTAAGTTGACCAAAAAGTCACTTTTTGTGTCTGAATGTTTCTTGAGGAAAAAGCGAGTCATCTTAAAAAAAAACAAAAAACAAGTCGTTTGTCAGTTTCTTAACTACATCTTTCTTCTTTTCTCCAGTAAACCATCCTCACCCGACGCTTCCAGTCCTGCTCCTCAGCCAGCACAACCTGAACACACACCGCTGTCCCGGGTGTCCTCCGCCAGCCGCAGCTACGACCTGCAAGAGCGCCGACGCACAGGCAACATGACGGGAGCTGAGCAGGCCAAGTATGAGCGCATCCCTACTGACGAGAGTGAGGCCCAGACGCTGGCCTCCGCTGACCTGGACGGCATCAAGAGTGAGTGCAGATAAATTCTCACTATTCCCAGATTTTATGCTTCACTTGCTTGTGGGCGGCAGGCTGAACTATGTTCACTTCTGTGTTCCTCTTTGTAAATAGGCTATAATCAACATTTTTGTATTAACAATGGATCACATGATATGAGTCATATGAGAAAAATTTTTGGCTAAAATGTTTGCTATATCCACTTTATAAAGAAGTAAAATGCCATCTTTGTGTTTACACCTTCTTTCTGCTGCCCCCAAGTGGTTAAAAACTGAATTATTGCAGGTTCAATCTTAAAAGGTTTTTTTAAAAGTAAAACTTGGTGAAACAACAACGCTGACTTCAGGTGCAAATAAAAGTACGAGAAGTAAGCCCACTTCTATTTCCATCATTTAGAGAACTTTTTAAATCCACTTTATTCATCTGGAAATATTATGAGTTGGTGTCCATCTCATTAATCTCTGTAGGCAGAACAATCTGTAACCAGTCATGGGTGATTGCTCTTTTTACTGCTGCAGAAACATTATAGAAGATTTTTGTGACTCTTTTAAGATATATCCCGCTGTAATTCTTTGGATGAGTCAAAAAAGCGTCAGTGTTTAGCTGCTATATTTTCAGTAAGTTTATCCAGCATGTGTGACGCCCTGATGGTGTTCTCTGTAATTCTGGATTTTCCACCCTTTGAGTTTTTATAGCTGAATCACCTCTGAATAGTTCTTGTGTGATTAGACAGCAACAACATGAAATCTTGGATTAACTGATGCTCAAATTCCTCCAGAAACATCAGGGTGAGGGCGGGGGAGAGGTGGGCCACATCGCCGCGATGTTCCTTCTACATTATAGCCGGCTCCCCGCCGCTCTGTGACGTTCCCGACCCCCGGCCCAGCGTGGGGTCGTGTTCAGGGCCGGGGAGATTTACATCAGGGGGCCGACCCCTCAGCAGAGAGCGGCAGCTTATCAGAGAGTGTGGCAGACAAGCCCACATTATTAAATTAGCCGTTCCCGCTGTCAGCTGAGGCCCCTGGACTCGGGCCGGAGCCAACATGGTGGCTGATTGTGAAACCTGGGCCTCAGGTCACAACCTTTAATCATTAGTGGAATGAAACAAGAGGAAAAGTTAAGTGGAGTCGAAGGCAAATTAAAGAGGCTGTGGACGGCGCCGGGGGCTTGATATCGCCCAGGTATTCAGTCATTATTGGGGCTTAGTGACACAGAGTCGAGCCTCCAACAGGCTCATCACCACCTATCCTCCCTGTCTTCTTTTATCTGCTTCCCGCCACCGTAAATCATCCTGGGAAAGTGTCTCTGTCTCTGGCTGCTGCTCAACAACAGGAATTATTAGATCACTGTCCCTCCCCTTTTGTCCGACCTGTGCGAGTTAACACCTCCGCTCGCTGATGCATTCTGATGGCTTCAGCCCCCGTAGGGGTCAGGTGCCGGTCGAGAAATGGCAACTTTTTCCAAATTTGTCAAAACTCGCACATGTCGCACGCTGCGGTCCGAGCAGCGAGGGGGCACGTAGTCAGACGGCCGTGCCAACAAAAAAAAAAAATTAAAACAACGCCCACCAGAAATCCTCCTCTTCCTTCAAGAGCTGCATGCCAGTCAGGCCTCATTTCACCGCAGGGTCTGCCCCAAACTTTACTCCGACATCATGGAGCGACTTGACAAAGGACCCTCTCAGTGAGGCTGGAATGAACGAGAAAACAGCTGAAAATCTCATGATTATTATTTTTCTGTTCCTGCAATGACTCTCTGGTTTGTAGATGAGTTGAATCATTGATGAGGAACCGTCAAAGCTTCACTATTTGTTTCATAGGATACACAAGCTCTGATACAGGTAAGATTAATGCTGTTCTTGAAGGAGCTCCTGTAAGACTCTCTTTTATTTTCTTATTGTAGGATTATTATTTTTCAGTGTAACTGTGTTTGTGGGACGAGAACCTCAGAAGCTCATTACAGCTTTGAACATCAGGAGATTTTGCTGAATGTTTAAACTAATTTTTGTGTTTTTAAAGTTCAATAAATCAGGCAATCCATTGATTTTTGAACTTAATTTCCACTCTGAGTGTGCTGTTGTATCTGTGCCATCCGGTGTCTCTCTACACACCGTTTTTAGTGTCTGTAGTGCTGCCAGCCTGAGTAACTCTACTCCCTGCTGAGGGGCCGCAGACACAAAAGCAAAGTGGTCTGGCCCTCTCTTTGTGGGCTGAGGTTTGAACTTGGGGTGCAAGGTCAGTGTGTGCACACCGAGTGGCTGCAGAAGCACAAAATGAGACAAATGTACTGTGTGTGCAGAGCTGGGATTTAAGTTTCAATTAAATATCATGTTGATTGAATTGTTTAAGTTTGTTATTTTGGTTAGAATTAACTGTTTGCAGGTGTTTTAAAATGAAAGTCATCCCAGTTAGACTGTAATCTTCTGCATTCATATTTCATCCTTCCTCTTCTTCTTCACCAGGTCATCGTTTCGAGGATGTTCCCGGCGTCCGCAGACACCTGGTCAGAAAGAGCACCAAGGGACAAGTGGTGCACACCGGCAAGGACCACAAAGAGCCGACCACTCGCAGCCGCAAGCAGGACCGAACGCCACATGAGGTGAGACGTCATCCGTCCTCGCTGACATCAGAGCAGGACACATGACAGTCAGTCACAATCAGTTAATATGGAACGTTTGTCCCTTAAAGGTTTGGTAGATTGACTGACTGAGGATACAAAAGAATGTTGAATTTTTCGGTTTTGTCAACTGAAGAGAAACATTATACTTTTTTTTTTAATTTAAATCACAGTATTTCCAAGTAATTTCTCTAGTCCTTGGATAAATTACAAAATTGCAAAGTCACTAAAACTAAGGGCTATAAAATCTTGATTGTTTTAATCATCAGTTATACTTCTGAGCTCACAATATTGTAAAGACATCCCATCTCGATTTCCCACAGCCTGACATTTAAAACCTGCTCAATTTACTCAACCAACAGTCTTAAAACCCCAAAATAGTCAATTCACAACATATAGAAGATAGAAAAGTTGGTCTTTTTTCCTATTCAATCATCCATCAATATTAATACAAACATTATCTGAATATTTCAATATTAATTACAAAAAGTTGTAACCTGACATCACTTTGACACAAAAATCTTCAGCATATTCATGTTTTCTGACACATTTTTTTTTACTATAGACAGTTTTTAAAAGGAAAGAGACAAAGTAATAAAGTAAGTCACATTGATAAAAACCTTGTTTATTTTCTTAGTCTTAAAATTGACTTCCTGGGTTTTTAGTTGCAGTTGCAATTCAAGAAAGTTTGAGGAGAAAAAAACTGTCCAGTTCAATGTTATGATATCAATTTTCTGCTTCAGACTTTGCTTTATTTCCTCCAAAATGACCACGTACCGTTGCAGATTCAGGGAGATGTTTCCCTTCGTTTTCTGTCTCAGATGTAGCGCTGCTCGCTCTCCTTTGTGGACGGGAGAGAGGGAGGGAAGGAGACAATTAAAAATGAATGAATGAGCTCTTTCCTTTCACACACCCAAAGGAAAAAAGAGGGGGGAGAGGAGCTCAGGTAACCAGACACTGGGGGCTCCTGAGAGAAGGAGAGCTATGTTTTATTAACACACACACACACACACTCTCACATTCTCACACACAGCTCTGAGCCCCCAGCAGCCCTGAGTAAACAACAGGTCCCTGTCAGGTGTGTGCGGTGAGGGAGAGTTACCTGTTAGGTATGTGTGTCAAAGTGAGAGTCCCGTCTCTTGTGCCGCTGTCGCTTGTATCAGTGTTTGAGTCCTTTCCTGCGCCGTCTCGCTCCTCCAGCCGTTACCGGTGGTGTTGTACCGCTCCGCCTCGCGGCCAGAAGGCTTCATGCTGGACGTGAGCTTTGGTCAGATGGCTCGGTACCAGAAGGTGAGGCTGGGTGACCGGCCCGTCAGGTTTGACCCGTGTGAGCGTGGTTTCACAGGCATGCAGCAGGTGTATTTTGGCACAGAAGGATAAATTAAGGAGAGTGTTTTCAGGCCTGTTGTTTTTGGTCTTTATTTCACAGTGACTGACCAGCATGGTGTTCGATTAACAACCTTTGATTTGATGCTGAGAGACGCAGAGCCGATTGTGCTCTCTCCTCTGACTTTTCTGGTATAAATCTGCAGGATGTCATCAGCTGTTTTTGTCTGTTTTCATGCTAAAACATCCAGCGTATTAGCGTGGACAAGTGTTTTGTGTGTTGAATGAATTTTGATAAATCACTTAATACTCCGGTAAGCATGGAGTCTGTTTTCTGTTGTTAACATGCAATGTTTGAAAATGTTTGTGTATCGACGGCTCAATGCGTCGTGCCGCAAATTCTGAAAGTGCATGTTATTTTGTTTGTATCTTCACAAATGCATTGCTCACACCTGCATGACCTTGCCTCCAGGTGTTTGTGGAGCTGAATGAGCTGACTATGGACAAGAACCAGGAGATGCAGTGGAAAGAGACGGCTCGATGGATCAAGTTTGAGGAAGATGTGGAGGAGGAGACCGACCGCTGGGGGAAACCACACGTGGCCTCGCTGTCTTTCCGCAGTTTGCTGGAGCTTCGAAAGACCATCTCACACGGTAACAGATAGAGTTGGCTGAAGGCAAAACTCCAAAAAGTCAGTGATGTAGCTTGTTCAGCACTGAGCTCAGTGTGTGTGTGTGTATGTCCACAGGTGCGGTGCTGCTGGACCTGGACCAGAAGACCTTACCTGGCATCGCCCACCAGGTGGTGGAGCAGATGATCATCTCTGACCAGATTAAAGCTGAAGATCGAGCCAACGTGCTGAGGGCCCTGCTGCTGAAACACAGGTGACCTGCAGCTTCGGGCTGCAACTGACAAGCAGTGATTCATCTTTGTTTTATTTTTTATATTTTTGTTATTTTTAAAAGGCAGATGGCGCCTTGCAGCATTTATGGCACCATTAACTCATTATATAAAAGCTAATATTCTGTATTGCACTGGTTACCAACCTGTGAGTCAGGATTCCTGTGGGAGTTTCAAGACAAATCTGAGCAAACAGATGAACAGAGGTGCTTTTAAACAAGGAAGAACAAGCTTTCAAGGAAGAAAGAAATGAACAGGAGTACATAAATAGAGCCAGTTAAACTTAAAATAAAAATTATTGTGGTAAAAACAACACTCATTACCCTTTTTTAAGACTGTTTTTTGGTATATTTGCCTAATTGTTTGGCCTTGCTCTTAATCATCATGGTGTGAAAGTTGACAAAAAGCTACACTATGACTTCCTAAACTAATGCCAGTTCATGCTGTTAGTTTCTGACAATCAATGTTTTCTTGTAGGACTCTAAGAAAAAGCAGCAATTAACCAGCTTTACCTTCACTGCTGCACACTTCCTGCTACTAGGTGGCTTCATGCCTGGTCACTGCCTCTCTTCCTCCTGCTCACCCTCTCTCTGCCTCTCCCTCTCCCTGCCTCCCCCAGTCACCCGAGCGATGAGAAGGAGCACAGTAGCCCTTTCCCCAGGAACATCTCTGCAGCCAGCCTCGGCAGTCTGATCGCACATCACCACAGTGCCAATCACACCCATCAGCCAGAACCATCTGTGACCGACCCGCTCATGGGCACCACCCTCGCTGGCGGGGACGCCGACACCCGCATCGACATGGAGAAGAACGAGGTACAGGTAAGTTCTACGCTCAGGTGTTTAACAAAATAGTTCCAGTTTTAAGTGTTCTGCATTATCATGATTTTGCTTCTTGCAGCAGAAGGAGCCGACAGTGGTGTCCGGCATGCATCGATCCAAATCCAAACATGAGCTGAAACTGCTGGAGAAGATTCCTGAAAACGCTGAGGCCACTGTTGTCCTTGTGGGTGAGTTACCTCCTATAAAACCCATAAAAAACAACACTCACAAAGCTCAAAATTCTTCAGTATTTCATTGTTTGCTGTGCTGTTTCATCCATCTTCCAGGCAGTGTGGACTTCCTGGAGCAGCCCACCATGGCGTTTGTGCGGCTGCAGGAGGCCGTGGAGCTAGAGTCTGTCCTCGAGGTCCCTGTGCCAGTCAGGTTTCTCTTTGTTCTGCTGGGACCCCCCACCACCAGCATGGACTATCACCAGATAGGACGCTCCATCTCCACCCTCATGTCTGACAAGGTGAGCAAAGAAAACAAACACTTAAATCACATATCAGTTACATAAAATATCAATGAATTAATTTTCTAAATCCCCATCCAGCAATTTCACGAGGCCGCCTACCTGGCAGACGACAGGCAAGACCTGTTGAACGCCATCAACAGCTTCCTGGACTGCAGCATCGTGTTGCCGCCCTCAGAGATGGGCGGAGATGAGCTGCTGCGCTCTGTGGCTCGCTTCCAGAGGGAGATGCTGCGCAAGAGGGAGGAGCAGGAGGTCAAGCTGTTGGCCAAGGAGCCTAAAAGCCTTGAAGAAAAAGGTGAGCATCTCCTCATGTCATATCTTCTGCCTTATCAAAGGAAATTTCAGCTGCTGTTATATGATTTTCTGTTATTATTATTAATAAACTCCTCTCTCCTGTCATACAGAGGCCCTTCTCACACCTTCAAAGAAGTCTGATGACCCCTTGCAGCGCACTGGACGCCCCTTCGGTGGACTGATACGAGACGTGCGACGCCGATACCCGAAGTACATCAGTGACTTCAAGGACGCCCTGAACAGCCAGTGCATGGCTGCTGTTATCTTTATTTACTTCGCTGCCCTCTCACCGGCCATAACATTCGGAGGCCTGCTGGGTGAGTTGCTCATGGGAAAGCCAGAGTCAAGTTACTGTGGATTCACGTGTCAAATCCCTGGTTGAGTTAATGAGCTCATGGTCAACGAGCCTTCAACAAACCTTTTGATCCTGTTTTGTTCATCATGGTGTTAATTTACTGTGTCTGTCTGTTGCCAGGTGAGAAGACAGAGGGTCTGATAGGTGTTTCTGAGCTGATCGTGTCGACAGCGGTGCAGGGTGTGATCTTCTGCTTGCTCGGAGCGCAGCCGCTACTCGTTGTTGGCTTCTCCGGACCCCTGCTGGTCTTTGAAGAAGCTTTTTACACTGTAAGTGATGATAAATTGTAAACAGCTCAACAACAATTAATGATGAGTTTCTGGACAAAACCAGCAGCCCAGCATCTAAAAGTTGTTTTGTATTTAAATTCAAGTTCTCTTTAATGTATCAATGTTCTGTTAAAGCCCATAAAAACTTTTATTTATATAGATTTAAAGAATATGTAAGTAAGAAAGTACGATTCTGAACACTTAAAGAAAGAGTTAAAAACTTTGTAAATACACTTATTTGATTTCTTTATAAAAATTAGATGAAAACTTGATACCATTCTCATGTCAGTACACAAAACAGGAAGTTACAGCTAGCATTTGGTTAGCTTAGCTTTGCATAAAAGCGGGAAATGGGGAAACAATCAGCCTGGCTCTTTTCAAAGGTAACAAAATCTGCCACCAGCACCTCCAAAGCACACCAACCTAAATCTGCATGTAACATGAAACTGATAAGTTGTGTTTTTTTTCAAACATTTCTTGGACGGTAGCATTAACTTCCAGGAGTCTTGTCATCTTAGTGAGGTTGCCAAAGAACCATCAGAGACTCAAGAAAGTTACTGAGCTCTGCCAAGAATTTGCCCCTTAAATCCACAACTTACTCGTAGTAAGAAGCTGTTTATAAAACAGGTTTTTAAGATGGATGAAGAGTTTCTCTGCTCTGCCTCCTCACAGTTCTGCAAAGCCAACAACATGGAGTACCTGACGGGCCGCGTCTGGATCGGGTTCTGGCTCATCATCATCGTGGTCGTCACGGTGGCCTTCGAGGGGAGCTTCCTGGTCCGCTTCGTCTCCCGCTTCACCCAGGAGATCTTCTCCTTCCTCATCTCCCTCATCTTCATCTGCGAGACCTTCATCAAGCTCATTAGGGTACGGCTGAGACTTGAAATAACAACCGCTGGTTACAACTACGATTACAGTTTTTGTTGGCACGCTGCGGGTTCACGTCTCTGACACTAAACCGAACAGATTAATCTTTGGAAAGTATTCAAACCTCGTGGTCGAAATGAGTGTGTTTTTCTAGCAAGTGCACCTGAAATCTTTTGAGATTGATTGGCCTTGAAAGTTAATTAGATTAACAGTTTAACTATTATCCAGGCTTATGATTTTAGAAGGTTTGCTATTTTTGGAGTTTTATGGTCCTGACTTGAAAGGCGACAGGATAAAATACTTTTTCTAAAAGTCTTGAAAGTGTGTTTGTTGTAATTAAAGGGGTGAAAATTTTTAATTGATCCAAGAGAAATAATCACAGAGGGCGCAGATGTGTTTACATATTTATGTGTGTATTCTTCAGTGATGTGTTGTGCATTAATTTGAACCCCTCTGTGTCGTTGGGCAGATTTTCAAGGAGCACCCGCTGAAACGTTGCTCTTTTGGTAACGGCACAGAAGGGGACGCCTCGATGGAAAACATCACAGTCGTGCTGAGCAACAGCACCCAGGCTGTGACGCTGACGGCTCGAGGAGAGCCCAACACTGCACTGCTCTCCCTGGTCCTCATGGCCGGGACTTTTTTCATCGCCTTCTACCTGCGAAAGTTCAAGAACAGTGCCTTCTTCCCCGGAAGGGTGAGATTCATTTTAACACATCAGTCCTACAACATCAACCCCTGAATATAGACTCTTATATTTATTTAACCTTCTTTAAACCTTCTAACTTGAAATATTAAGGATACATTAACTGAACTCTTGTGTTCTTAGATTCAGTGCAGTCTAATCTTGTATGAAAACATCTTCAGAGTCACAATATTTCCTCCTAATCAATGAAATATGAGAAACATTAAGGCTTTTGGAGCTTTTACTGAATTTTGTGATTCTCTTTCTTTACTGTGATGCTTTTCAAAGCTTCAGAGCAAAGTTTCCCCACATATAATTATAAACCTGTTTGATAATTCTTGGGTTTAATATGTGAAACTCTCAGTTCTGCTCAAACTCACATCTTGTGTGGTTCAGATTCGCAGAGTTATTGGGGATTTCGGCGTCCCGATCGCTATCCTCATCATGGTCCTGGTGGATTACAGTATAAACGACACATACACACAGGTGAGACTCAAATATGAAATGTTGTGATAATAATCAGTCTGCAGTAGCAAAGACTCTCAAACACAATTTTCTTCCCTTTTGCTGTCCAGAAACTGAGCGTTCCTCGAGGTTTCTCCGTGACGAGTCCCAGTAAGCGAGGCTGGATCATCAGTCCTCTGGGAACAGACGGTGAATTCCCCATCTGGATGATGTTCGCCTGCTGTCTGCCCGCTCTGCTGGTTTTCATCCTCATCTTCATGGAGACTCAGATTACCACGTGAGTTTTTCTTTGGGTCAAATGTCAAAGGAACGTCAGCAGAGAAACTTCATGTTATGATATAGTGCAATTTATTAAACTAGTTTCTCATGGAGAGCATGAAACTCATGTGAGACGACTTTAAAGTTGGAATTTTAGTCTTTCAGATGATAAAGTCACTATTTCTAGATAGTTTATTAATAGTAATAACAATAAACTTTATTTATACAATAACTTTTGTACTTAAATATGCAGTTTTACCAATTAAAAAGGAAAGAGCAGACAATCTGACTAAAGCAGCTGGTCAGTAGAGGGCACTAGAGTGCCACCATTCCACTCCTCACTTGAAGAAGAATCACCTCTACACTGTTACCATATTTTAAGAGCTTGAAGAGAATTTTCAGTTGCATTTTTAGAAATTTGAACAGTTAAAATATGCAAGTTTGCGCTGCTATATCAGTCAAACAGAAAGTCTTTAAATGGAGTGAAGTCAGATAGTCATCACACTGTCCAATTATCATCATTACAGAGTCAAAAAAATGGATATTATTGTATTTGTTACTATCTGTTTCACTCTGAACTTCAATGTTTTGTGTATCTGAATTGCATTTTGTATGAAACTGATAGTAAAGGGGCGTTAATCTAAAGCAGCATGCAGCTCAGTCATTATACACTCACAAAATTTAAGTTTCATTAAAACGTTTTTGTTGACATCTGTGTCTCCTGCAGCCTCATCGTGAGTAAGAAGGAGCGGATGCTGGTGAAGGGATCTGGTTTCCATCTGGACCTGCTGCTCATCGTGGTGCTCGGTGGCACCTCGGCTCTGTTCGGCCTGCCGTGGATGGCCGCCGCCACCGTTCGCTCGGTGACCCATGTCAATGCCCTGACCGTCATGAGCAAAGCCGTCGCCCCCGGAGACAAGCCTCGCATCCAGGAGGTGAAGGAGCAGAGGGTCACCGGGCTCCTGGTGGCCATCTTTGTTGGTGCGTTGCAACCTCATTATTTCCAATCACTGAACCAAACTGTATTGAAAAAATGGTCATTTCAAGATTTAATTTCCCTTCTTCTTCTTCTTCACAGGTATGTCCATTGTGATAGGCGACCTGCTGCGTCAGATCCCCCTGGCGGTTTTGTTTGGTATCTTCCTCTACATGGGTGTGATGTCACTTAACGGTATCCAGCTTACAGAGCGGATGATGCTGCTGCTGATGCCACCAAAGTATCACCCCGACCACACCTACGTACGCAAGGTGAGAGCAGTGTTTCTTTGTCGATCAGCTGAATAAAGACGGGTTTTTAAATAAAGTAACTGAGGCTTCATGGGTGAGAAATATTACCTGAGTCAAATGAAAACATGATAATTATTATCAATTTTTCCAGTTAAAAGATATAGTATATATGATGCATGTGCTCTAATTTCAAAGATCTTTTATAAATCATGAGTTCTTGCAGGTCAGAGAATCTTATTTACAGGAGATTTACTTCTTAATTCACATTCAGGAATAATATATATGAAAACATTTAGACTGCAATTAATCATTTATATGTGCTGATTAAACTTTTAACGATTTATTCAATAAAACAATGTTCAAAATGTTTTAAATGCCTGTCATACAAACTCAAACTCATATGTTTTTAATTCACAGCTATTAAAAAAACCATTAAAATCTGGAATTAGTGAGTGTTAATTGTTTTTCTGCTGGTGTGAGATCATTTTCTGAACGATCTCTGTCCTCCAGGTGCGAACGCTGCGTATGCACCTGTTCACCTGCATCCAGCTGGTGTGTTTGGGGGTCCTGTGGGCCGTCATGTCGACTCAGGCGTCGCTGGCTTTCCCCTTCGTCCTCATCCTCACTGTCCCTGTCAAGATGTTCCTGCTGCGCCGCATCTTCACCCCCAGAGAGATTGCATGTGTAAGTTAGCCACAAGAGGGCGCCATAAGCTTCTTTTTACAACTGCACCAATACCTAAGCTGCAGCAAAGTTGTAAAACTGTTACTTGAAATTTAAATAGACAGCAGATGATCAGTATCAAAGACAATATTATTCACATTTTAAATTTACTGCAGAGTTAAATGAAATAATTTAAAAGTCCTTCAGAAAACCTTTAACAACTGAATCTCATATAGATGATGGTTTAACATCAGAGAAGAAGAGTCGTGCTGTACACCTGTGTTTTAACTTAGAGAAAATTCTGGTGATATAGATCAAAGCAAATAGCTAAAAGAAGAAAAAGACTTTGCTTACACTGTTTTATCTCATACTATATGTAAGTAAAGTCTGCATATGTTTGTTATTTCTTTGAGTAATGCCATAAAGATTCATTAATAGCAAGAACTATTAAAAAGCAGAAAATACCCAAATAAATCTAGTTTATTTTT
>JAPZDY010000013.1:6039255-6050485 GCA_029783645.1 Ctenochaetus hawaiiensis | reverse complement strand
ATATAACCAGCCTCTTTCTTTCATACACTGATCTTATCGAAGCACATCAAAGTAGATCATTAAATTGATAAAATATGCCAAAAAAAAGTCTGTTTCACAAGCACTGGTTTTTTCTCCACAGCCATGAGTCAGCGCCGGAAAAACTGCAGCCATGGTCAATCTACTATAGTTGAAAAACACTAACTTTTTTCATTTCTTGAGCCAATCACAGTCGCCAGGATGCGGTGACAGTGTGAAACACTAACAGACAGAAGGGAGGTGAATAAGTGCTGAAATATTTGCCTAATGAATCAGAGCGTCAGACGAGTCACACTGTGCGAGTCCTTACAAATAAACACCTTTTCGTGGCCCCTTGATGGCTGTTAGCAGTCAGTAAGTTGGTTAACAGCATCAAGGCATCTATGCTGGCTTCGTTTGTGGCCCCATAAGGTCAAATTAAATAATTTCTGTTAAAAAATGAATATAGTTTTTTGTAGCAGAGCTTTGTTTGGCCTCTCCTCTTCCGTTAACCATCTCAAAACACCTCAGATTCATCCTGTCACCCTTTCAAGGGGGTTTGACGCTGTTTTTGAACCACTGCTGAACTCTTGAACTGTTCACAATGTAGGTCAAAAGTAGCTCCACCTTTACAAGCCACTACAGCTTAAAGGGCATCAGTTTTAACAATCCAACAATGTTTAATAAAAATATAAACTCTCTTTGACTGGGTATAAACGCTGTCTTACAGAGTACACAGTGCAATGTTTGCATTAAAACACCAGTTTCTAGCAGATGTTACATTTCTCTGAGGGGAGAGATTCAGATTCAGCCTTTAATCTTCAGCCGTCGGCAGAAAGAGTAGAAAGAAACTCCTTTAAGAGAGATAAACAGGAGCAAACGATGAACAGAGAGCAGCTGTGTGTTCAGTCACTTGTTTGTCTTTGTTTGTACAAACATGTTTGCTGGACTTTATTCTTTATCTGTTTACCTAAAAAGCACAAAGGTCAATTAGCTAATCATCAACTGAACATCGCAATAAACTCTTGAAAGATGACTTTTGATGTCTTTGTCTTTGTGCATTTTTCCGATAATTCCTCTGCACTTATTTGTAATGGGATACTGTATTTTACTCTGTTGTACTGACACTCATTGCAGGGTTTCATTTGGGCATAAACTGTTTACTTAACAATCTTATTGTTTCCTAAAAGAGACCCCTCTTTCCCATAAATGCAATAACAAGCGGTCTGATGAAACCAAAAGTGTGATCCCTGCTGACATTTATTTTTGTCCGGAGGCCAAAGGCTTTTAATGGCATGTTTGGCTTGTGTCCAGGACTGGGATTACTAATCCAGCTCTCCCCTGTAATAACACTCAAGTTTTTGTGGAAACTCCCCGTTGGCTTTTGTCAAGACAAGCTTCAATCTGCATTGTCTGGGTTTTTCCGGGAACTTCTGAGATAAAAGGCCCCGGGCTGCGGGCTTGTTGAAGGCCTGTGTGCTTAGTTTTCCTTCTTGCTCATACAGCCATAATAGGACTTGTTTTGGATCTGAGTATTGATCCTGCAGGCAGAGGAGGGTGTTCATCCTGCGAGTCGAGCTGTTCCTCTCACACACACACAAACACACACTCAGAGGAAGATGGCTGCTGGGTTGCTGTTGCTGGTTTGCGTCGGAGCTGTGTTGTACTCTGCCGAGGCCCAGGATCCTTACAATGAGCTGCCGGAAAACTACAGGAAAGGAGTTGATCTTGCATTAGAGCAACTCAACTCTCACGCCGGTGTGCATCACCATTTCCGCTTCTTGAGAAGTGTGGAGAAGTCAGACATTCAGGTAAATCTGATATCTATGTTCATGAATTTGTTTATTGTACTTTTTATTGATTCTTGGCTTTTAGAAATAAACAGGAAAAAAACTGTTTATTATATTTTCTGTGTGAGAAGTTGTTCAAACATTCAGTGAACATTTATAGGAATTAATGACATAAATTTTGAACAAACATTCTCTTGAGAGTCTTCAGAAGAATATGAAAGTATCTAGCTGACAATAAGCAGTCAGACATTTAATTTTGACGTTAAAAAGTAAGAAAAATGCAGCAGACTCGTCCTACTTTCGGTTTCCGTTACTCCTCAGATCTGCGTCATGTTTTTGGCACAATCACTCTGCCTTCAGGGGGTTCAAGTTCATGCTTGTTTTCACATCTGCTGCAGGTCAAGTACATTTTAAATCCTCTAGTTCCTCCATTATTTCAGCACGGTGTTGGTTTAAATCAAACAAAAGGAGAGAAAAGAAAGATACCCTTGATCCCTTCACCCTGTGTGAACTGTGTATGATTGTGGTTTCAGTTTTGGCTCGAGGGAAATCAAACACTGAAGTGTTAAACATCTGTTTGTTTTTAGACTTAACATGTCTCCCAAAAGATTATATAACCAGTTATTGAACAATTCAGACAAGCATGGACTTATATCTGAAGCAAAAAACTAATACAACAAGAATTTAAACCAGGCAACCTGACAGAAAAGTCATTCAGGGACATGTTCTGCTAGTTTTGATATTCTTACTTGTACTGTGCATTTAGTTTTCCTGCCTTAGATTAAAAATTTAATCATTTAAATGTTGAATAACTTTTCTTTTCTTTTTTTATATATATTGGAAGCAAATGGCAGGATGAGGCCACTGCATTAAAAATTAACCAGGAATTCTGTGACACAATGACAAAAAACAGCCCAATTTTTTAGTTTTTATGTGTTTTGTCATTAAGATTTTCTTCTATCTGTCTTTCTGAAACACTTATGAGGTCCTGATGTTGGATTTAAGACTCATTGGAGTTGTTGAAAACTAACAGAGCAACTGTTTCTTTACTTTTAAAATATGAGATACTCAACATCTAAAGGCAAAAAAATATCCCCGTCCTTTTTAAAACCAAAAAAATGAAAAAAAGAAAATCACTGAAAAAAGAATCCGAACAGACATGAAAGACATATTTCAGGCGTTACTTTGCAGCTCTGTATCTCATATTAAAATGACAATGTGCTCTCTCACAGTCTGGATTTGGGGTGGAATACTTCTACCATCACTTCCACCTGAAACCCACCAGATGTGCCAAAGGAACAGCTGACTCAAGCCCTCAGCGATGCCCCTTCAGGAATGACAGAGTGAGTGGATTTTTAAAAGGGAAGCTTTCATTCCAAATAAATGTACAGTATTTAAAACATCAACAGCATCTGTAAGCTCTTTTATGCTTTTTAAATATCTTACAGCCACTGATGGACTGTGCAGTTTGCTTTAGAACAGCAGGCGGCCAAATCGAAACGAACCCCAGGCCATACGTGCACTGCATCCAGAGACCCAGACTCACCCAGGTATTGTTATTCACATCACGTTCTGTCTGACTAGTGGGAAAGTTTCTGCACAAAAGACTGGAGCTTTTTGGGCTTTTCAGCCACTTTAAAGTTCCCATGACTGTTTTTTACATGTGTTTCTGAAATATTACACAATGTTTTTATATGCAGATTGTTTTTTTCCTATAAAATTAAAAAATCAACGCACATCATGCAACTCTTCTTTAGTTTATAATTTTTTATTCCCTCATCAAATGTATGTGACTATCTTCATTTTCATCAAGGTGTTAATTTGTTCATCATAATTTTCCATGTTACTTTTCACAACTTTCAGTATACTTCATAATTAACTGCACATAGGAGAAGTAACATTATTTAATAATACCGAAAAAATGTGATTTAAAGCAAAGAAAAAAGTGAAAAATCGCTTTGAACGCCGCCTATGGAGCCACGAATCCAACATTTTAAAAAGTCCAGTATGTAGGATTTAGGAGGGTCTATTTGTTGAATATTACAGAATAAGAGTTATACTTAAAAGTATATTTTCATTAGTGTAAAATCACTTGAAAATAAGAATCTTTGTGTTTTCATCACCTTCAAATGAGCTCCTTATATCAGAGGGAGCAGGTCCTCCTCCATGGAGTCCACCATGTTGTATCACTGTGTTTCTTCAGTAGCCCAGATGGGACAAACCAAAATACTTGCTCTTAAGACAACCTTTTTTTAAAGTCACCTTGGATTATCCTGCATGCTTGGAAGCAGAGGGTGAGCTGAGCTAATCACATGCAATCTTCAATTTCACCGCTAGATGGCACTAAACTTTACTCACTGGACCTTTCAGGAAAAAGTCTGGTTTATTTATTTCCACTCATTCTTCTAAAGCTGGGTAGATTTTTTTTTATTAACTTTTATTATTGGTTATTCATTTCTTAACTTCTCTTGATGTTCTTCCATCAAAATAATTTCCATATAAACATGTTAAAAAATGCTTGACAAACTCAGATAAAGGTAAAACAGCAGTTTGGTGGGGTGAATGAAGCCTGATCTAGTGGATGTCACTGTGTAATACGTCTTAATTCTGTTTCAGTTGCACTAATGCTCACATTGGACTGCAATTTGTTGCATTTGTGTGTTTTGTAGGGAAAGAATAGAAAACCTTATAAGGGAAAATCTGTGCAGTCTACAGTATATGTTGCCTCCTGCATACAAATAATTACTGAAGAGATATTTTTACGTGTTTTCTCTCTCGTTTCAGGAAATGAGGACAACCAGAACAAAGCAATGCGAAAAAATTAGCTACAACACTGGGGGAATTACACTTCTGGCTTTGTCACAAGACAAAAACTGAAAATTTATTACAAAAATAGCACACTTGATTCAAGATGTAATCAAAGAATCTGTAATTCACCTGTTGCATGCCTATTTCACTGGAGTGACAAAAAAAATGACATGCTCTTATTTTCTAAACATTTCTCTTACAGGCATGACACATTACATAAAAACACATAAACATGTAAATCTCACAATTTAAAGTGGCTGTATGTTATATTTGCCATTATTACTCAACAAATGCTGATGATTCAACCTGACTCAGTTTGTCTCTGTTTGCTGTGAGAAATTAGTCTCTTCTTCGCTTGTACATACGATGTACGCAACAAGCAACAAAGTGAAATAAAAAAAGAAAAAATATATTAGCATTTTTTTCTGTTGTGTGTCCAGTTGTCAGATAATAAAATCATGAAAAACACTTAAACACAGAAAACAACAAACTGTCGAAGACCAGAGTTATTACTGTAAGAACAGATTGACTTCCAGCTTTTTTAAAAAAGTATCTTATAGTTTTTGGCAGTAAGACAGGGGGAATTTGAGTTTGAATTGTAGTTCCCACTAAAAAGCAGCTGTGTCAACATGTGGCTCCTTTACATCTTTGCGTTTAACATCTGAACAAGCCCCAGCAGCCCAAATAGCCCAGGGAGCTTTTCATTTCATTTGTTACACCTTATTGTGGATGACATTCAAGTGCAGCTTCAATTTGTCAAACTAATTGTATAAATCATGTTAAAGGGTGAGAAAAGCAAACAAAGATATTTCATTGTGTTTTTTTACTTCAGTTCTACTGTGACTGAGCCAAAATGTCAGCGGCTTTATTTATATTTGTATCCTGCTGCCTTTATTTCACTGTTGTAATTAATGACTTCTTTTTTTAGAATAATATTTACCGAATGTATCACATCATCCATTGTTCATTCATTGTTTATTAACTTACCCAACAGTATTTAACCAAATCGAATCACATGAACTCCAGTGCAGTAAGTGCTAAGTGTCAAGATAGGCTAGTTAGCAAAACTTGTTAGCTAGGCCTGCTAGCCAAACTGTCTTAGCTGATATCTTTTTCATTTATCATGAAGGTTTCTCTTTTAGATATGTGGGTTAAAAACAAGATATTTGTGCATAAAATTTGATGTTTTCCATCTACAAAAGTTTAAAAAGGGCTGTGGAAACTGTAACTTTAGTGTAAGTTGCGTTAATAGTTGCTTCTTCCAAGTTAGCTTTAGCGTTTGTGAATGTTTACGTTCACTTCCATGTTTTTTTAAAGGTTATTTGGGTGTTTTTTGTTGTTCACATTAAGGCCTACAGGAGGAGCATAATATTAGAAACAAATCTAAATAAAACACATTTCAGAAGGCTTTTATCACCAATTGCTAGCTGTGACCTAAATGCTAGATCATAATTTATTAATAACATTTGCAAAGATTTCAGAAAAAAATGAAAATTATGACCTCATGTTAGATTTTATAAAAATATAAAGTGGTCACTGAGTGTATTTCACCTTCTGCTTTTTGGTTTTTCACAGAAGTTTAGGTAAAGTTAGCTCCACCTACATGCTGCAACATTGCTACAAACTGTTGCTTTGATAATACAGGTTGTTTTTTTCAGGCTAGCCTATAAATCTGATAAAGTCTATTCTGGTGCATATTTTGTATTTTTTATACTTAGAGTATATCTTTCAGGTATTTTGAACCTTTACAAAAATAAGATGGTATTTGCAATTGAGTATTATACAGCACCTATATCTACTTTTACTTATTACTTCAATTTTAAATGATCTGGCCCAATTAATCCATGAAGGTCTGACTGACACAGTCTCTCTCTGAACAGCTGCTGTTGACATGTATCTGCTAACATTTATAAAGGCAAAGTTGATGTGTCATTATTTGGTGCTTTTTGAGGTAAAAAAAAAAAAGTGATGCACTTGTCCTCTGCAGCTGAGTGTCTGATGGTTTTGGTAAAATATATTGTCAAGTCTTGAAAGTTTTCAGAATAACTGCATCAGTGTCTGAAAACAACGGTGGGCTGTCATTTGTCTTTGCTGAGTTGAGCACTTCTCGACATGTGGATTGTTTAAGTAGTTGAAAAGGGCATTCGCTGCTTGCAAACACTACAGCTGCACAACATGACTGATATTCTCAAAGTATTCATAGGAAGAAAGAAATTCAACTTATTAACTTTTGACAAGGCACATCTGCTTAATAAACAATTACAGATGTCTGCATTATAAATCTTTAATAAAATAACACCAACCATATTTAAAAATGTCATCCAGGCAAACAGTGATTACTTAGTGTACTGAGTGATTTCTTAGTGTGATACTTTTGTAATTTTCATATTGCAATTTCAACATAATTTCATGTTTTTTTCATAATTTTGATATCTCCAGTACTAGTGTACAATGTAGAAAATGATAAAATTTAAAAAATTAGCATTAAATTAGATGATGTTCAAACTTGATTTGAACTGTACATCATGTACGGTACACAATGCTCAGAGCAAGGGGAAATGGAGGGAGCCAAAATGGGCTTTACGTAATTTAGAGGAAAAAAAATCTCCGTTACATAATCACACCCCCTCCCTAAAGGGCTGCTGACTGATGGATAAAATAGGAAAGATAGGGCAAACTAATTGCATAGTCTGCTCAAATTTAAAAAGTTTTGATTGATTTATTCTTGTCGTGCAACATTCTTACACACCCTTTAATTACAGTTTCATAACCAGCTACTGAATGGTTATCAACTTCTTTAATAAAAAAAACTTATTCGACATAATACTATTCATGGTGGGGCACTTTTTATACATATTAGCCTACGTTTTTAGTGGCCACTTAAGGTGTCAGTCACTGACAAATAAGAAAAAAGTTTTGTCATATATATCCCTCTTTTAGCCCTCTCTTTATCATGTCACCTTTCAAAGGCCACTAAAACCAAAACCCATCAATGCATGGTGTGTTTTTCTGGGGACTTTACACAAGTTCACGCTGCCACAGGAATGTTTAGCTCTCATGTGAAACAAAAAAGCAAAACCCTCCCTTCTCTGTCCCCCGTTCTCTCTCCACCCACAGCTGATGTATATAAAAATGGGGTGAATTTAACATCTTTCCCATCTCTCCGTTTTATCTTCTTGCAGTCTGACTGGGTTGAGACATTCAAGCTTGTAAGTATTTTATGCTTTTACACTGATGGATGCAATCATGCATTTCTGTGCATGAGTAGCTTAAAGCCGAGAGGAGTTTATTGCAGTTTATTGTGAATTGTTTTGCTGTTGCCATGAAGCTTTGGGTAAGTGCATAAAGCTTATTGTGGGAGTTAATAATGCAAATGACACAGATTTTAGTTTTGGTTAAAAAAATCTCTTGTGGTGCACAAATGAAAAGAAAAAACATTTTGCAAAGAAGGTTTTCAGTGCATTTTCAGTGTTTTAGATGTTTAGTACATAGACTTCTTTTTTTTGTTGCAGAATCATGAGTAAGAACTACTTGTCCAGAAATGATGAGCTCCGTCGGGGAGACTACCTGCAGTCCAACAATGGTCAGTGGAAGGCTGTTTTCCAGGTCAGTAACTTTACATATTTCTACCTCACAAGTATGCATGATAAAGGTGGACTGATCTGTACTAAAGTTAAGTGAAAGAGCAATGAGTGGAAATGCAAATTATGATAAAAGAGACAAAAAATAAGTCAAAATTTTCTGTTTGTAGGATGATGGTGACTTTGTCATCTATGGCTGGAAACCTATGTGGAGCTCAGACACTGCCGGTACAGACGCTGTTCGCCTGTGCATGCAGTCTGACTGCAACCTGGTCATGTACAACAAGGAAAGCGTCCCCAGATGGCACACAAACTCCAGCAAATCCAGCTGTAACATGTGCCGTCTTCACCTGACCGACGAAGGCACCCTGGTATTGAACAGGGAGTGTGACGAGATTTGGACTTCATCAAAATCACATGGCATGAAATAAAAGCTTTTCTTTTTTTTTAAACTTCATTGTAATGTGAAAGTCATCTTTGGATGTCAGACTGAATCAATCAGAAAACCTGTCCACTATGTAACCCGAAATCAAATAAAAGAATTTTCTAACGATGCATACAGAGTTTTTATTTTCTTTTTATTCCTTATTACTGAGCTATGATCAGGATTAAAACACCTAAAACAGAATTTTTAAGCTTTAAATAGATTTACCGTGTGATTTTAGCCATATTTGGATTAGCTAAAAATATCTAAAGCATGGAAACTGAGTTAAATTACAGGTTGTGTTACAACCAAAAATCCCACAACCTCAAGTCTGCAGTAAAACACAGGAATTCCAATAAGACATCTGTCATTATAACGTTATAGAGCAGTTAACAAGAGTTCCTATTAAATTCTTATTGTAAATTTACTGCAGAAACAATTAATTCATCCTCCCTTCATGCTGCTGAGACACAGATTTGATCTACAGGGTTATCAAAGTGTGTCTGTTTGGTGCTGATCGCATCACAAGACACATTCATTTTTGTCTACAATGAATTCAAAACCTCATTTCTCTCTTCACCGTGTTTGTTTTTGCAGCAGCTTTATAAATGATGTACTGATGCAAAACGCTGGCAAACAAGACAGAAAACACAACCTGGCTTATCACTTATGTCCTGACTTGAGTCTATTTATTTGCACGGTGAGAAAAATAAATGTCAAGGGTGTAGCTAATCCATAAAATATGTCTTATTTATCATCAAGAGCACATTGATAGTAATCCCTTGTGTGGACACTGTAAAGATCAAAATTCTTCACACACTACATCATTGATACTGTACACTGCACATCTGGTTTCAGAGCTGTGTGCATTGGTGTGACATGAATACAGTAAAACCATTGTATTTTGCAGCTGAACCCAGGAAATGCTGAAACACACAAGACAATAAACTCAGCTGTGGCCATGCACTGCATTTTGCAGGGTGAGCGGGTTCATTCATGTAGCATCATTCAGACACAAGGCGATTCAAAGTGTTTCACAGAGGCTTAGTTATATGCTAGAATGAGACATTGAGAACATCAAAATTGTATATAAAAGATAAGAAAGGACTGATAAATTATTACAAAAATTGCATTTTAAAGATGTATTTAGGACAAAGACCATTTAGAGCTTTTTAGATGATTAAAAATATTTTAAAATATTTCTTCTGGCTCACAGAAAACCTGCACAGTGATTTGCTTTTCTTTTTTCTTTTTAAATATACACAATCTAAAGATACTGACATGTAGTCTTCTGAGCAAAAGATTGTTAAAGTGTAACTTCACACCCAAATCCTGCTAGTCGGTCCCTCATTCCCTGCAGCACAGGACAGACACTGTGAAGGATGTGGCCTTGTGTCTGTCCAGTGTGTGTGTGATGTGTGAGATCAGTGCAACAGACTTCCAACAGCTTTAATGTAGCAGGAACAGTCGTAACCTGCTGTGGGCCCCACGACGTCCAATGAGCTGCCAACATTCAGCCAAGTGGGCACACTGCAGGCCAACAGTGAGCCTTTACCTGGGCCCCCATGCCCCTCAGTTCATGCCAGTAAAAGGGTCTTCAGCATGCTCAAACATAGCCTGATTATATGCCTTCATGGCCCTCTACAGGCACTGAAAGGACATGTTTGCTGGGATACAACTTAACTATGATACGCTTAACTGGGCTCTGCACAGTAATAGTGACTGGTGCTTCAGCTTTTGCACATTGTTCAGTGTACAGGGTGATAATTCATGTGTATTCAGTGTTTAAAATAAAATAAAAGAAACAAAAGGAGCAAATATTCAGCCTTTAGTTTATCAATTTAAATAGTTTGCCAACAAACTCCCGCACAGTTAGTGTCACAGGTCCCAAACTGTAACTCATCCTACATCAGATTTGATTGAAGAAGTATTCTGGTGAACTAAATTAATGCTTTGCAACAAAAAAAAACTAAACAAAAAACCAGTTTGGCTGTATCTCTACCAGGCTTTTTCGTTAACAAATAACTACAGAGGGTTAGATGAGTTTCCCTTCAGGTAAGAAGTTCAGTTCTTGCTCTCAGTGCTTTAGAGACGGGCTTTCATTTATTCACTTGTGCAAAAAATTCATCTGATCAACTTGTGCACAATTGAATAAGTTCCTTTAAATGTCAATCTAACCATCATCTTTTCCAGCCTGAAAATAAATTTAGTTGAAGTTGTTTGTTTATCACATGTATGATTAACAAGCTCTTGATGCAGAAAAATGTTTACTGACTTTACCTGCAGCTTATTTACATTTTTCTGCAGAAGCCAAACGCACTAAGTAGAACTGTTTTGCAGCCTCAGCATGTTTTGTATAAATACATTGATGTGTCCATTATTATACTGCTCCTATGTATAAAGCAGCTCAAACAAATGTACTTTTTCCAACTTTTTCCATCATTACAATCCAAATAAAGCACATTTTATATTTTTCTTATGTATATGGTTTAATCTAGACTTTCTCTTTATCTATATATACATTAAAATCAAATTTTTTGGTGTGTTTATTGGTGTGTTTAGCTTTAAGTTTATTTTTATTTTCTTAAATGGAAATTTCACAGCTGAGTTAAAACATCCACCAGGAAAGC
>JAPZDY010000013.1:6014338-6028441 GCA_029783645.1 Ctenochaetus hawaiiensis | reverse complement strand
ACCTTCTGCTGAACAATTTGCTGGATGATAAACTACAGACCATTCAGACATTCAGGGCTTGTGTTGAATAAATCATTCAGAGGCTGATGTTGCTTCATTGGTCAAGGTTTTATCAAAATAATAAGTCTGTTGAAAGACATGTAGTCACTAGTTTGTCTCTGCACCTTCTGATGACCCATCAGACCACAGTCCCTCCTTATGAAGGTACAAAAGGCCCTTTTTTCCTTTGATAAACACATTAAAGAGCCCTTCTGGTGCCATGTTCTGGTTTGGCGTCTGGTTTTCAAGTCGTGACTGTTGCAGTGTTCTGCGTTTGAATCCAGATTGACTCCGACAAACTCCGATCACACTCGCCTCAGACATGCTGAGCCAAAAAAATATAACATGATATGAAATATAATAAACTAAAAACTGCATAAAGCAAAAACAAGGTGCTTGGTCATTAAATCGAAGCATGGCACAAGATGAAAACCACTTAGAGGTAATTATTTCCAGAGTGGTCCTGGGCTTAAAGGCTTAAAATATGATAACAAAGACTGCTGTGTTCTGGGCGGAGACCAGGGGCTTGGCCCAGGTCTGCTCAAGGATCTCATTGGTCAGCCCTGAAGCCCCCCTCCTACCAGAGTCAGAAGGTGACAGGTAGGTTTGTTAGTGTCATGGATGGATTACTGAAAGGCCTCATTGGCTCAGGACTGGGGCCCCTACATTTGAAGGAAGTTACTGTTGACATTTCTTGTTTGCAAGTCGGTCAAATGATGCAAAACTCCCACTGAGTGATGTTTAACCACCTCAAAGACTAGGGCTACCACAAAAAATGCACACAAAAAGAGGCAAAACAACAAACAATAGATGGAAAATAAAAGACTAGGATGAAGACAAGTAGTTGTTTTGTGTCTCTCTCAGTCTTGCTCATATGTAGGAGGGGTGCGGTGCCTTTTACATTTTTGTGTGCACGTTCCTGTAACCTCATAAACTGTTCATGTCTGTATGCTATTAAGAGTAACAATTACAGCTATTTATTGGTGTTTGCTATTGATTGTTTTTTTGGCATTCATTTTTTTTCCCCAAAATAAAACCATGCAGGCTAACCATTGACAAAGTGGGTTGTTATTGCCAAGAAAATGGGCTTTTAAGATAATTTTTAATATATTTTGGGCATATTTAGAGCACGCATTTTTAAAAACTTCAACTGAAAGCTTGACTTGTTTCACATTGAGGTGGTGGTCCACATAAGGTACCTGCACAACGGCGTCCAGACAGGTTTGGTTTCTTAGTCACCTAAATGTACCGTGCGCGCCTACTAGTAACTTTACAGTAGTCCGTCTCTGCGCACCGTGCCCGGGGGGAGCTCGCGGCTTCAGATCCAGCAACACCGACAATGACGCGTGTGGAAGATGGTAGAAAATTGAACTCACTGCTATAAATCAGATATCGGAAACGCGTTGGACTCACTGGGAATCTTTTCGCTTCACCGACCGAGCTTTATCCCCCCCAGCGTCGCTTTATTACGAGCAGGCAGATAAGCGGTAAAAAAAACAATTTCGCAAGCTGCTTTGCATGCAGCTTACGGAGCGCGTGAAGTCTCGGATACGTTTTTCCACCGTGCTCGGTTCCTCCAGCCGCCTCGCGATGTGCACACCGACAGTTTTTATCTAACCGAGGCGTGTCGTTTTCTTTCTGACAGAGGAGCGCCCCTTTTTTTTCATAAAGCAATTATCCGTCCGTCTCCGCAAGATGTTTTGAGCGCCAAGGGGGGGCTGAGAGCGGCTGGTGCCGTCGGGGGCGGGGAGGTGGTGGTGGTGGAGGTGGAGGTGGGGGGGCTCTTCACTGCGCAGACAAGCGGCGGATCGTCTCTGCGCTACGGCTCGTCTCGGTGTCGGTCCACAGCAGCACAGCAGACAGTCCGGCAGGCGGCGAGGCGGCGAGGCTCTGGTCGGTAACACACGGCGCTAACATGACGATGTCCGTCCCGGAGAGGAAATCAGGATCGGAGGGGAAAGAAGAGGAGAGCGAGGATGAGAGTGAAATCCTGGAGGAGAGCCCGTGCGGCCGATGGCAGAAACGGAAAGAGCAGGTTGGTGGGTTTGTCTCTGAGTGTGTGTGTGTGTGTGTCTGAGCGCGCGTGTGTGTGTTTCCTTTAATTGGAAGCCATCTGCACTTTGATCAGGAAATCAATCAAAGGAGTCGCCCTGTTTAATCAAGCTGGACATCTTCATTCATGCAATTTTTGACCCATTTTTTAAAAGACAATTAGCCTTTTGCCCCCCCCGTGGCTTTGCACCATCCCATCATAAACCAAACACACACACACACAACCTGTCTGCTGCTCTGCACAACCACAAACACACTTTGGGTGTGTGATAAAAGCCTCACTCCTGTTTTATCATAAAGGTGTGCTGAGAACAGGAGAGCTGCATCAGGTGAAGGGCTTTTTATTCAAGTAACCGTCTTGAAATTAAATGATTAGTCAATTGCACAAAAGCAATGTGCAACTGTCTGATTTCTAACTGAGTTACATTTAGAGATACAGTGTCAAACATTTGCTGGTTCCAGCTTCTATAATGTGAGTATTTTTTGCTTTTATATCATCATAAAGTGAATATCATGAGGCTTAGACAGTTGGTGGAATAAAACAGGTAATTTGAAGATGTAACTTCGGTCTGAGGACATTGTGATGACTGTGATGTTTTTAGAATTTTCTGACATTTTAAACACAAAATGATGATGAAAAATTAATTGAAGTTAAGACTGACTTCTAAGATATTTCTATTTCTATTTCTGTTTTGTCAAACTGATAGTCCAAACACCAAATATGATTCGTTTGGTAGACTCTTCTCTACAGATAATTTCATGCTGGTCTCATGTGAACATCAAAGACATTAAACAGAGCTGAGTTTCAGTGACAGTCACCACATCAGCAGCTTTGATGAGACTGAAACCTGCTCACACATCACATGAGGAATATGAGACTTTCACCAAAAAAACCCCAAACAAATGAAAAGTGTAGTTATTATCAGAGAGAAGAAACGGACGACTGAGTGTCTGTTAAGAAGCAGGAAGCGGCGTGTCCACAAACAGCTCCAGATAAGGCAGAGAACTTAAGCTGAAGGTTATCTGTGGCGCACACACAGCGTCCTCTGAGCGCCGCGACCACCTGACCTCACTGCACGTTCTGTGCCACTGAGCATCATTCATGTCTGATACCACACACACACACACAGAGTCGAACTCCGCCCCCACCGCTGGTGTTTTTCCACCCATTGATTACCCATATGTGCAGTATGCTTTCTGGGCTTCCTCTGCTGTCATATTTCCATTAACCCTCCATTGAGAGAATGAGGCAATTAAGGTCGGTTACTTTAGAGAAAATCAATATCAGAGTATTAATAGGAGTAATTTCCTGAAGAACGATGCAAAAATATACAGTTTATTATCACGTTAACATATGAAATGAGCAAATCCTAATGACTGAGAAGTTGGAACAGAATATATTTAGCTTTAAAAACATGATGTAAATAATTAACATGTCATTAAAATTGTTGATTTTTAATGTTGCTGATCAACTGTTGAAGTAATTGTCTGAATGTTTTCGCTTTAAGGCAGCAAAACTTCACATTTGAGAAGCTGGAACAAGCAAATTTATAGTGTTTTTGCCTGATTTGTTTAGTTTGCTCGCACATTTTGCTCACATTATGCTTCAGTCCTTCACTTTGAATGCCCACCTTGACACAGCTCACCTGTTGACTGTGCAAATTTAGCCTTTGCATCACTCCTGCATAACCCGCCTTTTCTCCAAAGTGCTGAAGGGAAAGTCTGGCTGCACCTATAATCATCCTGCTTTACGGGAAAAAATTCTCCGACTTGTTTGCATTAATTTATTTTTATATACATATGTGGGAAGACTGCAGACTGACATAGCCGCCCGATGGCAGAACCCACAGTACACATCCAGCATTGCCTCATTTAACGATGGAGGTGAAACATATGCCACAGTTTCGAGCCTTGAGTGTTTATACATGTTTGAACCAGACTATCACAAACAAAACGAGCCCATGTGATGTGATCTGCGGAGCCGGTACCTGTTGGCTGTTACTGATCAAACAGGTTGAAACCACCTGTGTCTTTGAAGTTGTGTTTAACGTGCATGCCGGTTGGTTCCCGTCTCCGTCCAGCAGGCCGCGGGTGTGTCTGCAGCGGGAGGGAGGCTCGAAACGCACACATGAATGCTCAGTTAATAAGTCAGTGGGTGAAAGTTCAGGATGCACGCTGTCATATCTGTTATTCAGCTCCGGCATTGAAATAAACACGACCCCGCGGTCACATGGTCAGCACATGTTGGCCTGTTTTTGTCAGCAGGCGCGAATGGCTGCACATTTTCAAGACTGGATGAATGTGATGCCTTCAAAGTCAGTTCATCGCTCTCGAGTCAACACACACACAGCATTGATTTTTTTTTTTTTTCTAAGCCACTGAGCGCTGCTGGTGTGACTAGAAAGCAAAGCGGTGTGAGCCAAAGCATAACAACCACAAAGGCTTTTTTTTTTTTTTTGAAAGAAAAAATCATTGTGCTTTATTGGTGAAAATCTTTCCTGGCTCCGATTTTTTGTGTGAAAGGAGGCAGAAAATGTTCCCTGAAGTTACATCACAAGTCGACACAGGAAATTAATTAAGATTAAGTTGTTTGTGTAAGAACTTATTCTCATTTGGGTGGTCAGTTGTTGCACATAGTGAGGAAAAGCTGCTCTTTTTTTTTTAATCAGGAAATCTTCACATCAGCAGAAACTTGATTTACAGTTTCATGATGTCTGACTGGTGGCACGTATCCTCTGATTGAGTCATCTGTGTTTTTCCTCAGAATGGCGACATTCAGGTTGACAAATTACATTTAACACAGTTAAGGAGGTGACTCACACATTATTACTGTTGAGACATGAATCTGACAAAAACTGTCCTCTTCTTTTCAGTTTATCTTTGGTTGTTGCATAAAGAGAAATCTTTTTAATCCTTTCATGAGGAAAAAAGCACAAAAGGTTCAGAGATCAGACTATGAAGATGCTTTAAAGCTCTTGACTCTCAAATGATGACGTGAGATGTGAACCAGACAGGAACGGTTGCATGTTAGTTATTGTATTTTTTCCCGCTGATTTGCCCCACTTATTGACCGCATCAGCAGCTGGAGCTGCAGCAGTGGCATTGACTCACAGATCATTGACACCATTATGGTATTTTAAAGCCCTGAGCGCCTGTAAACTTAACATGTGACAAAATTTGCACTCCTTTTCAAAGCTCTAACTCAGTCAAATCTAAACACAAGACAGTTATACGCTTTTTTTTAGTTGCATCATTACATACGCTTTCCAAGGATGTCATTACTTCTGATGTCTGTTGGGAATAAATGTCCAATTCACTTAGAAATCAAAGAAAAAAGATGTCCCTGATAGCTCCAGAACCTCCTTAAGAATCTTAATGTTTTTAAGTTCTCCTCATTATCAGAGTTCTCCGACAGTAGTTATCTGAACATCTGTGGGTCCATTGCAAACAGGAAGTGCTAACAGCTAATTCAGCACCCTTATGGAGGCAATTTACCAAAATATAAACAAATACTGGCCTAAATTAAGTCAAGCCCACAGCTAACTAACTGACTGACTCCATGGCAACCTTACAGTTCCTGTCTCACAGTGAGCTCTTAGGAGTGATTGTCATAACAGCGCAGTGGGAGTTACATCCACCAGAGACACCATCCATCCAACCTGTCACACTGGACTCTTTTTATCACAGTTCAGCTCTGACAGAAGATTATCACTGCCCTGCCTGTTACCCTGGCTTAAAATTGCCGCATGATAGACCTCCTGAAGTGAATCCACACCCACAGCACTCATTCTAGTAATTGCACCATCCTCTATTTGGAGGAGCTGCCTCCATCTGCTCACAGAGAGAGGAAATTAAGGCAGGAAGGGTCGGACGAGGCTGCATTGAGTTGCAGTGGTTTTAATTCACAGGCACGGATAAATATTTGAGGTTGAATGTGATGTGCAGACGCTGTTTTCTGCACTTGTATGTTACCCAGAATCCAATTCATGTGTTAGTGCTCATGTGCATGTGTCAACCAGAGGCAGCTTGGGGGGAGCTCTGTTTAAAAAAAAAAAGGAAATTTCGCAGAAGACATCTTGAAAAAGGCCTTTTCACAATAAAGAGGCTGATTGGAGTGGAGCAGAAAAACACCAGAGTAAATAAAAGAATGAAAGATGGCTGCGTTCCATTTAGCTGCCTTTGTTTCAGGCTTCTTGTATTATGCGCTGGCTTACAGGAACAGAAGAGAGCTGCCGCTGCTGCTGCTGCTGCTGCTGTTGTTGTTGTGATGTGAAAAAAGCCTTTTACTGATGGAGGAAATTGCCACGCGGATATGGAGCAGTGTGCTGCCTGGATTCTGATATCTTTAATCTGATCAATACATAATAATAATTTTAAAAGAGTTCATTAAGTTTTTATGTAATGAAAATTTAGGTTAAAGAGGCTGTTTTTGCTTGTGTTGAGAGCCCCTCCTTGATAATTGATTAATATTTAAAAAAAACATGGCAGAAAATAACATCCTATACCCATCCTAAGTTTCCAAACATCTAAAAATTAGCTCTCTGTTTCCAGCTTTTGCTTGCTTGTTTGGTTATTTAGATTTTCTTATTAGCGCCACAGTGCTTGTGGGGTTTATGTGACATTTTGCTCCCACAAGTCACAGCGTGTTTGCAGTAAAAACATGCAGGCAGTCTTAGTGTCTCATAGCAGAAAAATTGAACTAAAGAATAGATAGAATCAATAAAGTAGAACCAATCATAGCAGAATAATGCCCTCAATCCACCAAAATTCAACATGTCGTGTTGCTACAAAATAATTTTGGGTTTTAATGCTGCAACATATTATTTTAATTTATTGACAAAAATAGATTTTTTTTAAACTGTTAAGGCATTAAAGTGCGCAAAAGTATGGAAACTCATTTAATACACCTAAAGGAAGAGAATATTTCTGACTAAAACTAAAAATTTATTCAGTTGACAATGATACAAAACAGAAAAAACTGTCAGATTTTCAAAACTTAGAAGTCATTCCAGTTCACATGCGTTTCTATAATTTTATTCCATTTTATGATAACATAAACTAACAGTGTCTCTGATCTTTGACATGCAGTAAACCTTCAGTCGTTTTTTGGATGTTTTCCATGTCCGAGGTCGTAAAGACGAGCCATTAAACTGAGCAAACACGCCATCGGCACACAGCGTCGCCCCTTGTAAGCCCGTGTCAAGCTGCGGCTTGCAGTAAACGCTGCCTGTCCTCGGGGATCCTCCTAATGACTTACACTCCATGATAATCCAGCAGTGCAGGCATGTTTGCTGGTTTGGGAGCTGCCCTTTGAGGAATGACATCCACTCAGATTTCCCTGGAGGGGAGACACAGAGCAGCCACAGTCAGCTTTGATCCACCTGTTAACGGGGTCGCTCTGCCAACCGCGGGCCTCCCCGCCTGTTGCTCAGGGCTGAGGGCTTTTTCTAGGAAACACATTTACACCAGTTCATTCCTAGAATACAAGAATAATGATTTGTGCAGATGAGTGCATCGATTGTGTTATTTTTAGCCTCACAGGCAGCGTGGCTCTAATGATAGCACAGTCTGTTTATCTGTGTGTCAGTCTGCCCACCACTTTTGCTCCAGACTGAAAATATTTCAGCAAATATTTGATGGATTAAGATGAAAGTGTGTGCAGAAGTTTGTGGTCGACAGAGGATGAATGCGTCTGACTTTTGTGGATCTACTTTTTATCCTGCATCACTATGAGGTTGAGCTACCATTAATAGCAAAATATCTCAACCGCAATCAGATTTATTGCCATGAAATTTGATAATGTCCATGTTGCCCTGAGGATGAATCTCAGTGATCCCCTGTGCTTTTTTTTTGTTGAGCCACCAGCAGATCAAAGTTTTCACTTTTCCTGTCATGGATTTGGCAGAAAACTCAGTACAAACATTCAGGTTTCCCAGAAGAAGAATCATTATGTATTCTGTCCTTATTTATTAAACTTTTAGAGAGTCTCCTCTTGAGCAGATTCATGCAGCCTTTATGTCCTGGTGGCCATTAAAGCTGAAGTAAAGGCTCCCCATTCATTTAGATGGGAACCTGGTCTCGTAAGCTGATATACTGCACTGTGGCATTGCCAAGATGGCTGCTGGGTGTTGGGGTACCTGCTAAATGTTAGCCTGAAGATGTTATCATTAACCACAAGGCACCTCACTGCCTATAAAAGCAGTGCCTATCTGCTTGCATGGGCATGTACGTGACTGACCCTTTAAAATTAAAATGTTTGTACCTTGAAAATGACATGACAAATTCATTAGTGCAGTAAAAACGGATCAGATATGGCCTCATATTTTAGTAAAATAAAGAACCAGTGTGCAGTTTGCAGAGGTGTGTCTCTGAAAGGGAAGTAAAGTTCATCTGTGTGAAAGGAAATTCCAGCTGAACTTGTCGTCTGTGTGGGAGAAACCTGCAGCTCCGCCTCCTCTGTGCGCATGAATGATTTAACAACACTGTGTAATTTACCTTTTCATGTGTGATGACATACTGTATTTTACCGCCTGGGCTTCTGTGAGCCGGCCTGCATGATTACATTAGCGATAGCACGCCATTTCCTTCTGTGTTTTACAGTTACCAGCTCTTGGACAGCGGGCGTGTTCGAAATTAAACTGCAATTGAATGGTGTCACGCTGTTGTTCGCATGAGCTTATTGTCAGCTGTACTTTTGAACACACAAAGACGAGATGCTGCTCTCTCTCTCTCTCACTCTCTCTCTCTGAGGGAAAGCTAAGGACTCTCTGTGTTTACATGGTGCTATTTCACAGGCACCCGTGCATGGAAGAGGGCCTGTTTATACCAAAGCAGCACTGGCAGGACTTGTGTAGCACCTGCATGAGGGTTTTAGCCGCTTACTCATCAGTCAACATTTAGACAAAGAAGCTATTACCGACGTCCAGCTCGCTAATAGCTTGAGGGAAATGACCACCCGAGATATACGTGCACTGTTATCATCGGCTTGTGATATTGAGTGCATTCCAGGAGTTCATTTGAGTGTAAGTGCGGTGGCTGCGGCTGGCATCTCAGCTTTATTGCAAGTGAACAGAGGAAGGGAAGGAAGGAGTGGGCTGCACTCTCATGCAGTGGGGAGCCGCCGGTTAATGTATCCAGACAGAATCTTGCATTGCTGTCGAGAAAACCTGCATTAGCTTCTTTTTTTTTTTCCAAAAGACAACATGTCCGCTGTTTACTTATTGCATTCTCTTCATTTTATTCGTGTCCTTGAAATACTTTGTTTCCACATTCTTTGACACCATATCCACACTGAATTGCGAGGATCGTAAATGCAAACATCTGAGTAGGAATAACTATTGCCACAAACCACACAGTTGCAGTTATAGAAGAAGAGATGAGGGATTTGTCTCCAAAGTGTCAACAAACTGGTGCCTAATTGACAAAGCTGCAGTTAAAGTTTGAATTATGATTAAATACTTTTAGTAATACAAAGCAATAAAGGTCCCATGTGTAGGATCCGTTTGTAGAAAATGGCAGCGGATCCTGACATTTACCCTCAACCATTGTCTAGTCTGTTTTTTCTCTGCTGTAGCTCCAGTGCAGCTGTGCTGAAAATGTCACGTTTGGACAGTTAACAATAACAGATACACTAAAGAGATTTAGTCGTGTTCAGGGATGCGAGCTACAAAGCCAAAAGTTTTAGATCATGTCAAGATCTTAGTCGCTCTTCCTTTGGTCCTGCATGGACAGAAATGTTAAAAAACCTTCCACAAGCTAAGAATAGGTCTGCAGTGTGTGTGTCAGGTTCACTGCAACACATCGGGAGCTCATATGAGCTGTGATGTGAGATGCATTAAAGCAGCAAACAGAGCAGATCGCCTCCATCACAACCAGCCGTCCCATCAAGCTGCCACCAAAGCTTTTGTAACTGAACTTACTGGCCTCTGAACAATTTCTATTATGACCTGCTAGCTGAAGAAGTTGTACATGTGATCTCGAGGAATTCTGTCACCTGGTTGTGAAATGTGACCTCTCTGGGTGGGGGGGTCGTCAGACCTGATGGGATACACCGAGAGGTATCCGTCAGCGTTTTCCACTCCAGCTGTGTGAAATGGAGCCTCCCCAGATTTTCTCGGATGGGAAAGCGGGCATGAAAAGGAATCCTCTCGACATGTCTGCAGGCTTTCATGGAGCTGTCATGGTCGGTCTCGTCACATGACATCCAGGCCTCTGAGAAATGCCTCGCACCCACTCAAGCACGCTCCACACACACTCGGCGAGATCTTTGCAGGACGGCGCTTTCACAAATGACTCTTTAAACGTAGGCATAATTGTCGGACAAACACTTTTCAAAATCTCTTGCACATGAGAACAGAGGGTTCTTGGATTTCTCACACAGAAGCACACAAGGCTTGACAGCACTGTTAGGATTTGCATAATTCAAACTGCATAATGGCATCATTATTCATCTCCCCTCATTTAACGGCATCCACTGTTAAAGCCTCTGTCTGCAGCTAAATGAAATAAATGGAGGCAAAACACTTCACTAAAAGACTCTTAAATACACTTGCAACTCAGATGCTGTGATTAAGATTCCCATATTTTTCTTCTTTCTCTTGGCGACAGTGAGACTTCACCAGAAGGTGTTTCCAGAAAAGCATCAGTGCAGCTTAATAAGATAAACTTATTAAAATACAAAGTTGGAAAATGCCAAGTTTGGGTTTCCTCTCTTCAGGATTATGGAGCATATGTTTGTACTATTGAAGGAAGATTCAACAGACTCAGAGAAAGAAATCAGACAGTAGCTTCAATAGTTGAAGATCAGTTTACTAAAAAACAGCAGGTTTGAGGTGGAAAACCTCCAAAATGTCAAGTCGATCTGGGCTCATGAAGCTGAACACTTACACGACTGAAAAACTGTGTTTCTTTGGTAGAAATCTGCCCTTCCAACTGACTTCCCATGCCAGGTGATGAAAAAAACAGATGTACAGTTCACACGATGTTAAAAATCAAGTTTCTGCAGAAAACTGACAATAAGCATCTGACTTCAACACAGTCAGTGTCTCTGTCAAACTATCAAATGCCAAAAGCTGGCATCAGTTTTCATCTCAGATTTGTCTTGTTTACTTGTAATTTGATCATATTGTTCAGGATTTGAATCTAAGTTTACCTGTTAAAAACTGTAATTGCTTGTGTTTAGTAGGAAAACTTCATTTGTTAAATGGAATTCAGATATTTGCTAATTTTTGTTAAATTTATTTTTAAAAGCAGGGTATCAAAAATAAGGACTTTGTCGTACAGTTTTTCTCAAAAAGAAAACCCGGATGTCACAGTAGGTGTTCTGTCTTGGTCCCTTCTCGTTTGTACAGTATGTGCCACCATGCAGCAGCCCACGTTGCTCCAAACAATCCTGCCTTCTTCCCCTTTCATGCAACATCTGCATCAAGCTCACAAGTTTCCCCTGTAGACTGTGAACAATGTCTAAAACACAGTGAATGATTTCAACCCATGCACTACACAATGCACTTGAAACATTCTTTTCTGTCACTTGCGCCCTTTAAAATCAAAAAAATACCAACATCTGACACATGATGACAGTGGCAACACTTCAATCATGTGTCACAGAGCAAATATAGTCTTGTGATTCTGATGCATGCACACGTTAGGTTGTAATAATAGTCTCAGCTGCAGTCTAGTTCCTGTATTGTAATGTGAAGCCTTTAATTCGGCTTTGTTCGGACTTCCACTGTCTAAGTGCTGGCTGATTCCCGTAACGTCTGAGGCCTCCAGGTTTTAAAAAGTGTTGTTGTGCTGAGCAAAGAGGCTGTAAAGACATTAAAGGTGCAGTTACAGTCAGGCTGCTATTGCTATTGAATGTCAGTGCTTCACCCTCCCCCTTCTTCAAGGCAAAGGCCAAGGTCCTCCTCCTCCTCCTCCTCCTCCTCACCTTCCCTGCCCCAATGTAATATGTGAGGTGGATTGAAGAAGTAGAGTGAATATTGGCCCTAAAAACCTTGCACAAACCCTTCTGAGTGCTTCAGCCGCTGCAGGCAGGTGAGGTTAAGTTGCGTAAAGCCTCCATAAACACAACTGTGCTACGCCTTTGTGTTTAAACTATCAATAAAGGACTGATACCTCTTGAAGTTTCATATACGCACGCTTTTATCGCTTTAAAAGGAGCTTTCCTCAGTTTGCTGACCAGCTGATATGAAACTGTGTGTGTGCAGGTTTCAAAGTGTGTGTTCATGCCTCTGAACTTCAACACCAGCGGCTCGTATCTTGACCTTTGAAAGCAAATATGGATATCTTTGTGTAAGATATGCACATAAAAAGGATGTAGCGACAAAGGGGACTTTTGGAAGGACATTAATGTGGTTTCAGTGTGCAGACGTCTTTTTATTTAAACAGTCTGGAATTCATTTATTTGCAGGGAAGTTTAGCGATTAATTTAAGCACGTCTCATGTTTTTAAGGGCGCACTTACCATGATGTTTTGGAGCTGCGTTTGCAATATTTTCTCATACTTAAAATCTAAAGATCTTTCATTGTTTTTCCTGTTTTTTAAATCTTGTTTTATAGGTTTCTTTAATTATATGATGCCCTTCAAAAAGCATGTCCTCTTTCGGGGTAATTGTAGCACCACACAGTCAAGCAAAAAAAAAAACAACTAAAGAATTGGTACATTATTTTCCAAGGCTTTAAGAGAGTTTACTAAATTCTAATGGAAATTTGCATAGAAAATAACACAAAAAATTTAATTTGAAGTAGCTCAAGCTGCCAATAATTCTGATACTCTATATACTTCAAAGCACAATAAATGTGGCTGAAAACTACATTTGCTTAGACACTTGAAAATGAAATTTCCTATTCAAAGCTTAAGTTGTAATCCATGAATTAATCAAAATTTTTCTTTGATGTTATTAAAATGAGAATACAGCAGCTGTGCACAGTTTTGCATGAAACACACAAATCAAAGGCGAACAAAGCCATCTTTCCCTCAGCTTTGTGAATGTTTGGACCACTGTTGACGTTCAAGGCCTCCTCGTTTCGCTGCAGCTCTTCTCCTTCTGAGCTGAAATAGCATTGAGCTTGTGCTTCAGTCTGAAAATCACACTTCCACTCCCACATAAATCTGCTGTCGTCCCTGTGTGGCAGACGCCATCTCATTTGCATTCAGAATTTGAATGTGTCTGTGTTGTTTATGCAGCTCAGACAGTAAAGCAGGTGACTCTCATGCAGGAGAGCCACAGCCGAAAGAGACGTGCATCTCAGCAGCCATCAATCAGGAAGATGCCTGATGAATTAAATATGGAGCCGATGAATAAGAGACCCCCACCCTGTGCTGCCGAGCGATAGACACAGAGGTCATGTCTTTTGTGTCTCTCTCCGGAAATAAAAGGCCTGGAATGTATTCACATATTATTATTTTGAATGACGGGCAGTGGGTTAGATTGGAGCAGTTTATGCTTATCCTGATGATTAAGGAAAGATGTTATTAGAAGTTTCAGTTTTTTTTCAGTTGAATTAGAACAACTCATGCATTTCTGTCGCTCTTATTTATGCCTGTTGTGAATTTAATCTGCATTTTTTCTGGTTGTAGTACAGAAAGATCATATTCCCAAGCCCCACACAGGCAGCTATAAAATGAAGCTAACACAGACTGCAGTTCCTCTAATGGCCACTTGAGTCTGAATTTAAAAAAGTTAGTTAATCCTTATAAGGCCTCAGATTAAAATGTCCAACTTTACAGCAGAAATTTACATATTTACAGTTTAAGATGAAAGCAGTTTTGGTCTTTTTCACCTATTCCCAATATCTTGTTTTTTTCATGTAGATCACTAATTTTTATTATTACGTTATGCATTGGTAAGGGTTTGGCTGCTTTAAGGGACAGCTGCTGCTGATTGTCACACACTTGTTGGTAGTAATGTGTATCCACCCTGTGGTCTAAATGTGGTCACTTCTGGCTCCAAAAACCAAGATGGCGAAGGTTATCATGCCACACAGTACAGATCAGTATCACAGACCAGTG
>JAPZDY010000013.1:5961948-5998774 GCA_029783645.1 Ctenochaetus hawaiiensis | reverse complement strand
CTCAGGTAATGACGGATTTCTTCTTCAGGATTTTATCATGATGCATTAACTTTATTAAAGCCTCCACATTAACCAGATGTCTCACTGTTTGCTTACAGTTATCTGCACTCTTGCGACCCGCCGATAATCCACGGCAACCTGACCTGCGACACCATCTTCATTCAGCACAACGGCCTCATCAAGATTGGCTCAGGTCTGCTCCCTGCAGGGCTTCTAATGTTACTGCAGCCAGCGCTGGCACTACATTGACACTGGATCTCTACATTCACTTAATTACGCTCTGCAGTTTAATTAAACAAAATAAAAATCTCAATATTGCTTCTTTCCACAGTTTGGCACCGACTGTTTGTTAATGGTAAGAGTAGTTTATTTAGTAGTAGACAGATTTTCATTGGTGTCATCACTTTACACCAGTAAATTCCAGCTAATCCATCCATGTTTTCTCCTCTAAACAGTATTTCCAGATGCCAATGTCCATGGGAAAGGGAGGCAACACCGCGATGAGCAGAGGAATCTACATTTTTTCGCTCCAGAATATGGAGGCAAGTTTTTAGTGGGGCATGTTTTCATTTTATCTTTGCTGAATGATTCAATCCAAAGTGAAAGATCTTGATCTAATGTGACTTTAAACTCTGCTGATGTTGGTAAAATCAGCAAACAGACAGACTGAGCCATGTTACCTTTTTCTCACAACATCAGACTTAATTCTTTAGTATCAAAATCAAAATAAATTGCATCAAAACCCACCAGAAAGTCTGACTTATTACAACTGCAAATGTAGGGGATGATGAGGTGAGTGTCAGGATTATTGGACTGGATTAAGAAGCATTTTATTCTACACAGATTATTTTAAGAAATTTAAAACACTGTTAATTTGTTAAATTTAGATCTGTGAGAGAAAAACTGTTTCATTCTGTTCATAATATGGTTGAAACTTAATGGCAGAGGTTTTCTTATCCTGATAAGCTTCTCTCCAAAGTTTTCCTAAGTGACCAGCGTCTCACATGTTCTGCTCCTTCTTTTCTGTGTCTAGCTGGTGAAGATGATTATGCCATAGACATTTTCTCCTTCGGCATCTGCGCTTTAGAGGTGAGAGAAACAGATCTTCAGGTTCCCCTGTGTGTGTATTTGTGTGTTGGTATGACTTGAGCTACTTTCAGGGAAACATTTTAATCTCAAGACAGTTTGGTGCAACAAAAGCTGTGTTCCCATTTGGAAAACAGCTGTTTTTCAGGTCAGAGGTCAAGACTGGGTTTACAATTTGCCAGTTTAAGAAACTAAAGAATGTATCTCATCCAGTAGGTTCGAGAAGGAGGAACTGTGGGTGATGTGTGATTGTGTTAACAGAGTATTTGCACCACCAGATGGCAGTACTGGAGATTCAGGCCAACGGAGATTCTGCTGTGTCCAAGGAGGCCATCGTCAATGCAGGTCAATCTCTGGAAGACCCTCTCATGAGAGTGAGTCACAAAAATACTTCATGTCCTAAAAACACAGCAGTGCAACCAAGGAAACATGGAGATGAAGACAAACTGTCCCACACCACTCTATCAACACCAGCCCACACGTATCACCTCGCTTCTACACATTTCATACCTCATGCTGAGACTTTGTGCAGTTTTAGAGGGAACGTCACAGTAAAACATGCCAGGGATCAAATCCGGCACACAGAGAGATGCTCAGTGATTTGTACACACTGTACAGCCTTCTGTGTGTGTTGTACTCAGTGTCTCGTTGCTTTCTGCAGGAGTTCACCCAGTCTTGTTTGCGTCATGAAGCCAAGCTCCGTCCTACGGCTCACGACCTTCTGTTCCATCGAGTCTTGTTCGAGGTGCACTCCCTCAAACTGATCGCCGCCCACTGCCTAATCAACAACCAGTGTGAGTTTCTCACCTCCGCACGCCGAGCTCACAGCACCAGGATCTCCTCTTTCAATACGAGTGCAGATATTTATTTATTCTTATGTGATTCTTGATTCAAAATACCTAAAATATGTCCTATTGTTGTCTTTTATCCTATTAAGAAGCCATTTATCATGCATTATAAAATCATTTTGCTGTCTTTAGCATGCATTCGAGTATTTTAAGGCCAAGAAAAAGATGATTTTGAAAAGAAATCTTTCTTAGTTCCGAATATACATTTAAAATGAAATATATTTAATTTTGCATTTAAATTTACTGAATAAAATCAGTTTACTAACATCCAAACTTGTCTTATTTCTGCAGACTTGCTTCCAGAAAATTGTGTGGAGGAGAAAACAAAGTCCTTTGACCCCAATGCTATCATGGCAGAAATCAAACATGATGACAGACAAGGAGTTCAGCTGAAGTAAAACAACACAAACACCTGACATTTTTGGTGACTGTCCTCATGCATATTGGGCACAACACTCACTGCTCCCTTTTTTGTGTTTCCTCATGTTCTGTAGATACTCCCATGTGTCTCCTTTGGAGCTTGACAAGTTTCTGGAGGATGTAAAGTGAGTTAAGCTATAGTTTATGGCTGGTTTTGTGTCAGTGATTACTCTGTGACTGCAGCGTGTGGCTCAACGTCCTTTCCTCTCTGCAGAAATGGTATTTATCCCTTGATGAACTTCGCCTCGACCCGGCCTCACCCCGTCCCCCGAGCCCTCTCCTTGTCTCAGGAGCAGGTCGAGACAGTCAAGACGCCGACTCCTGAACCCCAAGAGACAGAAACCAGGAAGGTTAGACTGTCAGACCTTAGATACACGTTAGATAGTGTTGTTGTTTGCATAAAATATGTAACCTGCCTGTGTTTGTGTACATGACACTTTAATAATGATTATCATTTGTATTAGGTCAGTTTACTATCATTCAAAACATCTTTTCTGTATCCACATTTTTTCTGTGCTTGTTACCTTATTAGGTTGTACAGATGCACTGTAATTTGGAGTCAAATGAAGAAGGGACCAAAACTCATGTGAGTCACATAGTATTACAGGTACTTGGCCCATTTCAGTATAAATGACTTTTGTCGGGCTCCTTAATAATCAAACATGTTGCTGTTTTATTGCTGTACCAATTATTTTATTCTATAAGACCGGTCAGTTTTTAATCTGGATTTAAAATTGACTTTTTAATTTCTTCATAGCTCTCTCTGTTTCTGAAGATGGAAGATAAACTTCATAGGCAACTTAGCTGTGACATCCTTCCAAGTAAGTGAAGATAAAGCCAATGTTATTTTATATTTTTGCTACAGCCTACAAAGTCCAAAAAAAGGACCAAAACCACCAAAGCATCAGAATTTCTGCAGCACTCAGACACTTTGGCTCTTATTAAAGAAGTAATTCTTTAAAAAGGGCATGAATATGTTCTTTAAAACGCTCAGTGTTTTCAGAACCCAGGTGGAAGTTTGTTATAGGAGTAAATCATGCACTGTTTGTGGGCTGTTTTCATTGGTGGATTTAATGTGCTTTTTAGTATTTACAACCACAGGAGCACACATGAAATTGACTTCAAATTACAAATTAAACTACTTTGCCTCTACTCTGTCTTTGTGCTGATTAAGGAACATGTTGCCCAGTGCAAGTCTGTCACTAATTTTTGTAGATGTTGGACAAAAATGAAGCTCTGTGTCAAAGAGAAATAAAAGCTAAAGTATATCAGAGTTTGTATACACTTGATATTTAGATCAAGTCACTGCTTGTAAGAAAAACATCTTACTCATTCTGTTTGTAGATTTTTGTTAACTGAAATATTTCATGTGAAACTTTCAGCTGACACCTCTAAAGACCTTGCCAGTGAACTTGTTCACTACGCCTTCATAAATGAGGTAAAAAAAAGACACATTTTTGCTTTTGATCAGCCATAGATAATTGTCAATGCTGTGATTTTTGACTCACTGAGTGGTATTGAGATTACATAAGTGCTCTTAAAATTGTCCCATGTGCTGTGCAGGAGGACAGTGAGAAGGTAGCAGGATTCCTGGAGGACGCCATCAGTCGACACCGCGTCCGAGCGCTCACCTCTGGGAGCGCGCAGTGAGGAGGGGGTCGCCACATTGGATGGCCCAGACAGAGGGGCCTGGAAATTGACCATACAGATCAAGAGAGGGAGAGGGCAGCAGGCAGGATGACACAGCCAGGAACTGAGAGAGCGATGGGAGCTGACCCAGCTGGGGGCAAAAAGGGGACAAATGCAGAAGGAAGCCGGGCCTTGACTGTCTGTAAATCATCCCAGAGGGGAGGAAGAAACATCACAGCTGAGAAAGGAACCAAACAAACCTCTAGTTGGAGGGCTGGAGGCATAACGGCTGTGTTCAGCAGTCCCACAGAGCAGTGGAAGATTGACACACGTCCCTGCCTAAAAGGGCTATTATGCCTTAAGATATCTTGACAGCTTAGGTTTTCCATAATGCCACTAACCAGAATGGATATGTTTTACTTACAAATGCAGCAGCTATGTTGTCTGAAGGACATTTTGTTGATCATGAGCCTCGTTTGCACTCCTGTGTCCACTTCAATTGGTAATTATGGACTTAATTGTAAACAAAGTAATTTAGTAAAACCTCTCTCCCTCACAAGCCTGAAACTTCAGTTTATCATTTTAGGAATGAAATATTCCGTCCAACATGCGCTGTTGATGCTGTTTCGGTTGACTTATTTATTTCTGTTTAACTGTGAACAATAGAAGCTTTCCATAAGCCTGTTTTTTGTGATCTGCAAAGTTAACAAACCTTTCTGCACTCTTGGGTTAAAGGCTACTTCTCCCAGAGCTTAACACCCCATGCCTAAATGTAGTGACGAGCAACGAGATGATGCCTCTCTTCTAGCCTGTAGTGCTCTTAAGGGTTTTCCCTGTAAAAGTGTTCTGAAAGCCAAAGACTTGCAAAGTGCCTGATATGGCAATGTACTTTGGACAAAATTTCCGAATGAAATGGCATCATACCCAACTTAGCAATTTGGAATTTAACTTATTAAGGCCGACTTTTACAGTTTTAAAACTACATGCATCGATTTGGGCTAGTTCCCATCTCTTAATGTCCACCGAGTCAGCCTGTATGAATGTGAAGATAAACTGGACAGCCGGTGATGGCAGCTCTATTAATGGCTGCAGCCACTTTGTAGTCGACATATGGCTCAGGCGATAACACTGTCTCCTGGAGTCAATATTAGTTTTATAAAGAGTAGCAACTTGTGTATAAAAGTTGGAATACATCATGTTAAGTTTGTGGAGTAAAATCATAGTCCTATATTAATGGGAATAAGGGTGTTGGTGACTTAAGACTTGTTAATAAAAAATTGCCATATTGTTAAAAAAATATTACTGCTTTACTTTTTTGCAGTTTGTAACTGAAAATTTGTTTTGTAAACATGTTCAGAAGTGTTTCAAAGGAAAAATCTATCCAAAATTGTTCAAAAATGCCTGTTTTTTGGGAACCAATATATTGCAAACTTAGGGAGGTATCTGTGAGCAGGAGATGGTTAAAAAGCTCTCTGATAGAAGAATGGTACATTTTGCTTTGAGCAACATTATCACATCCACAGTAGTGTTTTTTCATATTATGTTAGCGTGAACTTTGGAATTGACTGCAATGCAGCCCACACAAACACAAAAATAGAATTTATCCCTCTGCCAGAATTTCTTGTCAAAAAGCCAATCTTGGCACCGTATAAAGACTGACATTTGGGTGGATTTTTCCTCAACAAAACTGGACAGCAAAAAACTATAGTGGATTGTCTGATCAGTCTACAGCAGTATACTCTTGTTTGTCGAAATCACTTAGCTCTGCTTGATTTGTTACCCGAGTTCTGTAAGGTTGCGGTTTCATAACAGTTACACTGCTGTACAGTCATTGCTCACAGTACTTATTTACCCTACTCTGTGTCAAGCCTTCTTATCAGTGTGCGTCTCCGAAGAGAGGAGTTCAAGAAATCCACCTACCAGATGGCTGTGGTGTACATATTTGTTTGTGGCTGTTTGAAGGGTTTACTTTTAGACAAATTTTCAATGCAAAGCAGTGCCACTATTGCTCTCATCTGATCTAATAAGCTGCATGTCTTAATAGCCTGCAACCATTCGAAACTTTGCATTTTGCTTTTGTCAGTCACAGTTCAGTTTCAGTGGGGACCTGACCAAGAAAATGAATGTTTAGACTGTGCAAACATGAAAACAAAACATCCATATCAGTCTTACTTTATGTCAAATGACTTTTCTTCCTGTGAATCTGTTGAATGAAACTTGCCTTTGAATGTGTTTTACTTAAAACCTTTGTTAAATATTGTAGCTACTGCATTTAAATACATGACAATAAACAATGTGTGATATGTTGGCTATTTCTGAAATGGTATTTATTCACTTATAGGATTTATGGAATCCATGGGCATATCCCTGTCGCCTAAATATTAAGGAAATGTTTTCATTAAATTAAGTAAGCAAGAGAATTTGATATCTAATTAGTAGGAATAATGTTGGATGGTAAAAGCAATTATAGTGATAGAAAAAAAATACTTTTCCCAGCTATGTCCACATGTCAGTAACAGAGCTATAGGCTATTTACTGTTGCAAAATTGGACAAATGAAGTATAAAGAACTGACTTCCAAGGTGTCTATTGCTTCATAAAATTTGAAATAATTATAAGAAAATGAGTGGGCCTATATAATAACAAAGAACTGGAAACAAAAACTGAGAGATAAACAAAATGTAGTTTGGAATGAGTCAAAGGTTTAGTTGAAGCCAAGCAACCAAAATGGTAACCCTATTTAAATACAGAAGCACCATCAGCCAGCCACCTATTTGAAGTTTTCGATTAAAACTTTGTCAGTAATACCCCTGAACTTCGTAATTTGGTTTATTGATCAAAATAGACAGAAGTAAATAATAATCTTTACGTTTGGCCGTGAAAAGTCTATTGATAAAAGGATGTTAACTATAAAATTTCCTCTTCTTCCAAACCCTTTCATCGCGATGGTTCCACTATCGCGATACCTCTTATTGAAACGAGAAAGATCTCGCGAGCTTTGTAGCGTGTGGGCCTCTCCAAGAAGGTGTGCTTCATGGCGGTTACGGAGACTGCGGTAAATAAATTCCTTGATAAAAAAAGACACATTAACATACTTTAGCTACAATGGTCGTTGCGTATAATATTACGCGATGTCTAACAGAATTTTAACCGAGTTAAATATCTTATAAACAGACGATATTTCTTACCAGGGAAAATACTGTTTGCTTCGCGCGTCATAGTAATGAATGTGCTAGCGTGTATTAGCTAACGTTAGCTCCTCGCTAGCAACAAAGATAACGTTGTCATACAGGCCTCGCTGAATCGTGTAGTTTTTGTAAAAATAGTACAGTTAGGCTAATTTCGGTGCTATAGGGATGTGTCTTAGTTAATGCCCTAATCGACTTTAGCCAGACACGTTTCGGTTAGGTTTTAACCACAGTACATTGTTGCTATTTCACCTTGCAAACGAAACGTTCAGTTAACGTTTGGTTTAATACCTTCATTAGCATTTATGTGCATCACGCTTACGTTAACTTAGCTGACTAAATTCTGAGGGAAAACAGGCTGGCTGTTTTGAGATTGCAATTGCAATAATTTATGCTGGCTTCCTGTTTCTCTTATTGTTAATGCTAGTCTGAAGGCATTTTTTATTTCCTCTAGAATTTGTTGAGTTGTTAAAGCTTCCCCATCAGTCCTCTTCCCCTTGGGGGCTTTTCCTGCCTCAGTCTGGTGGACCCAGCGATTAGCGGGTTGCTTAGGTAAGGAGCTCGTCCGGTCCCACCTGGTTTAAATCCGGGTGTATGTCCTGTACATGCTAGTATATTAAATGATAACAAGTGCTGTATGAGGTGATGTGACTTCTAAATGCAATAAAGAAATTTTTCTTGCTGGAAAAATGTGAGTATGGATGCACGTTAGCTACAGGAAGGTGTTTGTGCTCTAGACTGTGTTTCTCTTTTTTTTGCGGAGTTGTATTTAATAAAGTTGCCATTTCTAAATTTCAGGGAGGTGAAGCTCTGAAGATGGAGAATGGACAGGGCACAGGCTCCAAGCTTGGCCTTCCGCCTCTTACCCCAGAGCAGCAGGAGGCTCTTCAGAGGGTAGGAACCCCCTAACACACAGTATCTGCCCACATTTATCTATAATGATAACATAAAAGCAGAGCTCATTAAACTAACCAGTGGTTTTAAGTGTGTCTAAGAAACTGTGTAATTTCTGTGGTAACCACTTTACATTAATGTCATGTATAAGTGTCCTTAGTAAGGGATGGTGATCAAGATCCCTAATCTCTTCTGGAAAAAATACTGGCCCTTTATATATGTAGCAAGAATTTTAATTAGCTTTTCACTAGAATGCATGCAAAGGACAAAAAGACAGAAAGCAGAAAATGTCGATGCAACGTGTCTATTGAAGTCTAAATGGACTTTTACTGTTGAGTAAGCCACTCTAACAAAAATATTGACTTGATGCATTTTTATGTGGTTTTACAAGAAAATGGGTTGCTACAGTGCTTTGAAACGCTGTTCAGTTTCCCGAATAATCTGATTTCTCTAAGTTACCAATTTTCTTGTGTGCATCCGAATGTAATGATACAGTATCTATAAAAATATAGTCTTAATATAGTATTAATGTGAGAACAAGTGGTGTGCTCCTGAATGGAATTAAATGTAATGAGTTTCATCTTTGCCAGGCAAAGAAGTATGCCATGGAACAAAGCATAAAGAGTGTGTTGGTGAAGCAGACCATCGCCCATCAGCAACAACAGTTAACCAACCTGCAGGTGAGATGTGTAAAAATTTTGGTACGCTGCCAAACATAAAGTTTGTAATATGCGTGCCACCTGTGAGTCTTGATTCTAGACAGAACATCATAGCCTTTGCATATAATATTAACCCAGACATCTCTTGATTTAGATGTCGGTTTTGGTAAAGCTCACTTGGAAGTCTTACTCCCCTCTCCACCATGCTGTGAAAAAGACCACATGTGTAGATCATGTGCCCTTGATTTTGCCTCTGCTCTTTTTCAGATGGAGATTGTCATGAAGCCATTGGTTATCATGTTAAATGCTTTGCACTTTTAAAGGGGACTTGTTTATGTTTATTGCTGTGTGGTAAATTGTAATTTAGATAGGGGGGGCAACTCCCCAAACTGTATGTTGTTTAGAGGGAGTCTCTGAATCTAGTGTTAGCCTTACCGCTTTTGTCTATCTAGCAAAGCAATGACAATTTTGCAAAAGAAAAGCTAAGGGATATCTAACCTACTTTTCAGCACTTTTTTCATCTTTACTGTCTTTCAGATGGCAGCAGTGACAATGGGCTTTGGAGATCCTCTCTCACCTTTACAATCGGTCAATAGATTATTAAATTTTTTTTCTGTGCGCATTCCCAATGGAAAAGGACTGTTACCCTTCTTTTACTGGTTGCCTTGGCAACAACCCCTGCCTTTTTAACTAACCAAACAATGCATATTTTATAAGAAAACATGGCTTTTTACTGCTAGCGTATAATCTCCGTAATCCACTGTGAAGTGAATAACTGTTGTCAGTAGTTGAAGCCTTCGCCTTCCTGAGCTGCATTGGGACAATTTGTATTAATTTTTTTTTTTTTTTTTTTTTTTAATAAGGCGTTTGCCATAGCTCTTTGGCTGTTGACAGGCTTTTTAAAGGGTTTATTAATGTGAGAAAAGTCAATTCTCTTTGAAAAATATGCATTTGCTCGATTTATAAACAGAAACTTCTTGGCACGGGACGAAAGAGGGATAGCAATCCCTTTAATGGACCAAAATGAGAGAACTGCTGAAACAGGGATCTTTTTGGCCATCTCAAAGTCAAGTTTTTTTCTGTCAGTGAACAAGTCAACTTTCCATATCTTCATGAATTAGTCACATGTCATATTTTGTTGGTAGTAGAATGAAATTAGCAGAAGCAGACTGACTTAAAGGCATCATTAAAACACAGCAACTTTTGGTGGTTAAACCATCCCTCCCCTTAGACTTGAGAAGAAAGTTTTAAATGCTTTCATCAAGACTTTGTATGGATTTCGTTTGAACTCCACGATTACTTTTGTTACCTTACTTGCATCCCTGGACTACAGGTCAGTTCCTGAAGCCAAATATTTGTGAGGGCTGTGCATGTCAATCACTTCAGTGTGTTTTCCTCCATACGTCTGTTCAGTAGAAACAGAATAGAGGCCATATTGTAATTACAAGTGGTGACATCAATACTTTATGACTGTTATACATGTTAGCATTTTTTTCCCCACAAAGTTCTGTCCATTGATTACAGTATCCCATCATACCCTATTTACCTGTGTAGAACCCCTAACTTGGAATTGGCCTCTAACTATTTTTGGGGAAAGCAAGAACAGTAGAAAATACACATTTATTGTTAATGTGTGTGCGTGTGTGTGTTTTACTTCCTTTCTTTTACTCTCTAATGCTTATCATGTGTTGTTCTCCCTGGTTGGCAGGTGGCAGCTCAGCGGCAACGTGCTCTAGCCATTATGTGTCGGGTGTATGTGGGCTCCATATACTATGAACTTGGTGAGGACACCATCAGACAGGCCTTTGCCCCCTTCGGCCCAATCAAGAGCATTGACATGTCTTGGGATTCTGTTACGATGAAACACAAGGTTGGTGTCATTTAATAACTAATAAAATTAAGTGTTAAAATTCATTGCTTCCTACTCAGTTAATATAATGAAAAGCCATCTGTGTCATTACTGTTTTTCCTCACTTTTTTTTTTTTTTTTTGTAGGGGTTTGCCTTTGTGGAGTATGATGTCCCAGAGGCTGCTCAGTTGGCACTGGAGCAGATGAACTCAGTCATGTTGGGGGGTCGAAACATAAAGGTAATTTCTTTAATACTCATCTAAGGTAATTAGATGAGTATCTTTACAGATCATAAGAACACATGGATAAATAGGAAATAACTTTTATTTGCTTATTCTCTATGATTTTGGTGTAGTTTGATTGAACAGGGGCTTCTATTGCATCCAGGATTTGGGATACAAAGTTTATTTGTAAATTAACTGCCTTTAAAATACTTAAATGGCTTGAGAAATTACTCACATGTGACTTATTTCTCTCTCTCTTTGCTTGTTTGTTTATTTTTAGGTGCGTGTGTTGTGTGTGTGTGTTAAGTGTTCTGTCTGTCTGTCTGTGTTGTGTGTCGTACTTCCATGATTTCATCAGAGATATTTTAGTGACCAGTTCCAGTAGGATGCTCAACGGCGCGTGGTCCTGCTCTATGTCCATGATGTGCTGATGATGGGCTGCGCCTGGTTGGTGTTGCTTGGCCGCCCCATCTGTAGTACAGATCCCAGTCCCACTTAGATGCTCGTCTAATATAGGGAGTTCAGTTCTTTTGCAGAAGAGAGGAAGATGTCAGAGTGCGTAGCCGTAGCATAACACAACTACTGCGATCCTTTTTCGGTGTTGCCACCAGCTCAGCTTGTCACACTGCTTGCTTCTGGTGTTTGGGTTTTTTTTGAGAAGCTGTAGCAACTCGTTTGACAGTGCCAGTTATTTGGAAACTCAACTTTTTATATATGCTTTGCAAAACTGAGTAATTTTTGGTTCTACATAATTGTTCTTTTTTACACTTATATAGTTGTAGATGAGAATTTTGTCAATTTTACAGCTCATCAAGGATTTGGAAGTTAGTGCAGTGATTAGATGTGTGTTAGTGACAGATCAAGTGAGAGAATTTGCAGTTATTTAAAATGGTAGAACTCTGATATTTGCAAGTTATCTCTCTAGGAGCTAAGTTATGTTCATGTTTTAGTGTCATGGTCATGTCTTACAAAGATGGAATTCTCATTATTGAGGTGGTCTTTACCTGTTGACCATTATAAGGATGATAGAATTACATAGACTAAGAAAGTTGGAAACTCTTTAAGGCCTCAGAACCACTTTATTTTTTAGAGTGTTGTAATTGACAAGCACCTCGACATAAAGAGAACTTGACAGGACAGCAGTTGTTATGATTTTAGGTGAAGAGTGGCTTTGACTGAACTTGGTGGCTGCCGAAAGTCAGCACCGCATAGGTTTAGAGTTCGCAGGAGTGCGTTCTCGTTTAAAACCCTTACTCAGTAGCCCTGCTGGTATGATCTGTGCTATAGGTTGGGCGGCCAAGTAACATCGGTCAGGCGCAACCCATCATTGACCAGCTGGCAGAGGAGGCGCGCGCCTTTAATCGGATCTATGTGGCATCCGTCCACCCTGACCTGTCGGACGATGACATCAAGAGTGTGTTTGAGGCCTTTGGAAGGATCAAGTCTTGCACGTTAGCCAGAGATCCCACATCAGGGCGACACAGAGGCTTTGGCTTCATTGGTGAGCTGGAGGGCCCTCATTCGCTCGTGCTCTGCGTGTTAGCCTTGCTTTGCAATTAACTACTATTTTATTCACTTGCAGAGTATGAAAAGCCTCAGTCAGCCCTGGACGCTGTGTCTTCTATGAACCTCTTTGACCTGGGGGGTCAGTACCTGCGGGTGGGCAAAGCAGTGACTCCACCCATGCCCTTACTGACCCCCACGACTCCTGGTGGCCTGCCGCCTGCTGCAGCTGTGGCTGCAGCGGCAGCCACCGCTAAGATAACGGCCCAGGCAAGTATGAATCCCTTCCAAAGGGATTTAATGGCCTTCCAGGTAAATATAACCCAGATCTAGCTAGACTTGACACCAAAAGCACAGATATTATGGGCAAAGATTTTTTTAACAAGGTGACTGGGAGAAGGCCAGTTTTTTCTAAATCACATAAAACAGTAGTTGCCCTGACGTGATCAATGTAACAGCTCAAAAATATGAGACATCTGGGCTTAATTGTTTTTTGTTTGTTTATATGTTTTTATTCAGTTCAATGTGACTCCAAAGATTTAATTTAATTTTATACAGCATACATAGTATAGTAAAGTAAGTGATAAAAGCTCCTCCCATTCACTGATTGGGTGTGTAAGCTAAGAGTCTTCTCTCTTAGTTAGCACAAACACACTGACAGATAATTTCAGTGTGAACAGTTACAATGATTAACCAGGCAGCTATGTCACTTTTAAAATGTGTCATGATTGAAAAGTTTTTGAACATAGCTGCTGTATATTTATGGTTCATTGAGAAGTGTCAATGATTTTGTTAGTCAATATGAACTGAAATCATGTTGCTAACTTTGATTCTTACTAAAGAAAGAGGAAATTGATCTTACTCTGTGCCATGCTGTGTGATCGTTGACTGTGCTGCCTTGTGCTGTGCTCTGTGTGTTTCCCTTACCTAATGTCTTCGGCCCCCCTCTCTTAAGGAGGCTGTAGCTGGCGCATCAGTTCTGGGGGCGTTAGCTGCGCCCCAGCTTCTCAGTCAACAAATGGGAATACCTCAGGCTGTTATGGCTGCCCAGGCACCAGGGGTCATCACAGGTGTGTACCAAGACATGAATGAGAGCTAAATTTTTACATTAATGTACTTCAAAGTGCTGTTGAAACATTAGGCTTTACATACAATGCAGCTTTACATGTATGTAAAAGACCACTTTTTAAGCTGATGATTTTGCAATTAATAATTGTATGTATATCGTTTGTTTGTTGTGCCAGGCTTAAAATCAGGACTAATTGTGAATTTAACCACCTTTGTTAAAGCATAAAGCACTGACAGTAAAATCCTTAAAAAACGTGAAAATATGATATTTATTGTAGTCTGGAGGCACTTAGTGACATCTGTGGTGCAGATTGCTCAAGAATAAACCTCATTCGTATGGACCACAAATGCACTATCTTGCTCATTGTTTTATCCTAGATCACTGTAATGGTTATAATCATGAAGTTTGTATCAAATTGCAAGCCAATTGAAAACATTGAATTAACCTCAGGAAGATCATTTAATTTAACTCCGCTAATAATGAGTGTGGTTGATTACCAGCTCAAATTGGCACATGCTGGTATACAATCACTTCAGCAACTTTGTTCCCCGAATGAACGTTAATTTGAACATTTAATATCACCAATTGCACGTCTGCTTTTCCCTGAAAGGTGTGACTCCAGTACGTCCTCCTATACCAGTGCTTCCCCAGGTTGGTCTTGTGAACCCTGTGCTCGCATCACCGCCAGTCCTGTCTAATCAAGCTGGTGGCTCCAACCAGCAAGAGAGGAAAGAAGAGAAGGAGGAAATGCTGCAGGATGGTACAGGGCAGGAAATGTTGAGTGACCAAGAGCATATGAGCATCTCAGGCAGCAGTGCCAGACACATGGTGATGCAGAAACTGCTTAGAAAATCAGAGGTGAGATTTGGGAAACGAGGTGGTAAAAGAACAGTGATGAAAGCTTTTATTTTTAAATTATCAAAATATTTTCTTCTCATATAACTTTACCCTGCCCTTCTTTAGTCCACGGTGATGGTGCTTCGAAATATGGTTGGACCAGAGGACATTGATGATGACTTGGAGGGTGAGGTGACAGAAGAGTGTGGGAAGTTTGGCTCCGTCAACAGAGTCATCATATACCAAGAAAAGCAAGGAGAGGAGGAGGATGCAGATATCATTGTCAAAATCTTTGTAGAGTTTTCCATGGCTTCAGAGATGAACAAAGCTATCCAGGCCCTCAATGACCGCTGGTTCGGAGGGCGCAAAGTTGTTGCAGAGGTGTACGACCAAGACCGTTTCAACAGCAGTGACCTCTCTGCATGAAGTGTCTGAAATGGTTCACCAGCACCCATCCCCCACACTTGTCGCCCAAATCATTTCAGCCACAGTCACTGCTGCTAGAGATGCGGGCTTCTGAATCTTGTAATTATGTTTTTATTTTCTTTTTTTAAAATTGCTGTTGATATTAATGTTAACCACCCCATTTGGGGAATTCATTAAAAGATATTTACGTGTCAGATTTTGCTTTGTGATCTGTGAACATCCCCCTTTTTTTTGGTGCAAGTTTCAAAGTTTTGTAATCCAGCCTTGAAAAACATTTAGATTTTCTTTGCTTTAGCTCCTTTTTTGTTCTTTCATGAGATAGCCGGGACATGTACACATTCTTTTCTTTCTATAATTAAAGTTCTTTCTTTGTCCACAAAAAGTGAGTTGCAGTTATTTTTTTAATGATTTTGTTATATTTCACATTGCTCCGTCAACTTAGCTGAACGTTAGATTGAATTTATAGCTGAAAACGTACTAAATGCATTTTTGATGCCCAGTATTGTTTGTTATTCTCCAGTGCTGTTTAGTGTTAAGTTGCATTTGTACAGGGGGTGAATGCCTCACAGTGCAATAACATTGAGCAGTTTTTTTCTTGACCTTGTATTATGAAGTAAAGGAGGAGATTATATGCCATAGCTTTTATGAACTGCTTCATTTGTATTCTGTGGCTTATTCGTTTTTTATCAATGTGCACTGCACTTGGGCTTAATGTTAACTTGGATTTCTTTTTATAGCTTGTATCTGCAGTAGCTACATATTTACTTTCTGATATACTTGCAACCAAACACTGAGACAAGGAAACACCTGTAAGTGAGTGGATGTTCAAAAAATTAATTGTATTATTTGATTCTCACTTTGATCATAAACTTGATCAACATGCCAATAAACAGTAAAGCAAATACTGAAGTAATCATGACCTAGATGTACATTTGTTTTTAAACTTTTTTGAGGGACACTGGATCTGGAGAATATTTTTAAGTCCGCTTAAATGCCGCAATTAATAAAGCACCTACATCGTGTTATTAAATTCTTTTCAACGCATTACGAGAAAATTGGAATTTACTGCCACGAGATCAATAAATGCTTTGAATCTGTATCCCTTGGCGCTAACCTCTAGGTGGAGCTATGAAGTAACGTTTGGCTTCTGCTACACGAGCGCCAGTCACTAACGTATGGCCTCTGCTCGAGCTCAAACGGAGCCCAGCCCCCAACACACGCCAAACCGGCTTGCCTCGGCTCAACAAGGGGAGGGATGCGCGGTTGTCGCTGAAGCTCCTGCTCTTGCTGCTGGCATTTCACCTACGTCGCATTGAAGCAACAGTAACCGTGTACTTTTTTTTAGACGTCTACTGGGATGTTGCTACTAAACCAGATTGTCCTGGTAACAAGGTGTTTATGTAGCTTTTATGTCACTAGTTTAAGCTAACGGCAGTTGGGCACAAAGGCGTTCAGTCAGCTACTAGCCGATGTTAGCTAACAGAAACTAGCTTGCTAACAACACAGCCGGTAAAGACGAGCACATCCTTGCGCGGCCATACTCGGGTTAATCTCTGCTGACTCGCTCTCTGGGTTATATTAGCTGGTTTGTGAGAATAATTCATATGTAACCCAAGGCAGATGGTTGTAGTAGTTGTCGCCACTCATGACTTGATTACTTCAAGTAACGTTTGTACATGCCTGGGTCGTTGGCTGCATGTTTTTTTAGCTAGCCAAAGCAAAGCTTCGGTTTTATGCAGGGATGGTGGCAGTAGCAAAACAAGCTAACGTTACTTCGTCCCTGTGAAGAAGTGAGTGTAAGAAGTAAGGAAACACTTCAGCGAAGTGGGAGTTTCAGTTTTGTTTATGTAAATTGTAATCCCGAAGTGGATGACGGGAGGACCAACATGACAATCCTTGAGCACATCTGAACTAAAACTGGGAATATCGCTAACAGATTGAGGGGATTATATTTGTGTCTCTAAGTGGATTTCGGCCTCCTGCTCAAGATCGTTGTGGGAACACAGTAAGTGATTTGACATTGAGTGAGCCCACTCCCACAAAATATCCTCGTATCCCGCCGACCTCCACCCTCCGATGCGGAGATTCCAGTAGCACCGGCAACCAAATCCCCCACGGCGGCCGGACATGCTGAAGTGTATCCCCCTGTGGCGCTGCAACCGCCACGTCGAGTCGGTGGACAAGCGGCATTGCAGCTTGCAGACTGTCCCCGATGAGGTATTCCGCTACAGTCGCAGCCTGGAAGAGCTGCTCCTTGATGCCAACCAACTCAAAGAGTTACCAAAGGTATGCACAGTTCACATACCAAGAATGCCCGCTGTGTCATTCAAAAATGTGTATTTTACTCCTGACTTAAGTGGTTATATGTGGGTTATGTGGAAGGCTTGCAAGGTTAAGCCATACCTGATTCACCCTGGTACACCGCATGCTAGCACGTAGTTGGTGTTACATTGACCTATTTAGCTAAGAAAATATAACTATTTCGTGACAAGAGCAGTAAAACACTGCTGATATGATATCACCTGCTCAGGTACTTCCCTCTTTAGCAAGGATACCTCCTCCCTGCCTCCTTGGAAGTAGGTCCAGTCATTCTGCCCTGCAGTGCTGTAACAACATCAGATAATGAGAGCAAAAAAGCACCCCCTTTTTCACCCATGCATTAGAGGATATATTTGTTGTCTTTTTGCTCATAGCATTGTTTCCCAATTTCTGCAGGCAGTGAAATTTCAAAAACACATAGGCCTCAATTAACTTGAGTTTAAGAAAGTGAAGTGTCAGGACAAATGGACAAGGGTGGTGCAATGTTTTTAGTCAGTCAGAAGGAGCACAGAGGGTTCTTTGGCAGTTGGGATATGTTTAATGTTCAGAGAGAACCAAGACCAAAACATCTGGCACACAATATTTTGCCTGTAGTGATGGCATCAATGGCCAGTTGGATTGGAAGCAGTGTCAGAAGGCATGCGTGGAATGAATGTAATGCTGTTCCCACCCACACTCCCACTATTTCAAATATTACAAAAGTTCTCTTTGCACGGCTGAAGAGTTTATTTTTAAAAGGAGCAAGGTTGGCGTTGGTCTGTGTTCCCCACTCCTCTCCAAAGCTGTGGAACAAAGTACTTGCTTGGTAGGCTTACTCCTTGTGTTATTTAGTTTTAAGGCATTGTTCACCATTTTTACATGCTACAAGCTGTGATTGTGATTAAGCAAGGAGTTTGTATGAATAGGCTTGTTGGCACCAAACATTGTCAGTCTTGTAGCATTTCATGATATTAGCTTAGTGGGTTAAACTGACAAGCGGCACCTTCACTAATGATGATTGTTAACAAGTAAAGGTCAACAGAGGCTGAAGTGTTGACAGGACCCCTGTTACCTTCTGGGAATCAACAATGGAACTTTTTCGTTCATCTTAAAGCAGGGAATGCATTTACATTTGTGCTTTTGAACAGTCCATTTGCTTTGACATGTCTTAGTTTTTACACATACTGTAAGAGTGCTTATTTTAGATGAGCCCTCCTTGAGTTTGATAAAAAACGGCCTTATGCATAAATACTCTGGCGAGACTATTTTTGGCACAGAAACTAAGGCCTACTTTGCCTATGAGGCTTACCTGCCAACAGTGTGTTTCACCCACTTAGTTCATACCTGTTAGGTATCCATGGTGTACCTGGTGCATGGCCCCTAAAATCCTGAGTGATGGATATGAACATATATTCTGTTGCAGACGGCTAACCGACAGTCTCCCTGTGTGGTGCTGGCCTCAACTAGGAGACATAAATGCGTGGTGACAGCATGTCTCATGTGGTTGTGGTGAATGCGTAGCGTGCAGACACAAAGCATATGGGCCCTCTCTAGTCCTCCGAGTCAGTGGGGCTTCAGCGAGGGAACAGTGTGAGAGGTCAGGCCTGTACAGGGTTTGAAACAAGGGCACTGACTGTATGATGAATGGCATTACAATAATGAGCTCATAAGTGTCTGAATGCCTCTATGCATCTGCATGGCTGTTCAACTTAGAGATGAGTCTGTGGACTAACTGGCCAGTCTATGGTTATTTTTGGATGTCAGTCTAACATCCTGGTTAATTTCTGCTCATCAGTTCATCCCATACATCTGTGAATAAACCCACCTTTAAAAACAAAGTGTTGTGATGAATGTTTGTAAGTTTGTTGGCTGCACCACCATCTATTACATATGTCATAGATAGAGAATTATTGGCTAAGAGGTGACAGCAAACTGTCTTGCTTCACAGTCATTAACATACAGACCAGTCAAGCATGGTTAGTTTAAGTCGTATTTATTATTATATACAGTAACATTTCAAAACAATCAAACCATGACATAATCAATACAGCAGTTTTTTAACACAAGAAATTGTTTACCCATTTTCTTAAAAAATGCTAAATAAAGCAGTTCTGATGTGTGGAAGTATTTAGTGTGCTGATGCTGGGGGTATATAGGTCTGGGTTGTGTTGGTAGGGGTTTAACATAGTGAACAGATGGAGATTTAGACAGCCTAACAGTTTCTTAAGTTTGCTGTGACTCCCCCCACTGCAGTGCCCACCAATCTTAGATTGCACTCCCTGTGGTCATGACATTTCCATTTGCCACATCAAGAATATTTGAGGTTTGTTTAAAAAGACAAAAAAGTAGTGTAGAATGACTTTTTTTTTAAAAAATCTTATGCAGGCACTGCTTTGTACTACATGAAATTGTAGCATCCATTATGACTTGTTTGTATGGAATGAGTTTAGGGAATCTGTTAAGTAGCAGCTGGTCGGAAATTCCCCTCATGCCCATACATCCTTAGCTCTTAATGCCACATAGCAGCTCTTTTTTCTCATTGCACAAAAGGTAATCTCTGATAGTCTGAAATGGGTCTTTTGTTTTGCTGTTAGAAGTTTGCTTTTCAAGTTTTAAGATATTTTTACAATAAAGAAGTAACAATAAAATGCAGAGTAGAAATGAAAGAAAAACTGATCTCTTTTTTATTCTTCAATAATATATTGCAGATTGGCCGACCTTCAGTTGTAATGGGTGTCTCAATGTTAACTTAAGTTTTTTCTGTCAGTTGTTGAAACATTACTTGTGAAATCCTGGTTAAAAAACATGCTCCCCAATCCACTTTATCTTATACTTGTTCTGTGTTTTAAGAAAGACATTTTACACTAAAACAATGTTTGTCTTTTTGCTGCTTCGGCAAAAAAGTCCAACTTCAAAATTCATGTAAAGGAAGAGGGAATTATCTTTTTAAACCATTCTCAAGTCCCATGACAGGTTACAAAGAAGTCCATTCACAACTCCAATTGCACCCCCCCACCATATCCAATGTCACGGCTCTTTTTGTGCCTTGTGTGCACTGCCTTAGCCCTGATCAGGCATACATTGGGTCTGCATGCATATAACGACTTAGATGATATTTTTAAAATTTGTTCTAAGTTGGTGCACCTGCTGAAAAGTACAAGTCCCTCTTTGGAGGAACCACATTGGCTACAGGTGCATCAGAAAGCAGCCCAGCAAAAAGCACAGTAACACATGTATACCTCAAAGTGTATCTACTTGTTCTTGTCTTTGCTTTTCCATTGTTGAAAAAGGGAACACATCTCTGATGGGTGTGTCCAGATCAGACCTTACGAAACAGGTTTTAGGTATGCTTCTCCAGTATTATTACCTAATAGCACCCTCTGGGTAAATTTGATGTGTTACAGTAAAGATTTTAAAGATTTCCTGCCTCACCAGAAATATGAGAACTGTATCATCCAATGACTTGTGAGGAAATCTATAACTACTATTAGCTGCGTATCTGAGAATGACCAGTTACACTTCTAATTCAAGGTCAGGATTTGTCTGGAAAGGGAAAATGTGGTGCATATATATATTTTTTTTAAATAAAGGGGAAGTATATCTGCATGATAAATAGGAAGGATGACTATGCAATCTTTTTAATCCTCAGCTGTCGCCACTACCCTCTCAGTGTGTGTGCTAGCAGATCTATGGCTAAAGGGCAGATTAGGGCTTCACCCGGCCGTGAAAATACCCCTCAGAACCTCAGTTTTGACACCCTCCACCCCCTATGCACAGCAGAAAATCCCAGTGTTCACTTCCTCTGGGATCTACTTTTCTGCTGTTTGGGTCTCTTTTCAAGTAAATGAATGTACTGATAAAAATCTGAGTGCTTTTTTCTGGAGTCCCTTGTGTATGGTCAGCCTCTGGTCAGGAGAAGCCCAAATGAGGCCCCTCCATTCAGCTCTTGCTGATTGTGAATTGGTCTACCATTGTTTACCAGTACTTGAATTGTCACATGTTTTATTTTATGTGTCTTTGTTTTGTGAGTTTTAATAGCTATCCAAAGAAACACTGAAAAATGGCTCAGTGTAATTGAGTATAAATGGTGCTCCACCCATCTACTGTATACTTTCTAATTAAGGTGTGAGAAAAATGCAGTCTGGTAGGACTTAAAATCCAAAAGTTGGGTTCTCACTGAGGAAAGTTTGGTTTCAAAATCTAGGACATTTACTCTTAACACTGTGTCCTTAGAGTGTACTTTTAAGTTCTGCAATCCGTCTCCTCGTTCTCAGTTTCCAGTTAACTCTACTGGAGAGTCCTGGTTTTTCTCTCCCCAGCGACTGGCTGATCTAGGATAGGAACAAAGATAAATTACACCTGCCACTTGCTGCTCTGCGGTAAAACCACATTGTTTCTCTGCCTCAGCTCCTTCTCACTCCTCTGCTTATTTCTGTCCTGCTTTAGTAAAATATCTTGAAGCCAGAGTTATTGTTTTTCATAAAGTGTAACTTTATGCAAAGTAATGATGTGTAATAAATAATGTTATGTAAATGTTTTGTTGTCATGTCTCGGGCCAGACTGTAAGATTTTCTCAGTCTGTGCCTGTAATTGACCCTACCCCCACTCTCATTGTCGAGTTATCAGGGAGAAAAACAGAAGCAGAGGTTTTTTAAAAACTTTCATAATCTACCCCTCTTTAACAGTATTTACTAACAACACAATGTGTTAAAAAAGTGATACAAATCCAAAACTGGTGAGGTTCTTCAGAAAGAGCGGTGTGAGAGATCTCAATCTTTTTGATGCAAAGGCACATTCAGCAGGTTTCTTTGTCTGAGCTGATGACCAGCTGGTCTCACATCCTGCCTGCCTCCCTCCCCCAATCTGTTGGGATGGAGAGGTAATGGGAGGTGGGTGTGTGTTTGTGTGTGTGTAGAGGGAGTATGTAGTGGTTGTGAATGGGGGTGTATTTTATAAAGGGGGCACCTACACTGGTGGAAGTGAACTGGGAATTAAGCTGAGCTCCACTGATCCACAGTCCTCCAGGACTCTTGGCATTGCAGCCATTCATCTGTCCATCCATCCATGAACACCAGAGTCTGGACTGACATACAGTGGCAGGTGGGAAAGAAACAGTCAGAGACAAGATCTCAGATCTAACAGCTGGTCCCTTTGAGACCTCTGCACGGTGTAGATGGATCTTCAGCTTTGCTCAGTCTGTCAAACACATAAACACACTTCTTTTGTCCCTTTCACTTTTAAAAGTCATGCATTCCTCCTGGAAAATTGTTAAATCCTATCAACAGGGTAATGTCAAGCCTATGGTGCCGACACACTGCTGCCATAAAGACAGCCACCCCTATACCACAGCAATGGTTGTGAAGTGCATGTGGACATGCTGTGCTGCATCTGTTAATGCTACTGAGATCTTCTTCAATGTCACGCCCCCAAAATGCAGCTTTTTTTTTTGCCCTCTGAATTCAGTCCCTGTCCAATGCATCCCATTGACAACACAAGAAAAACAATTTTGTTAATAGATTTATTGTTTCAGGTAGCTTCTGAAAACAAAATTTCCATTTATTTGCTGAGATGTGAATAAGAAACTGCAAATAAAAGGACAATTTTTGATAATAAATATAATCGTTGGTTGGAAGTCTACTTAAGGTAAAGGAAAGATTTTCTACAGCTCCCAGTTCTAACATTATAATAGTGTGGGTTCCACCCTGTGTGGTCCTGTTGACTTTTAGCACAGTAGCATTTCCTGTTCGGGCTTGGGTTGTCGCATAACATGTGCCAATAACTCCCTGCTTTTCTTTCGGTCGTGTGATTTGGACCTAACACTCTGGCCTTGGTCACAGGCCTCAAAGGTAAACAAGGAGGCAAAGCTCTGGTGAATAATTAATGGCTGAGGTGGTGGCGGCAGCTGTTTGCGATAGGGGAGAGTCTGTGGCAGGACTGTATACCCTGCTGGAGCAGTGTGATAGGACGAGAGCTCTGTTGGCTAAAGACATAAAGTACACACAGACAAGATGTACAAGGTGACGCCATTTTCTCTTTTTTTGGTCCCACTGTATTTATATGTTGATTTCATTCTCTTAGCAGCCAGTGATTAGAAACCTCAGGCATAAAGGGCAGAGTATCCAGGGAGTGGCACACACTGAAGTCCTTGTCTTTAACCCACATAAACTAAAATGCAGAACAAGAAGCAAACTCCAATGTGTGAGAATGAAGGAGACGCCAGTGGCCTCTTTTTACATTAGTTAAATTCTCCTTTGGTTAATAAGCAGCAAATTCAGAGTTTTTCATTTTAGTTGAGCAAATACAGCTGGTCTTAAGTCATGTTATTTTATGGCTGCAACCAACATGTAGATTATGATGTAGAATTAATTGTTGAGTCATGAAAATGTCAGTAAAAAATTCTCAATATACGTTCAAAGTATTTTTATCGGGTTATTTCAAACCTCAAAATATTTATTACCTTATGCAGCTTTGCAGCTAAAACCAGGAAAAGACAATGCTTATGTCACATCATGATATAACAATGTCCAAAATCTAAGCCAGTGTCCAGTCTAATGTCATGATATGAGTATAATATTGATATATCGCCCATCCTTACTACACAGTATGCATAGATTTCACCCTAAGAAGGAATAATCCTGAAAAATACAATATTTGCTACCTGTCGATGAGGCTTGGTAAACATAGACAAACTTATCAGCCATTTGTAATTACCCAGTGAGAGGCTGGTTATTTCTCATCCTGTTAGCTATACAGATTAAGGTCATCTTGTGCTTGAGTAAACTGTCTGAGATATTTGCACATTTTCAGCCAGTAATGTTTAGGCCACAGACTTAAAGTGAGGCGGCTGCCTTCGATGAACACATGAAGTTTGGAGTGTTCTGCACGAGCAGCGACATTTTCCTTGGTACTTAGGGATGCTGTTTTTTCTGAACCTTTTGATCATACAGGAGTTCAGAGAGAGAGCTTCACTCTCAGTCGCACAAATGGTCCTTTGAGGCTAATCTGTCAGGGTGCTGATGTCCCTGTGGGTTAAAAGGTCGCCTGGAGTGGCATTAAAACAAACCACAAACAAATGCTACCCTTTATCTACTGGCCACACACGGTTATTGAAGGCCTCTATCTATCACTGTGAAACCTGATAGCCCTTACATCCTCTGCCGATTGGTTTTGGATGGGTTTCTTCTCACCTTTTAGTTTTCACAGTATCTATGTTTTTAATATGTGGTCAGAAGTTGTAGTGGGGTTGAAACTTAACCTACTATCAACCACTTAATCTGCACAACTACTACAACAGAAGAGAATAGCTCTGCTTTTAATGTGTTGAGAAACAGGTAGTTAGCTCAGAATGACTTTCTGTCTTGTCTAGTCCGGGGGCAGAGCTTCTTAAGGGTGCACACAAAGCTTTTTCTTTTTCTTTTTTTTCTGTTGGGCAACATACATTGGCACACAGTCAGTGTCTTGGTCTGGGCCAGTCTGATTTGTTGACGTCTATGTTTTTCTTGTTGATTCCTTTCTATAAGGGAACATCTCTGCTAGCAGGAAGTGAGAATAATCAAGTGAGCCATGGAATGCCCTGTTTTTGTGAGACCATCTCCATTCTGGGCATTGTGTTGTAGATCATTTGGCCAAGTCAAATTTAAGTTAAGGCATAAAACAGGAGGTTTGAGAAAAGTAGGCTTCATTTTTATTGTTGATTACTCCAGTGCCCCTTTCATAGCGGAGCAGTGTTTGTTTTCCTCCTTGCCCCTCCCTGTGTCCCATTTACACACATAGATGCTCACGGTGTCTCTGGCTGATAGAATTTATGATGTGAAATGTAAAACAACTTGTTTATCAGTGATCTCACAAGAAGTAGCAGCACCAACCAGTGAAGGAAAGTTGCACCCAAGAGCTTTACAGTCATGATAAAGGAGTACAGTAATACATTTGTGGCTGCAGCAGCAGTGTTTACTACAATGGCTGTGTCTGCACCACATGAATTATCTTCTCTTGAATCACCAGACCCTTTTTACACAGACTGCTCAAGGTGGATATACTGAGCTGTTGTTTCCCCTGGCCGTTCTGTTTAAAAAGTTACAAAAGCAGAATGAGAGGTCATTGTTATTCCACCTCTGAGCCAGCAGCGGAAGTAGTAACTGTGCTGAATCGACTTTTGTGTAAAAAGCTGAGCCGGCTCACTAGGACAGGGGTGTGTCAGGTTTTTATAGGTGTTACATGGGTGACCCAGCTGCAGCACCAGGTAGCAGCTAACTTGAAGAAGAGCAGCAACTGAAAACATTCACATAACAAGTTTTGAAAACTCCTTATCATCCAAGCAGAGGATGAGACCAACAGGCTATGTCATTGTTTTTGTGTAAAAAGTGTTGCCAAGCACACCAGACACAGACACTGTTGTGTTACACATCACACTGTCATGATGCAAGCATGCTGTCTAAAATCACACACTGGAGTGGCGTTATGCTGTCGTCGTTTGGTTAAGTTGTAAAAAACAAGACAGTGTAAAGAAGGGTCTTAGTTGCAGCGGTGTTGCACCATCTCTGCTTGGAAGGGTGACTATCTCCCTGTTTGTCAACCACCAGTCTCTAAACATTTGGTTTGTTGGGGAATATTTTTTCCCAGGCCAGCCAGTTTTGACTGATAGTCTCTAAAGTACTATGTGCTGCATTTCTGAAAAGCAGAAATGTTTCATACTCCTCAGAGAACTGATGTCTTTTTGCTTTTAAACTTTAAGTTCTGCTAAAACTGCTGCTGCAAATGAGCAATATATCAGCCTACACAACTAAAGCATTAATTACAGAATCATATCCTCCAGTTTGTCTTGAATGTGCACCAAAAAACTTAAATTTTGGTTAATATTTATCCATCTGAACCATTAACTATCTCGGAACATATTTAAATGTAGGATAATCAGTGATACTGAAAACCGTGTCGTGCTAAAAAGCTTTTGTGAGACAGCTAAGCACTCACTTACATGAAGCACTCCATACTCTTTCCCAACACAAATAACACATTTTTCTCAAACAAATTTGATTTTGTTGCACTCACATACAGTATTTACCTGCTGACTGATCAATAGAAATTAGTGTAGTGTGCAGTATCAAGACGCTGTTGCAGCTCAGTGTTTCCTGATCACTAACATTATCATTGAATAATCTTTTACAACTTATCAAATTGCTGTCTGTCTGTCCTCCTTATCGATCAAGCTTTTGATTTTGCTCACTGTTTCTCAGTATTACTGAATTACCTGTTATGGAAACATGATTTTCTTAATTTAATATTCCAGGGTACTGCCATGTTGTATTTTATCGTAATGCAGTGTATGCTGGATTCTGCTTAAGTGTTCTTTCAGCTGTTGTGCATATATTGATCAAGGTTTTAGAAGTGCTTTAGTCCATAGTTCAATGATAAAATCTGCTGGTACTTATTTCCACGGTTTTGCTCAGATGTTTTCACAGTAGCCTTCATCTCAGTCTCTCATCGTTAAATACCAATGTTTTCCCGTCTCAACCTAAGATCTCTCATGTGATTACCTTTATCAGTATGAAATAAATGGCAAAATTGTGCATAAGTACGGAGATTTGTGATGATTATGTTGAGACTCTGTTTGAGACAGAGCCCATTTCAATATGTTACAGCTGTTACCTAAAATGTTAGTGCATCAGTGTCACTTGTGTGGCCCATTATTCTATAGTAATGTTTTTGAGCATCTTTGGGAGCACCTTTTTCAAATTTAAGGAGTTGGATCTTAACAATAATTCGCAGTCATAGTTGGCTTATTGGTTACTGAGCAAACACAATATAACACAGGTTGAATGTGTGGGTTGTGCCATGTGACCAGTTTTTAGTGTCTAATAGAGGTGCTGATGGATGAATGATTGCGTTCATGACAGAGAATAGATGAGAGAGGCCAAAAGAAAGAACAGCAGGGTTCTTTGAACACAACAAAGCAAGCATGCATGTAATTGTCATGCTCATGCCAGCAAAGAATAACAAATAAAACCAGTAACAGGTCTGTGGAAGATGGTAACAATTCATGGCTACAATGGCTGTATGAAGGTACACATCTGTGTGTCAATTAGCACCAAGGCACACCCATTCCAGTGCAAAAAAAAATGCCCTGATTTACTTGCTCAGCTTTTTTCCCCTCATGTGAATATGTTTTGGTCTCAGCATTTTAAACTTTCCTTTGCTTTTTCTTCTGTTGACGTCTTTGCAGTTGACATGGTCTCAACAGAGCAGCCAAATCTGACGACTGATTCAGCAAGTGTTGACAGTTAGGCCATTGTATACTGTGGCAAAAGGGCAGTTATTTTAACTCGAAGAATTGCAGCATTTGACAATGCAACCCTTTGTGTTCATTTTCTTTGCTTTATACTCCCTTGAGACAGCTTTCTAATAATATGTCTTCCATCAACATTTTGCAAGAGTTTGGTCAAACATCACAAAAACCAATTTTAGGCTCCTGGAGCCTAAATACAGAAAATATAAATGCTTTGAGCTTTGGTTTGAACTTCTCTGTGCTTTGTAATCTTAAGCTAAAAAAAGACAGAATAATCTTTTTACTCTTGTTTTGAACATAATGTGATAAGTGGCATTTTTAGCACATTTGCCTTAACTTTTCTTAATAGTAGTTTTGCTTAAGTATGAAAAATTTTGGGAAAATGTGCAAGTATGGGTGTGCTCTGTGTAATTAACTCAGCATAGCTGTGTTTGCACTACAGCACGTGACATCCGAGGAAACACAGGCATGCCTGGAATCTCCAGGAGTCTGCCCTGCCCTCTGGAAGCTGTGCCGACTCCCCTCGCTCGCTCTTGTACACACACTTGAACTTTACTCGTTTTACATTCCTGTTACTGAAGCCCACACACAGGCACTACAATCACAGAAGCATGCATGATGCACATCTTGCTTCAGTTGATTTTCTTGCTATTAAAACTTCATTTCTGTCTTCTCTTGTTAAATATGTGTCTCCTCTCATTCTAACAGTGTTTTAATTAAGCCAGCACATGAACTTCTGGGGCTTTAAAACACAAATGGGAATACCAAGAAGGGAACTTAGCTGAAAGAATGAAGAGGGCACCTCGGGAGCATTTCTGCCTACGTATTTCTGTTCATATTTTAACAGATCTCAGTAAGAAATTTTGATTGTTCAGTAGATTTGGACATTGTCTTCTTAATAATAAAGGATAAACTGATAGTGTTTTTAGGTCAGCTAAGCTGGTATCAGCTTGTTGCAGTTGTACTGATTATTGGTGTAAATATTATCTTTAAAGCAACAGGAAGTTTCAGGACAGAGAGATCGTAGATTGATGTAGTTTAGAAACAGTGAAGCCATGACCTAGAATACCCTTATTTTTCAAATGTCTTGCTTTTTGAGTGTTTGTACATTTTTCGGACTGACTGCAACAACATGCATAGATATTTCTTGAACTGCTTTATCCAAAGCTCAAGTTGAAAATTGTTAAACATAACTGGGCGTGTTGCTCCCTCACTTAACCTTTTTCTCTGATTAATGTCTTCTTTGCAGTTTACAAAAACAAAGACTTGCAAATGCATGTAATGTTTTAACCCCCCCTACCCTCACTGCAAGTTCTAACCACTCAGACCATTTAGAGCTTCTTTTTATATTTTCTATTATCTACAATCAAAAACTAACAGATGACCTTTATTTCACAAACCCAATCACCTCCATTCGATTATGCACGTCTGGTAGTTGAGGTTTACAGACTGCAGGAGAAATGCTTGGACAGGCAGCAGAGTATATACTGTCACATGTTAGTCTCTGAGCAGTGGGTGTGCGTTTGTGTGACATTTGCTTAAGCTCAGCAGTCTAACAGCTCTTCTGAGCATAAGAACATGTCAGGTAAGGTCAAGGACAAGTGCAGACTGAGCTTATATATACCATGTTTGGTGGGTGTCCATCACCTCATATCTGCCGTGAACATTGCTTGCTGGCAAAGGTACAAAATGTGCTGTCTGTGCTCTAAAGTACAGTGTGATTCTTTTCATGTGAATCATCAGGTTCCCCTGAGATGTATTTTTAGATCTGTTATCGCAAAGCAGGTTCATGCATCGGATGTGTCGAAGAGCAGTGTTGCAGACAGCCATGGAGGATCAGCGTGCGCTTGCCTGTGAGCTTAGGGCTAGTGTTTTGGTTTTTCCTGACGTTGATCCTCTCTGGAGTCGTGTGGGAGGGATGTGCAGACAACTCTGTAATTATGCTGTCTCCATGACATATTAATGGGGACTGGTTTGTAATCTTAAGTAACGGCATCCTCGTCTTGTATTGATGATAAGCGCATGTGCCAAAGTGTTGAGTGCTCTTCTGGCCCAGTGTTTATATAACCACAGTGCAAAAATCAAATGATAACAGACATAAAGCCATATAACTTCACAGTAATGGTTCTGCTTGTGATAATACAGTACAGATTTCCAGATACTATCTTTTTATCTTGGAGCAATTGCAAGCGTGTCTAAACCTAGCAAGGTTTGGTTTTCATGTCACTGTCAGCTGAGCATCACAAGGGAGGTTTCTGCTTCCTTGTTTCCTTGGCAAATTCATTGAACAAAAGCTTGTCTCCAAGGTAATGGCACTCCTAGGGCCAGTGGTTTGCCTGATGCAAGGGTGCATTTACCCTGTATTGTCAGTGAGGGACACCAGATGGGCTTCCCTTTCGCTACAGACCTGCTGCGATTTCCTTGTAAGCACACAGGCCCTGGCATTGGTGTTCCAAATCTCCTTTCAACACTGCAACCTTGGCCTGTGCCCGAGGGTCATTCAGAAACAGAAAGAAAGAGTGGTCCAGCTCAACTTAAAGCCACACTTTATCCTTGGGTTTGTAAAAAAATTACGACAGCAAGGCAGAGACATTTTAAAGCAACACCTAAAGTGGAACAGTTATTTTTCCACAGGGGCTGAAATGCTGGATCAGTGAACTACATACATACAGATGACTTTGTGCTGCTCTTGTAGAAGTTTGTGTTGTAAGCCCATATACTTTTGTGATGATCCGTACAAACACTACAAATTAAAAGGCGATGAAGTGTATGAACAGCATAAATTTTGCTCTGCTTTGCCACTTGGTGGCTTATGGGTAAAACATTTTGACCTTTTAAATTTATGTACTCAAAAACAGCAGGGGTCCTTGTATAATCCAGATTTGTTGTATCCAGTCAAAACTTAACAGATGTTTGTCAGCTCATGTCTGTGCAGCACAGGACCGGCTGTTGATGCCACCTGATAGGCTTACTTTTTTCCATCCAGATTGAGTCATGAAGTTATATGACAGACTGTCATATGTTAAAACCGCTATGTTTTGTCATCTTGTTAATTTGGGTAGGTGAAGTAATGTTGATAACAGGCTATTAATTCACTGGCCTCAGATTTTTATTTTTTATAGCAACAACATCACTCTCACTTTAGTTTAACTTTGTGGTGATTCAACATTAGTTATTATAATCCAAAGAGATTATCAAACCTTGTCATCAGACTGTGTTGCCATTCAGTCTGTCAGCAGAGACGTGATGTAATGCTCTGGTAAATGTTCTGTGAATAATGACTGTGTTAGAACTTGGCAGCATTAAATTTTGGTTGTTTTTAAAAGTTTGTTGCCAAAAACCTTCAAAATTTCATAGTAAAAATGGGTTTGGTGGGCTGTAAATTCACCTGTCATGTCTACCAAATGTTAATATTGTATGGGAAAGACTAGTTAAACTATCATATCACCAAAGCTGTTCTTTTTGAAGTCAGCTTCACATGGGCAAGGAAAATTCTTAAGGACAGAAATATAAAGGTGCAGACTTTTGTGAAGCCTGCTGCAGGAGGGAGAGTGCCAAGACCGTTACTGGAAACCCGTAGACACTGAGCCACATGATCCTGTGAGGGAGGCCACATACAATGCTTCAATTGTACCGAGGCTCTTCTTGCACGCTTGACACACACAAGCACTTTCAGTCCATTTTTAAGGTGAATTAATCAACAGTGTCCCTGTAGTAAAGGATGTTAAGAAGCATCAAGAAGTTTTGAAAGTGTTTCTCACTGACTTTACTCATCCTAAAACCTTATAACACAGAATTAGTAGTATCATAGATATTATAGAAGAGATTGAAAGTGGGGACCACATCCTCTATTTCTGACTGAGAGTTTGATGTGAAAGCCAGAGTTAAGTGTTTTATCTCTACAAGCACCGCAGCACCCTCTTTGTTTGTCTGTGTATGTATGAATATCCTCCACAGAGCCTGTTAAATGCCCTTCTTCCTATTTATGCTGGATCAAGCAGCTTAAGAGCCAAAGTGCTCCTCTTCCTATTGCTAATGTGTTTGATCACATTACGTTTGACGCTGACTGTACTCAAACAAATCAGCATATTGCTTCTATATACAAGATCGTAGCCATGCAGTGTCAGAGGCCATGGTTACCATTTTAGTCCCCTGCTGCAAAACCTCACTGTGGGACAAGCAGAGAACTGGCAAGCAGGCAGCACATACCGGATCCAGCCCATCCAGGAAAGAGCCAAACGTCCTCTGCGGACTATAAACAATAGCGCTTCTGGTTTTGTGTCATGTTTGTGGGAACACAGAAAGAGAGTGACAGAGCACGTGATGAAGTCCGGGACGGCCTTCTTTTTTTTTTTTTTTTGATCTTCGTGTGAACTCATTTGTTGCTGCTGTGTGACAACATTACTGGAGAATCTTGGGCAATTAAACTAAACAACAAAGTCTGAATGGGATCACTGTGTGCTTGCTTGAACATTAACATAATAGCAAAAACAAAATCTGAAGTTTCCTACCTTTGTGAACACATTGAGGTCATGGTGTGGTTTGTGGCTTTCTAGACACCTGCAGGACTGGTCGTCATTTACATTTCCAGGCAGTTTTGATGTGACAATGCTGCACCCTTGTTGGACAGAGGACTTTGGGTTTGTTCATCTAAACACAAACCCCCAAACATGGCTGGTTAGTTCTTCCTTTAGCATAGTAGGTTTTAGTTGTTTTTCATTAATGCCTTAAGGGCCTTATCTTCTGAAGTAGAAGAGGAGTGGTTAGTATCAGTCTAATGATTATCTTTCTGTCTTGTTTGTTTTAGTCGTGTGAAAGACAGAGTTTATGGAACTTGAATGGAAGCGAACTGTAGGCAGGTGTAAGAGCTCTGAAAAGATCAAGTTCAATGTTTCGGCCTGGCTGCTGCTTTGAATTTGGTTTGGATTGCAAATCTGCACTGGGACTCCAGGGTAACTCCCTTTCTCTCTCTCTTTCTGTCTAGCTGTGTTAATCAAGTTGTGCACATTGTGTCCCAGGACTGGTGGTGCAAGCTTTTCTGTCACTGTGATGGTTTTAGTAACCAAAGCAGTGATTAGCCCACCAATACGGCAGCAGTTGGAGGGATTACCTGTCTATTTTTAAAATGCTGACTGGAAATCACTGTACTGCACCAAGCAATAACCATTCTTTGTTACAGAAAGCATAACTAAGAGCGGCACTTAACTGTAGTTTTTTAACTTTATTATATGTTTGTCATAGGAAAGTAAATATAGTTAATTTCATTAACACTTAGAAGGGAAATCTTTAGGGATGTTGTGATACCATTTAGATTCTTGGAATCAACATTTGATTCAAAACCGGTTTAAGCTGTTTAATGCTGCTGTGTGTATAGTTTTGCCAGTTTCAGTCCTACTGATTGCTGCTCTATTAACGTTAGTCTCTGAGGGAAAACTTGAAAAGGTTATAAATGTACTTTATTACCATACATATGCTAATAACTATATCAAGATTTTTTTTAGTATTTAGTTACATCCACATTGTGTTACCAGCTAACATTTAGAAAACTGATTTCTAACTTTTGTGTATCAGCTCTGAATTGTAGTAATTAAAAATGCTTATGTGAATCTATATATTTTTTTCACCTACTTTAATGTATACTTATAAAGAAACTGCATTTCACATTCACTGTACACTTAAATTATTATTATTTTTTATATATCCTGGTGTAGTACATGTGCATTTGTCACACAGGTACTCTTCAGCAGTTATGTTTGTGAGTGGAGGGGCCTCTCAGCCACACAATGCCGTGTGCACCTGTTCTCTATCCATCTTCCTCTTTCAGCCCTCTGAAGTCTACATCAACAGACACAAGTGTGATATGTGCTTTCTATTTATTTTCCAATGTGCATTGAAATCGTATATACAGCTGTCAAATAGGAATTTGTATGCTGCGCATTCCAGGCTGCACATTTGGCTGCATTCAGGATCCACTGAAACGTAATAGTATTGTGTCAACAAATGAAAACTCAACAGCAATCCCAGGAGGCAAAAGGGGGAAAGGCTCTTGTTGTCACTGCGGTTGTTTATTAATGATGTTGATGGTTGGTGGAAACACTAGTAGGCTGGACCGTATTTTCAGCTGATTGTTTGAAATATTCATTGTGGGCCACAAAGTTATTATTTTAGTTTTTGCCCTAAACTGGGGGTTTCCTTGTTCCCTCAGGAGTTGTTTTCCTTCTTCCCCATGTTTATCCAGACAAGGATGCTGTAAAGCAGCCAGCATATACAAGTTCTCTTTCATACACACAGTCATAAACACACATACATAAACTGTGTACATGTACAGCTCTCGGGCCCAGAGCCCTTCAGGTAGGATTGTGCATTCTGTTTAGTGCCTTGGTACGTGTATTAGTGTCCTTACTTGATTATACACAACCTTAGGGTTCAATAATTAATTAATCATTAAGGAGCCTAATAGGCTTTTCCAAGCAATTTAAACAGGCCCTGCTGCTAAAACACAAAAATATAATATGCAGTATGATTATAAACTAACTTGACATGTCAAAAAGTTAATTAAACAGATAAAATTGAAACACTGCTCACTATATTATAAGGCCGTTTCATAATAATCCACAAAATCTCAACCACTACATCCAGCTCTTGCTTTTTTTCTCACTTCATGCAAATGTTGGCTGTACTGTTACCAGTGTGCTTTTTATAGTTAGCATATATTATATATCTCCTGTGTCTTATCATCAGAGCTGGGTTTAGCTACTGCATTTCAAAAAGCTAATGTGAAGGGGTGGACTCAGACATGGACTGCCCTGACTGCTCCGCTGTGTTTGCTCTCTGCACAGATCAAAGTCACCAGGACAGGTGTAAGCAGATGGAAGTTAGATAGGCTGTCAGTCAGAGCAGCTTTACCACGCCCGTCTCTCTGTGTGGCCTGTTGAGGAACTGGAGCCGGATAAGGATGTCTAGGCTGAAAAGGCCACTTAAGTGAAATACAAACACTTGTAAACATATGCACAGTGTAAAGGCACAAATACAGAAATACATGCACACATGCACTAAAGTCAATAGAATCAGTCTCTAAATTAACACTTCATTGATGCATTTCAGCAGTAGAATGCTTATTGCATGTCGGTGGGCTTTGTCGTTCCTGCTTGTTTCTTCTTCAGAAATCTACCTGATATGCAACAGAGGAAGAGTGTGTGGGAAACAGTGGGTGAGGGCAGAAGTAGTGGGATGCCAGTTTATAGTTGTGGTTGGATGGATGGTGGTACTGTAAATCCAATGTGTGTAGGTTTTCTAATGAGGCCAGTGGGAGTATTGTACTCCACACCTCGTATGGGTCGCACTGTGGTCCAGACTGAATCACATTAATGCCATCTGTTGAATTGTTGTATGTTTCAATTAATAAATGACATTATTCATCCATGGGGGAGTTGTCAGTGAGTCTATAGTCTGTTGAGATGATTCGTTGGTCAGTGGCTGAAGTCTCTGTCCCCATTATTGGTGCAGGGTGTCCAGAGCACTGTGGGAATCCATTGTTTACCCTCTATTCTTCATTAATAATCCACCATCATGCCCTTTCTCTCGTCTCCCCCCTCTCTACTTTGCACACAGTCTTCCTTTTCTTCTCTGCACTGTTCTCCCCACTCACCGTCTGTATCCTTCTTAAACATTCCTGCCTTTTGTTGTCCTTTGCTACATTCCTCTTTCAAGTCCTTATCCTTCCATTTCCAGCCATCTCTCTCCTCTCTGTGGTGCCCTCTCGGACAATGGAGGAATCCCCATGTTGGGCTGCAGGGAGGGGGGCAGCAAGAGCTGGCCTGTGACTGACAGCTCTGTGTGGTGCTGGTTGCTTTCCCTTTGTCCTTCTGCCAAGGAAAATGGAGGGAACCTAAAGAGGTGGAGCAGCAGAGAGAGATGTGGGAAGGAGGAGGGAAGAGGACCAGTTAGGGTATCAGTCCTTTGTAGAAGTTTTGGTAACTGTGGGTCTCTCATACAGCGCACTTCTGGGGGCAAAGAGGCTTTTATACTAGCAGTAGAGCAACTAATGCTGCTCCATTAGCATTGGGTGAGCATGAAGTATTGTCAGAACTTTTACCTTCACCCAACCAAAGATACTAAGATTAGTAAAAGAAGGAGGACTCATTTGGCAGAACTGTCTTGTTTTTGTGGTCACTCGTGTACTAAGTTTATACCACAACAGCAAGTGTAGCTATCCATAGAAAACAGTGTGCTGTAATGAGGCTTGCTTTCAAGTGACCCAACAAGTAACTCAGTCAACCAAATCCTCTCCACTTTTAATTTCCCCAGACTATGAAAGAGTCCAGGCCTGCACAAAAGCATGTGCTCACCCCTCCCCTTTCTTTGAGCCCCTCACCCCAGTAGTGTGCACGATCAGTGTGTAGTTTGTGTGCATTGTGAGGGAACTGATATTGGGAAGAGTGGGGACATGCAGACTTGGCCCACTGGGTAGATTTGGCGCAAGATTAAGAGGCTCAAGAATGTGTGAATAGGAATTCCACCAACAGAGTACAGGAAGTGCATTAGAGTAAAATCAAGGGTAATGGAAGAATAGACCAGAGGCTTGTAATGGTATGTAGTATAGCTTCTCATTTAAAGCAAATTTTGAGGTATGTGTGTCCATTTAATAAATGCCTCTTTGGGTAAACTGAGACATTGTTCAAAACTAATATTATAACTTCAGAAACAGTATAAGATCAGCTTTAGGTTTATTATTTGGGGCAAACGTACTTAATTTTTGTGAGATTTTTTCTACAGTCTCGGCACACTAAATGTGCTCTGTAAGAAAAAGGTTGAATTTAGTGTATGTGTTTGCACAGCAGAAGGAGCCTGCTCTGTGTGTATTCTGATGGCATGATTGGAGGGTAACTGTAAGCTAAATGGAGTCACTTGACTGGAACACTGCAGCCTCTGTGAACATCAGGCTTTGGCTCACTGCACCTTCAGTGGAATGATACTTTTACACAGAACGTGCAGTTTACTTACTCTCACAAACAGGCAAACTTTGCTTTTTGAGTACCTGTAGTCACATTTTAATAAGTTTCTCTGGAGTGATGTGAGGTCCACAAACATTAACATTCCACTCTGTGAATTTACAGATTCTTTCAGCGAACATTTACACACTCATAAACACTCCAAAACAAACACCCACTGCTGCTAATACACGTGAACACACAAATTTGCTCAGTAACATACGGCTCCATCCCCCTGACACACATGCATGCTGAGTTCTCTGCTGTAGGCAGAATTCTTGACAATTTTAAGCAAAGTATCACTAAGACTCTGTATGTAGCTCTAAAGACCTACAGCACAGGATCTTCTCTCAAGTGACTTAAGGACATGTACAAGTGCAAGCATACACACATGAACACACACCCACGGACACGCGTGTACATTCAAACATCCTGAGGCACATTAATTCACACTGTCGGAGTGGAATGTAAGCTAAGCAGGGCGATGCAGATAAGACTAAGCAAAGCATTTTACGATGCTGACACACACTCACTGAGTCTCTCATCACACTCACACACACACACACACACACACACACACACACACACACACTAAATCTGTCACAGGTTGCTCATGGGTGACGAGGCT
>JAPZDY010000013.1:5937683-5961848 GCA_029783645.1 Ctenochaetus hawaiiensis | reverse complement strand
ATGCTGACACACACTCACTGAGTCTCTCATCACACTCACACACACACACACACACACACACACACACACACACACACACACACACACTAAATCTGTCACAGGTTGCTCATGGGTGACGAGGCTTCATTCACTGTATAGCAATTAGGGATATCTCATATAATAATATGTAACAAGTAACCGCGCCACAGAACCCATTTCACACTAGCTTAAGTTGGTCACATTGTGGATGTTACACAGACCCAATCCTCCCTTGTGTGAAACCTTATCATAGTCCAACAGATCTCATGTAGCTGTGACAGTTCTCAAAGCTTAACCACCATTAATGTAATTTATCGAGTACCTTTTCTTCTCTAGAATTTAAAACAGCTTGGAGTGAGAAAGAAGGATTGGGGCAGTGCTTGGGTGCAAGAGGACCTGTGACCAGTTTATCAAAGCTTTTACAAAAGTAGCATAGTGGAGTACAGCCATGTTCATATCCTCTACATTTGAATGCTAAGTTTGTACTTTATTTATTGATGGTTTTATAATGTTAGGTGCTGCGGCCTATATTGAAAAAGTCATGAAAGATGCCATTCTCTCTCCTCAAAATAAAAACAGCACATTGTTATTTTTGTAAATGGTCTATTAATTACCAAACCATTTATCAGTTATACAGTATTACAATAAAGATGAAAAAAATATATCAATTTGTGCATTCCATGTCGATTTAAGCAGGGATCCTCAACTTCACCGTGTTGCTCCTCAAATTTTAAGCAGCACACACCAGTACTACTGCTGGAAGAAGTTAGACTGTAAGCTGGTGACAGGTATACTGTACAAGTGCTCTTGAGACCCCACACTACCCTCTGCTGACATGGCTATCATTTACCAGCCCACTTTCCCTCCTGTGCTAAATAATCCTGTTCACAGCCATACTCCCTTCCTTAAGAAAACAACTCTCACAAGGGCTCTAATAAAACATACTTGCTCCAGAGTTAGAAGAGAAACTTAGCATACTTTTTCTCACTAACGTGCTGCCTCACTCTATAAATGATTACACACATACACAAGCACAATCCTATAAAATCTGCCTGAGTGACTGAGCAGACTGCTGTGGCTCACCAATACAATGAAGAGACAGTGGTGGTACACTAAATCCCACCACTCCTACTTGTTATTCCAGTTGACCCATTGACCCGTATAACACTGTTGGTTCTCCTTTGTTTAATTTGAAAGTACACCAGTTGGTGGGAAGTGGCAGGGACATTCGGTACAATTTTCACTGATGGAATGTTAATAGTTATTAAGCATCAAAGAGCAGATTTAGTATGTACTTATAAATTGCCAGTATTAGAAGAAACCTATACTGCAGTTTACAGTTTCTCAGAAACCAGCTAAGAAGATAAACATGTTTTAAATCAAATCTTGGTGTTCTTATTTACTGCTGGGGAAAAGCTGATTTGAGAACTGGGTACAGCATCACTGTTGTTTCTAGAAAAACACCAGCAAGCCTGTCTGCGGGCAGTCAGTCAGCAGTGAATGGTGATCATTGTGGGTGTTCATAACTACTTGTTCACAGGCCTGATTGCATTACTGTCCACTGCATTCCCTTCCTCACTGATTGAACTATGGACGATATCAAGAGAGGACAGGAATGCACTGATGCAAAAGCTTTCATTAGGTAATTGGTTTAGCCTGGATGGAAGAATTGCTGATGTCCATTAGCAGTAATATGGCTTTACATACTTGATGACGCCTTATCAGCATTTGTTGGGAGTTATTAACATGATGTTTCTTAGTTGTGTTCTCGCATGGACAGCTTGAGTTTTCAGGTGTGGGATGTTCAGTGCACCCTCTCCCAATCTCCGACTGTCACCTGTTCTACCTTAGCACTCCTAGGGGCTGGGCTGGTTGCAGTCTGGGCTTGGCCCCAGTCACATGGTCACCCACAGCTCCTGTTTCCTGGTTCCTGTCATCCGATACCTGTCACCTGCTACACAGGGAGCCAACACCCTCTTTGTTTCTCCAGCTTTGTCTTTTCCTGGATGTTGGAATGAACTACCAGATAAATGTTGGGAAATTTTGGGAAAGTACTGACAACAAGCTCTGTCTTGCATTGCCAACAAACCTTGAACAGATTCTGGGAAAAAACCCTGCTGTAGCCACCCCTCTCTCCATCCAAACACAATACACAAAACTATTTAAGAGCAGGAAATGTCTGTCAACTAGGAACAGAGTGGAGCTAACTGCAGCATTCTTCTCTTTGGCAGCATAATTGTAGAGCTGTCTCCCAGAATGTTGTAGTGAGTGTGTATAGTGTGTGTACATGTGTGTTGTCATACTTTTGACAAGCAGGAACCTGACAGTTCACATCAAAGAAGGTTTTGTATTATCTGATTTACTATATGTTTATGTAACAGTGTAGATACAGGAGTGCACCAGTGCTGCCTTTTTTAAAATGTCGATCCAAATGGTGAAGGAGGAGCCTTGAAATATTCTAAATTTTTTTAGTAAAGTTTATTAATTTCTGCTTATTGAAACACAATGGTTGTTTTCAGCAGCAAGCCTTGCTGACAGCCGGAGGTTTAATTTGAATTTAGGGTAAGGCTCCAAACTTGCAGACGTCTGTGCACCCTGTTTTCAAAAAGCATGCCTGAATAATCAGTTTTTACAAATTCCTATCCCAGAAACCCCATGCCGGCAAGTTCCTCATGAGGCTTCCTCTCACAGAGGGCCTGAGAAGTCTACTGGCTTTTTGCAGTGCAAACAGTGGGTCCTCTGTGGGATGCAGAACCAGGGACTGATTGAGGGGTTAATAACTGCATAGTTTTGGCCTGTTACTCTTGCTATTCCTTGCCAGCCAGTCTTGTCTGTCCATCTTAACAGCAGATGACACACAGACACACACAGCGCGGCTGGCGGAGGAATGCTTCTGAACACTCTCCCATCCAACAACCAGGCTCTTGTGAAAGCACTTGGCATGGCCACAGCCTCAGTGCTCTCTTCAGCCTTGCTTTTGCAAGCCACTTTGTTTGGTTGGCTTTGCCATGGTGAGGAGAGGTTTTTGGGAATCTGATAGGATGTTTTTAAAACTGGTCCTGGACATTGACCATCATCTGAATGTGCAGGATGTCTTCTCTTTAGTCATGGTTTAGGTGGGAGGAATGCCATTCAATATGAAGACAGACATTAGAAGCTTCACCTGAATATTTAAACATTAAAAATGTCATTAATTGTAGCTCTAGTGTATAAGACTGCTGTTAAACTGGAGTGAGTTACCTTTTTATTTATCACATACATTTATGTCCGCTTTTGGTCAAAGGAATTAAATTAATGCTTCAAAGAGGTGTTGACTGATTGATAAATAAATTAAAAAAGTGCAAGGAATTATATCATTTAAGTTATTTTTAAGCAATAAAAGCAAAATAAGGTAAAGTTCCAGTTTCTCAAAAGTTAGGATTCTTTTGTGCTGCCTTAAAAGCACATTTAAATTTGGGGGTTTTGGCATGTTGGTCTGCAGAAAAAAGAATGTCTGGCTGCTGAATGTGCTGTGAAAACTTGTGGCATTTTTCACATTTTTCTGACACTTCATCAGAAAATGTATTCAGTGGACAGTTGATAATGAAAAAAATAATTATTTGCAGCCCTGTTTTTTAAGCATTTGGTGAAGCATTCTTAACCACTTATGTGAATGGTTTTATAGGCTTGTTGGTATAACTAGCAAGATCTGATTGTTAAACACTGTCTGTAGTGGCTTTCTTGCAGGATTAAATGAGAAAGTATTTTATGTTCTTTTTTTAACATAATATAATGTGTCTTTACAGCCTTTCTTCAGACTACTGAACCTCCGGAAGCTGGGCCTGAGTGACAATGAGATCCAGAGACTCCCTCCTGAGGTGGCCAACTTCATGCAGCTGGTGGAACTGGACATCTCCAGAAACGGTACGTGAACGCAAACACAAGTTCACTCTGCACCCTGTCAGTTTATCTATGATCTCGGCTTGTAAGACCACCCATTAATGCACAATTACTTTAATGATGTGTTATTTAAATAACCTTCCGCTCTTGTCTGGACCACCCCGAAAAACACAAAACAACAAAGGAGGTTATGTCTTTTTAAGATCTGGCATGTGGTATTAATCAGCAGGAGCACAGATAAATCAGCTGGAGAATCAACATACTAGCAGCAGTCATTAGATATTTATTTGCAGGGCCTCTTTTCCAGATTATCCAGTCTACCCCAGGGCACTACAGACATTCATACATGAATCTCCTTGCCCTTTAAATGTTCTTGTCGGCCAAGCAAGCAAGGAAATTCAGCCTGCAATGCAGCTTCATGTAAAATTCTGCACGTTATTTCATGTGGGGCTTCTGTTCAAATTCTACAACTCATCAGCAGTGACACACACACACAAACAACACAATTATAAGGCCCTCTTTGTGTCTTTGCATGCTGCACACACTTACACTGATACTCTGCGGCAGGAAGGGCCTATATGGTAGATATGAGACATCTGCTCTGCTGCACACTGCATCAAGTGCTGTGGGAGCAGTGTGCAGTGGCCTGTAAGGGCCTTTCCCATCTGTCAGCTCGCCTGCTCCTGCTGCAGGACAACGCTGAGCCAGATAAGTGTCATAGGCTCCTAGGCTCAGCAGGGATTTCTTAACCTGCACCTGCAGGATCCAGGGGTGGAAGATCTTTACCTGGTCAGGCCAGCAGGTCATATGTCCTTTTGTGTCTTATATGTGTGCTAGAATAAGTGGGAAAGTGTTAAGTCTCACTCAAGTCGCAATTATTTTAAGCCATTTGTTTCTTTAAAAGCTAAAGCGCAGTTATCAACCTGCCTTGCATTGCAATCAGTATGTGAAAAAATAATCCTTTTGCCCAAAAGTAAATCATTACTTTATCTCGTTCTTTTCTTTACAGTGCGGTATAGTTATTGTCACATAGATATTTGACCACCTGCATAGAAAATAGAGTGGTATGAAAGACAGAGCAGAGGCTAGAAAGATAAACACTCCCATATTTAAATAAGCTTTAAACTGTCCTGCTATAATTTTACAATTTCTCTCAAAGTCTTCCTCCTTTTTTCATTTTGTACACCTCCCCCATTACCATACTGAAGAACACCATCCTGTCAAAACTAAAGCACTAAAGTAACAGCTCAAATGCTTTCTTATGTAGACACACGAGTCCAGTTGTCCAAGTTCCAGTAGTTATGATTTAAATGAACATATAGCTCTTAATGTGTTTGCTCTCTAAAATTTACGAGAGTAATAGTAAAATTTGACCACATACTCCTTGGTACAACTTCTATCTCTTTCAATCTCATTTTTCCTTTACTTTCACTCACTTCCTCACTCCTGCCCATCTGGTTGTGATTACAAGGAACTTAAAATGATTCACTCCATATAATATGAACCCCCCACCTCTACATCTGTATGTCCGTTGAGCTGACTCTCATCTCCCCCCACCTCCTCTTTTCTCCTGCAGACATTCCTGAGATCCCCGAGAGCATTAAGTTTTGCAGGGCCTTGGAGATAGCAGACTTCAGTGGAAACCCCCTATCCAGGTTAGTGAATGGGAACAAGCCATAAGTATTCATCAATACTGTGAGGAAATGTAGTGTTTGGCCAGATGCAGCAGAGGTGGACAGAAGCAGTGTTGCTTTAATAAATGAAGCAAAGCATGATAAGTGTCATTTGTTTGCTCTAATAACTTTGCTCTCCTGATTTCAAATCTGCAATGAATCGTATCGTGTACATAGTTGTTTGAATTTAAAGCACTTCATGCTGATTTGAATTTGCCATTCATGAAGTTATTCAGTAGCTAGGAAATACTTTTGCACAGTACATGAACGCTCACCTAGAGGAGACCATGATTTGTGTAAAAACATGCTTTAATATCAAACAAGTCTCTGTATGAAACATAAGAGTTAACTAAAGCTGGCTACTAAATAATGCCTGTCCCCACATAAAATTGCTGCTGTGCTGCTCTCTTGTCACATCCCAGTGATGTATAAAAGGGTATTTCACCTTTTACCTTCTTCCTATTGAAATCAATGACTGTCAAGAGCTGTGATGCTGAACACTTGAACATATGGTAAAACGTAAAGGGATGATAGTCCTGTATGTGCGTGTAAGTCGAGGCATCTCATGTTGTTCATCAAGACTCTCACTCCACTATTTTCCCTCCTCTCTGTATCAGATTGCCAGATGGCTTCACTCAACTCCGAGCGCTGGCTCACTTGGCGCTCAACGACGTGTCATTGCAGGCGTTGCCCAACGACATTGGAAAGTATGTACACATTCACAGTGGCTTGTAGTAGACAGTTTAATGTTATATAATGTGTTATCTCTGAGGTAGTTAAATGAACTTTTGTGTCTTCATACTGACTGAAAATGCTACACCTATTATCACTGGTAAGAAGAAACTGTGTTTATAGCATTCAATGTGCAACCCTGCTTTAAAATAATGCAGAATTATTAACTATGGTTAATTAAAATTTTGATAAATCACTTGAGTCAGTGATCAAGAAAACATATTAAACATTATCTATTTCAATCTTCTTAGAATGTGATGATTTGTGTCTTACATCATTGTCAATAATCATTTTGATTATTGCTTATTATTTATTATTATTATTAACTTATGTTCAGACTAAGCAGTTTAAATCATTTGTGGTCTGTAAAAATGCCCCTTGAACTAATAATTCAAATTATTTCCAGTCATTTTTAAGACTAAGCAATTAGTTGATTTAGTAAAAAACTGAAGCATGTGTTTATAATTTTTCATAGAAATCTGTGGTCGCAGGCCTGATTGTGAACATTGCTACTGGAGAAGCAAATTATAAATTATAAAATGATAAATACTTTCTAATCCAGCCATCAAACTGGTCCACATTACCAGACTGACGGCCTTCAAATCAGATCCTTGATACATTAGGAGACTGAGCAGGTTTTGAAGGAGTGTAATTCTGTTGGCCAGTGGGCTCTGAGGCAGTCAGGCTCTGGGCTCTGGGCCTTGTCTGTGCTCAGACAGATGGAGAGACCCTCACCATGCCAGGCAGCCCAGACGAACAGACCTGCCATCTGACTAGCCAACCTGCCTCTCTTATTTCCTCCCCCTTCCCTCTCGTCTCCTGCCAACTCCAACCCCTCTGTCTCTTTTACGTGCCTCCTTTTCACCGCTTCTCCTCCATTTGTAGCCTGGCCAACCTCGTGACGTTGGAGCTCAGGGAGAACCTGCTGAAGTCTCTGCCCACGTAAGTGTCGTCTCTCTCCAGCACACACATGTAGAAGGGCATGACCTCTTATCTAATACTCCATTGTCTCCATCAAGCACAGTAGACGCTTGCTAACGTTGCAAGATAACAATTATCCCACAATTCATGAGGAACTATAACTGCTGTTTCTCCTTCCCTGCCTTGACTTTTATAGATCAGCTTCATACACATCTGTAGCTTTAATACGAATCTTACTCACCCACACTTGCAAACATTGTAGGAGAGAGATTTATTGCAGTGTGGAAGAACATGACAGAAACTTGTGGTTCCTGTCATGTTCTTCCACGTCAGAGCTTTAAAGACATTCTTTGCGTGTGTCAGTAATTGTGAATGAATGGCATGTTTGCTCTCCAGTCTGTCATGGTGCATTTTTATGAGACATACTGTATGTGCTATTTCGTCTGCCTTTTTAGGTCGCTCTCTTTCCTGGTGAAACTGGAACAGCTGGACCTGGGCAGCAACGAACTGGAAGTTTTGGTATGTCAAAAACTCATCCCCTGCAACCCTATAATGTAATATCTAGTAAATTACTTATTCTGCTGTCAAGTGCTCATACAGCACCCTCAGTTGTGCCTCAAAATAACCTATTTTGCAGCACATGCACAAAGTAACATGTATTACAAATATCCATCTTACATGGCCACCACAATAATTACGATCCAAACCACATGTTTACCTCAGCACACACAGCAGAGTCGGTCTGTCAGACCTGAGGCCCTGCATGAACTGTGCTCCACTGTGAGCAATGATTCAAGCCCGGGTACACCCACTGATCTCAGTAGGACAGGGTAAACAAAGCCTCATGACCTGACAGAGACAGCGGCAAAGCAAATGGTTGACACGATGTTGAAGCCTTGCCCGTCTGCATGTCCTAAGCAGCTGCTTCACCAACATTCTCCTTAATTTCATTTATCACTTTGAGATGATTTTGGGAGACTTTAGCCAAGTTATCCCATGATTGTAAACAAATGCATGTTTACTGAATTCATTTTGTGTTTTCCACAGAAATGTAAAAGGAGAAAGACAAAAAATCAGTTAAATCTTTTTCTCAAACTGTTTTTTTTTTCTTGCAAAAATCAAGCTAAAGAAAGGCTGAGATCAGTGTTCTATCATTAGATGCCTCTCACCCAATCATGCAATTTATCTAGAGTGTGTGTGTATTCAGGGCATGTGATTTCTGTTTGCTGTGGCCTCAACTCCTTTGATAGTTTTCAAATGCAGCAGACTTCCACTCACAGTTGTGTGTGCACTTCAGCAGGCAGTCACTGGCTTTGCACTTCAAACAATAATAAAAAATAATCAACCTGCCTCCTTCAATAGCCAATGACCCCCATATGCTCCCTCTTTTCCTTCTCTCTACTTAATCCCATTCCAGCCGGACACCCTCGGTGCGCTGCCTAACCTGAGGGAGCTATGGCTGGACCGTAACCAGTTGTCCTCATTACCACCAGTAAGTAGACTTTAATGCAAATATTTTTAAAGCTGCCCCGTTGTAAGAATTCAGTGTTTACTCTTGTGGTTTTTATAAATCTAGATTACACTTATGTAGATTTAACTCCAATTAGTAGATGTCTTTCCCTTGTTTTTGCTGTGATGGTTGGATGTTCCTCTGCGACTCACTGCAAGTGTTATTTATTGCGTGTGTGTAGGAGCTGGGGAACCTCCGGAGACTGGTGTGTCTGGATGTGTCAGAGAATCGTCTAGAGGAACTTCCCTCAGAGCTCAACGGCCTCCTGGCTCTCACTGATCTGCTGCTCACACAGAACCTGCTGGAGGTCGTCCCAGACAGCATAGGTGAGAAACACAACAGGGGAAGAAAGAAACATTTTCCCAGACAGAAAACAGCATTGGTGAGGTGTAAGGTACCAGCGAGACATGAAGTACGATCCAGTTTAAAGACTAAACATACGTTGAAACAGAGCAGTTAATAATACTTACAGGCAGGATTTTACAATTCTGTCTACTTTTTTTTTTATTTTGTCAAGAGGTTTGCAAGGGTAACTATAAAATCATGGTGTTCATGCTACAAAACAATTTTTACATCGAGTTGGTTGGCCAATGCATTATCATTGCCAGATTGTGTTGCATTGATCTCTGGTTCAATTGCTTTGCCAGACGCCTTTGCGTTGTTTTACCCTCTGTGTTGGCACTCCCGCTGAACTGATGGTTTGCCCCAATTTGGATGAATGAGACCTCAGCCGGTCTGAATATGGCTCTTGAAAAGCAGTTTAAATAATGGCAACCAGTAAAATTATGTGGATAATATAATTTGACACGATTGATAAATAATTTATATGATACTGTAGCAGTATTAGTCACTCCAGTGAGAGTATCATTTATGTATAACATGTTAGAATATTGGCAAATAAATCTGTAACAGCAAGAAAGGACAGTTTTAGGTGAAATTTAATTACAGCAGTAATGTAGCTGATACTTATTAATGTGTTTAAGTTTTTTCCTTTTTCTTTCTGTTAATAAAGTGTATATTTTTAGGTGTTAGGTGACAGTTTGCCTTCCAATTAGGCAGCACTAGATAAAGCAAACCCTGGGGCAAGTCCACTGTGTGTAGGAAGCAGTGCTCAGTCAAAGAGCAGCACTGCCCTCTACTGGAAATATTTTGCCAATTTAAAGCAGCACAGGCAACATCAATAGCTGTAATTTGGCTGTTTTTAAGACCAAAAGTGTGTTTAAAAAAAGATCAACATGTCACATGCCAGTGCCTTGTTGCAGCAGTTTGTAACAAGGTGTTTTGTTGCTTTTTTGTTGCATGTTTTGTGCCCAGGCTCCTTGAAACAGCTGTCTATCTTGAAGGTGGATCAGAACAGACTGACCCACCTAACAGATTCAATAGGAGAGTGTGAAAACCTCACAGAACTCGTCTTGACAGAGAACCTTTTACAGGTAGGAGATTTAAACCACTTACAGCAGGTTTGAACTGGCCCAGTAGAAACTGATGTATGCCCATTAATTATAAATTGCTGAATGTTAATGGCTTCTGTCTTGCTTCGTCAAAGTCACTTCCTCGCTCGCTGGGCAAGCTGAAGAAGCTGACCAACCTGAATGTAGACCGCAACCGTTTGGGCAGCGTGCCCAAAGAGCTGGGCGGCTGTGCCAGCCTCAACGTCCTCTCACTGAGAGACAACCGCCTGGGCAAACTGCCCGCTGAGCTTGCAGATGCCACTGAGCTGCATGTGCTGGATGTGGCTGGAAACAGGTAACCTCACTTAACACCCTGAAGTGTAAATAAAATACAGCAGCTTTTTGTTCTTAGGTTAAAGCTTTAAATAGAATGCTTTTGCCACAATGGGCTGTAAGTGTTACTGGCACCCTGTAGTGACAACAATTTTAGGTCATAAGAGATGTATGATCACCAATTTAAATATTTAAGATCGTAGAAATATAAGATTGATATTATGTTTTTGGTTATTAACCTCATTCCTCCTTTTGTGCAGATTACAAAACCTGCCTTTTGCCCTGACAAACCTCAATCTGAAGGCCATGTGGCTCGCAGAGAACCAATCACAGCCAATGCTCAAGTTCCAGACGGAGGATGACGAGCGCACAGGAGAGAAGGTGTTGACCTGCTATTTACTGCCCCAGCAGCCTTCTCCAAGCCTTGGTAAGGACCACTGCAATGTCAGGCTTCAACTGTTTTTTCATCTTTTTTCTCTTGATACATATGTGGAAAGTCTTGTTTGGGCCACTTAAAAGTCATCCATGATTTTAAGCTCAGTTTGACATCTTTTTTTCTTCTCCGCACTTTATCTTTATTCTCCACAGAGAACTTGCTGCAGAACAGCGTGGATGACAGTTGGACGGACAGCAACCTAAATCGAGTATCAGTCATCCAGTTCCAGGAGGAGACCAAAGCAGAGGAGGAGGATGATGAGGCTGCTGCAGAGCGAAGAGTAAGAAAACACGTTGTCCTCTTCATGTTTTCTTCATGTCATATTTCTTATTTGTGCACTCCTGCCTACTGGCTCAAATACTGTACATCTCTGTTGTTGTTTGTTTTAGCTAATCTTACTTGAAGATTAAACTCAAATTCATGTTCTTAATCTGTTTTTCATTCTGACAGGGTCTACAGCGAAGAGCTACACCTCACCCCAGTGAGCTGAAGGTGATGAAGAAGGTGATAGAGGAGAGGAGGAATGAAGCTTACACATCCAGACCTGATGGAGAAGAAGAGCCCCTTGATCAACAGGTACACACATTATGCTGCATAATGATCAAAAGTCTGTTTCAGCGAATCTGGACATTTGTGAATTGATGTAGAATCGTCCGCATCTGCATTGCAGTGCATTTTTAAGAATTTTTTTTTTTCTCCCACCCCTTGTAATGATGATGTGTCAAGTTGTCATTTAGAAACTGATTTTTGTTGTGGTTATCTGTCTGACTTGACATAAATTACCAGCTGCTTTCAGTAGTAGACAAAGGCCGTTTTCAATGTACATGTCACTCTTGTGTTTTAATAATTATTCGCTGGTGCCTTTTAGGAGAAGCGGCTCAGTGACCTGTCCAATCAGAGCCATGACTCCCAGGTGTCCAACAGTACACTGTCAGCCACATCCCACGAGGACAGAAACAATGTGGCTGTGGTCTCGCAGAGAGAGGACCTTGTAGACGGCCACTCCCCTCAGGAGGAGGAGGAACTGGATGAGATGGAGGTGGAGTACATTGAGGTAAGTATTTGCATGCAGTATATTTACATGGCTAAAATGGAAAAACTTAAAATTCACAGTTGATGATTTTGTAGCTGAAAAAATGCTGTTTTTTTTTTTTACCAAATTAAATCTCATCCCCTCTTTTTCCCAGCCAACTGTGCACTTTGCAGAAGAGCCCATCATCCGCGGTGGGGATGAAGATGATGAGGACGATGGGGAAGATGGTGAGAGGAGTGATGAGGAGGATGAGAGGCCAGCCTTTCCCGCCGAGAAGCAGCGCTTGATCAGAAAGGACACACCACACTACAAGAAGCACTTCAAGATCACCAAGCTGCCAAAGCCCGAGGCTGTGGCTGCGCTGCTGCAGGGCTTCAGTCCTGACGGCCTCAACTCCTCAACACAGGCAGCTGAGGGTGAGCAGGATGAGGAGGAAGAGCAAGGTCTCTGCACCCCTCAGCACCACCACAGAATGGATGAGCTTGAGGACAGCAGGCACCAGGTCAACTCCAGTCAAGCCAAGGTAAGGGGAGGTCCTAGCACTGCTGGGATGCAGTGCGGGGATGTGGAGGTTAGCTGAGTAGGAAGTGTTACATGTTATATGTAGAAACACATTACTCTCCTCAGCTGTATATGTTGTCAGTATACAAGTGTAACAACAGAATGTCCCTTGTGCTGAATAGCTGATGCTCAAGACATTGCACATAAGATCAATTTATTTGCCTATTTTATGCTTAGAATTTTCTATTTATGTTGTAAGAATATATTTGAATCAAATATATTATTTGCCTGCTTATTGCCTCTATGCAAACACTTAATGCTGTATGCATAGAGAGCCTACCACCTTGCAAGTTGCACTCAGTTTAGAGCTCCTACTGTGGATGTAGCATTGCATGCAGGGTCACTGTGGAAAAAAAGATGTCTTCGCTTGAGCTTTAAAATCAGGAGGAGTGTTTTCCTCAGGATTTGGTTTTGTGGTTTTATCTGCAAACTCACCAAGAGTCTTTTCTCAGATCTTTGCTTTGTCTCTGCTCTGTTGAGACAAGTTGTCCTTTACCACCAACAAAAACTCAGATGTCATAAGCTGATAATACTCCTCAGTACCTCACGCCGTTTGGATTTCTTTGAAAACAACACACACTGTGTCTTGTATGTCTCAAATGAGGGAAAAATTACTTTGAACCACTGAATACATATGAGATAGCTTCTTAATCTGTGTTAATGCGCAAATAACATACCAGACCTGAGTTCTTTGAAGTCAAATAATAATGTCACTTCCACACACGCAGCTACAAGCCTTTTCCCGCACAAAACTGGCCCCAGTTCAGTAATAAACTTCTCACTTTATTTAGCCGCCATCTCCTGATTTCATTGAATCATGATAATTTCACATTCTGCTTTAATATCACTGTGTGTGTGGCTGTAAATATAAATGGAGTGAAGTTGGTGCAGCTTATAAAAATGATTTTCCTTGTTGATCTTTAGCATTTGGGGAGACTCGATGACAATTTTGATTCAATTCACTGATTTTATAAATCATTTTTAACACTTTGATCAAACTTAATCTCTTAAAATTTGTGGTGTGTGTGTTTTTGAATGTGTGTTTATTTTTTTTTGTGTGGCTGACTTCAGACCAACCAGAACATATATATTGGCAGAGCTGGAACGTGAGATCAGATAAATATTGTTTGTACCTTATATGGGATGTCCAAATTATTGTAGAGCATGATATTCTTCCTTGGTCTTGCAAAACAATCTCAGCAAGACAAAATTCTTTTTTTATTATTTTTTTGTTTTCATAACCCTTTTTGTTGAACTCTCTGTAGATGACTTATGTTAAGTCATCTTGTAGTTTTTTTGTACACTGAAAGTGCACTACAACCTTGTTAAGTATTTTTTTTTGTTTTTTTTCCAAAAGAAGGCCTCTTGTCTAAATGAAAGCTTGCTGGCGGAGGAGTTTGCTTTCTGTGTTGTGGAGCCTGGGCTTGTTATGGTATGGGAGCCTCTGCCTTCTTTTGTCTGCTCTCTCTACACTGTGTGTTTTGCACTGTGGCTCAGCTCCTTGGTCTTGTCTTTCCGTCTCTGCCTGTATTTGCTTCTGGTGGCTGGGGAGTGTGTGTGGGATTGCGTCTGCTTCAAGGTGGTCCATCCCAGTGGACCAGAAGGTCCCACAACCTGCAAGCAGTGAGGAGTGTTGGGTGTGTTTGGTGAAATTTTATGGAAAGTTTGAGAAAGTCCTCTTTTGTTTTTGTTTTTTTTTAAGCGTGTGTGAGCAAATTTTTATTTTGGCCTGACTAATCCGCATGCCTCTCGCTGGTTCCTGTCCTAACAGGGGGTGTCATTTGATCAAGTCAATAATCTGCTGATTGAACCTGCTCGAATTGAGGAGGAAGAGGTCTGTACATACTCTTTCCCGTCCAGTCTGTCTCTCTGTGTCCCTCACTCACCTTTTCATTTACCCATCTGTGTTCTGAGGTAGACAAAGTACCAATGGTTAATCCAAGCCAATCACCAGGGACCCCCTTAACAGAGCTTATTTATGACAAGCCAGTGTGGCAGAACTGGATGCAGGAAGGAAGTAGTTCTACTTTATTTTGCTCCATTTATAGTGTTTTCACCAGACAGCAGGGTTTAAACCTGCAGTGAGGTTTCAGAAATGTGCTGTTTCTTTTAGTTCATCCTGGGAAATATGAAAGGTTTTCGGGCATTGACAAAATGTTGGTATCGCATATGGTCAACCTTTTTTTTTCTGCTTAAAACCCAGTATGAGACTATTTATTTAATGACACATAATGACCAACGCTAGATAAACCTTGATAGACTAAATGGCAGCTTTACTCTTGACACAGCACTTGAAACAAGAAATATCAGTTTTGGAAGCCCCGTGATATGATATAAGTTTTTTAGAAACCCTGACCTACCTAAGTGATAACTGGTTCCCTGGATGCTTCCAGTTGTGTTGCCCTTCTCATGTTGGGCCATATTTTTTAAAATATTTATGCCATGTTTATTCTATTGTGTTGGCAGTACCTCAAACCAGCTAATAGTTGTGACTATAATATAAACTATGACACTATGGTATAAACTTCAGTCCAGCATCACATTCTGCCACACTGAGTCTCTGCAACTGTATCTCACCTCTGCTTCTGCCGCTTTGCTTCTTTTATCCACTGTCCGTGCTGTGTTGCCCTGGAATGAATGGGCTGGTTGCACTGTGATGAGGCAAGTTCGCTTCACCAGCTTCCTCAAGGGGTTTTTCGTCTTCTTTTTCTTTTTTTTTTTATACATAGCAGGTAACTCAGCCAGCAGCCACAGGAGGAATTTTGTATAAATGAAGATGGATTAAGTTTACTTCTCATTAGGCTTATTTTAAACTGTGTAGTTTGCTTATTATGGTCATGATTTCAGATTTTCAAATAGTAGGAAATGACACTGAATAATTGAAATGTTAATCTTTTTCCTTTTTTTAAATTATTTTATTTTATTATTATTTTTTTTTTAATACCAAACTTTCATATATAGTGTTGTATGAAAATACTCTCCTATGCTGCTGTTTTGCTTTGGTGAAAAACAAATTGTACCAAAAAAACTTGTCGTTAGAAACAATTAAGTATTATGTCGCATCAAATGGAAATTGTCTCTGCCATTTATCTTTTTGGTTGGTTATTACAACAAATGGTTGGGTTTTTACGCTTCAACTCTAAAACTGTCTCCACTTCAAGGACACAGCACACTCCCCTCATCTGTTACCCTTGACATTTCCCTTTTTCCCTTTCACCTGTCCCTCATTTGTCTCCATTCCTCCCTATTTGCATGGCTTGCAAGTATACAGAATATACTCAGTTGTTACAACTTATTTAGTGTTTACTTTACAGTTTTGAAAACTTTTCTCCCAGCATACACAAAGCTCTTCTACAAAAAGAGTCAGGCCTCTATGAATCCATTTAAACAGGGCTTCAGACAGTTAATATTTGTTTCAGGTTATGTTTGAAGTCTACTGTCAGTTAAACAGCCACTTTGACCTGGTAGCTTTTTTTAATGTTGTTTTGAATATAGTCCAACACACAAAGTACCTGTAAAACGGATTTTAAGGAAAATTCAAGGCACAAATTTATCAGCTTAAACTGACATTAGGCTTCAGACAAGTTGGTGTATCTCCATCCATCTGTTGGCATGATGACAGGATGCTGCAGTGATAAGGTTGACGCCACCCTCTGGCAGAAGGAGGGAGGTCACCCATGACTTACACAGTTAAGATATGAAAATAAATGGCATTTAACTAAAAAAAAAATACAAAACAACTTTGTGGGCTCACCTCCCTCTCTGTCCCGAGCTGAGTGGTGTTTCAAGGGGGGTTCACTTTGTAGTTGTGCTGACTCCCCCCTTCTTAACTTGCAGCACACCCTGACCATCCAGAGACAAACAGGGGGCCTGGGCATCAGTATTGCTGGAGGGAAGGGATCAACACCTTACAAAGGAGATGATGAGGTAAGATTTGTTGTATGAATTTGGATAGCTTAAAAATTTAGAGGAAATTCAGTTATATAAACTGTTTGTTTTTATGCTCAGGGAATCTTCATCTCCAGAGTATCTGAGGAGGGTCCTGCAGCCAGAGCAGGGGTGAAAGTGGGAGACAAACTCCTGGAGGTAGAACATTATCTTTCACTTTGCCTTCTTGTCTTCAGCAAATATTTATTTTGTTCTATATTAAAATAATTATTCAAAAAGCCCTGCAAGTCAGTCATTCTCTCTTTGTGTTTTCTCAGGTTAACGGAGTGGACCTCCACGAAGCAGAACATCACACAGCCGTTGAAGCTCTCCGTAGCTCTGGTGCTACAGTGTCCATGACAGTGCTGCGGGAGCGCATGGTGGAGCCAGAGAACGCCATAACCACCACGCCATTAAGGCCAGAGGACGACTACTTCCCACGGGAGAGGCGGAGCAGTGGCCTCGCCTTCAACTTGGAGACGACTTCCAGCGGGCCTCATCAACGGCTCTCCACATGCCTTATCCGAAATGACAAGGGGCTGGGATTCAGCATCGCAGGGGGCAAGGGCTCCACGCCCTACCGCACAGGAGACACGGTGAGACAGGCAACCAATCAGTCATTTTGATAATTAGGTAGGTGTTTCCCCATTCAAACCAGTCATCGTTTAAGCACAAGTACGTACAGATTCCAGCATTTTGAACTTGCAAGAGAAAAGAAGCACTGCGTATCATCAGGCGCACAAATCTGATAAAAGTCTGATGTTTTAGATCACAGGTTTCAGTTAAAAGAAAAAGATAAAACTGAAAGCTTATCTAACGTTAAAGACACTATCATAAAATCAGTAAATGGCAGGTTCGGTCTTGAAGTTGTGTCGCAAAGTGTTTGCAGTATCCCTCTAGGTCTCAGGGATCCGTCTTTTAACGGCGTCTATTCTAGCCGCAGCGTTTACAGCCATCACCAGGGAGACGGAGATATGAATAGCCAGCCTTGACACCTGATAGGTCCACTGTAAATGGATGGGGTGAGGTGAATATTTGGGTCAGTGCATTGCAACTCACGCAGCTCAGCAAGCCCACAAAGAGGAAAGGACTGATAAACTTTAGGATTTAGGCGGGTCTGACTGTAAGTCTTTGCCTCTCTTTCAAAAAGCTTTTTGAAATGGATGCAGTGACTTGGCTGGTTGTCAGTAGATCTGAGGAGGAGGTGCACTCGACTTTGCCCCTGCATGTGTTTACATATTTTGTTTGGTGAGGCAGACTGAGTTTCTATTTGCTAAAACAAATTGTGTAATTTTTCTCAGTAAAGGGACAGTATGTCTGACTCACCCCAAAGCTAGCTGGGCTGCACAGTTGTAATGCAACCTAGTGATCAAATGCTGTGCTGTTAATCAGTTGTAATGCATGTGTTGTTTTCCTTGTTCATTATACACAAGCAGGGGAGCCCAGAAAAGATTAATGCAATAATTAGGCAGCCTTTCCCAATTTTGGAAACATTTCTAGGCACACTAAAGTAGCACAATCTTTTCATGCATAGATCTTTTTCAAAACTGACTTAAAGTGAGCATGTAATGTAGGTCTATGTAGTTTATCCTCTAAAGTATATCAAAGCTTTAACATTTGGCAATGTCTCTTGTCTGCTTTCAGGGAATCTACATCTCTCGCATTGCAGAGGGGGGAGCGGCACACAGAGACAGCACACTGCGTGTAGGCGACAGGGTGATATCTGTGAGTGCTTCACATCCTCTCCACATCTCATTTGTCAACATTTCTTTGTTTTAGTATTTCCCTTGTAAATATGCCCACAGCAAAGCTCTCATTACTCGTTAGGTTCTGCCATATCTTAGATAGATCAGACTAGCTTGTGTTTGTTCTTGCTGACCACATGCAGAAAATTAACTCATCGCTGGAGACAGAATACTAACACGATCCTAACTGTAACCCTGTTTCTCTTATCAAGACACAAACTGTGTCTTACATTGAGCAGCATTTGGATACTACTGTGTGTTTAACTTTGAGAGTGTTCCTGCATGTGCTTTTTTCTGCTCTGCTGATCACACTCCATGCTTGGCTTGCTCTCCTTTATCAGCATATTAGAAACTAGTAGGTTGCATGTTTTACCCAGTCCCACCTATGTATATTTTCATCACTCACTTTTACTTTAAACCAATTTATCAAACAGGTCTTGAGGTCCCCCCTCCCAGTATAGCTATTATTATATATACATAATATAGTAAAACTGCTATTATTCTGTTTCTTTAATGCTTTCTGGTAACCACAGAAAAACCTGCTGAATTATCCTCTTTGCTGTCTGTCCAAGTTTTCTCTTCTCTCCTGCAGTTTTCAGCTTTTTTTAAGTCTATTTGTAGCCTCTTTTCCCTTCTCACTCTGTCTGCATGCTCACTAATGCATTAAGTGCATCTTCTTGCCTGCTTGGTGGTGGGTATGGTGTTGGGGTGGAGTAGGCTGAGCCTGTCGCTCCGCTGACATGCAGGGCCCATCTGTGTGTTATCATGGCAGCGGGTGTGGCAGCATATCAGCCAATGGTAAGAGCTGGTACTGTCAGGTCAGTGCTGACCTCTGCTTGTTACTTTGGATCAGAGTACAGGTTTTAAGATTGAGCATGCCTGAAAGATTCCCCCTGTTCTAAAACCCATAGTTAGCACAACTAATGATTTAATCTCTCTTTGTGACAAAGCAGCTGAAGGACTTTCCTACTTGCCTTCGTTGATTTAAGATCAAACTTTTTGGAGAAATTATACACTTCCACTTGTGTTTTAAGTTAACAAAGGCAAGGAGGAGTGAAAAAGTGTTGAGCTTATTACAGTCAAAGATAGCAGCACAAGCAGTCTGACTTCAAGGAACTTTATGGCTTTTTTGGGAAAGAGAAAGCTTTGCTTGCTTTTAGCTTTTCTCCCTCAGCAAAGTTCTGACAGCCTAAATTGCCTGCAGCGGCCTGCTGTTACCCACAATCCCTCCTCTTCTCTGCCTGTTCCTGTTGCTCTGTATTGGTGTTGGGTTTTTCTTAAAACAACAGTACTCATTTTTGTGCAAACAGAAACTCCTAAAAAATATAATCACAATGGTTTAGATGTTACATAAATATTAATAAATAGATTCAGTGATGAGGTACAGAATTGGATAAGGAAAACTGATGGCAGCATGCCGTTTCCAGCATGTATTTGTTTTGTAATGTTCATTGTGCCAAATGGCAACTGTGGCCCGTTGTCACTGGGAGCGTCTTGGTGGGCTGACACCCTCCGTGGTTGGTTTTACTGTTGATCCAGATCAATGGTGTAGACATGACAGAGGCCAGGCATGACCAGGCAGTAGCGCTCCTTACCGGCACTTCCCCCACCATCACCCTCCTGGTGGAGCGAGACCCGAATGCACCAAAGGGCTCTCCAGGTCAATCCCGGGCACGAGCCCACTCTCCTCCACCCCCAGAGCCTTCAGATTCACCAGACCAGGAGGAGGAGGGCCTTTCCCTTCATGGTAACCACCTGAGCCAAATGGAGGACGAGTATCCCATCGAGGTGAGATCATTCAGCAAAAGCAGCAGTACTTCAAAATATTGAGTAGCTTTTCAGTTTCATTAAACTATGCTGTAGCCTCGTTAAGGCATTCAGCATTAATGCTTGTTCATTTGGCCTCTGCCTTATCCTTAATGCTGTCCAGTTCCAGAGAAGATGGTGTATGGTATGAAGGCTCGGTCTAATTTAAATAACAGAGTACTCTAGAGTGTAGCCTGGTAATAATAACTGTGTCCTACCCAGTTGTCAGTATTGCAGAGATGTGGCTGTTTACTTACTTAACTTAAATGCAGCTTATACGTGGTAAGAGTGTACTGCATGTATGTGGAGAAGGTTGGTGTGTGTTCAATTAGGGAATTTATAGACGTAGATGTGTCACATGTAACCTGTTGTTAAACTGATTCTTTTTTTTAAGGTTTAGGCCTGAAATGTTTTTGAAATCTCATGTAATAACACATGTTCTACCTCAAATCCTAACAGGAAGTGACACTGGTGAAATCAGGTGGCCCTCTAGGCTTGAGCATCGTGGGAGGCAGTGATCATGCCAGTCACCCGTTTGGCATCAATGAACCCGGAGTGTTCATCTCTAAGGTAAAAATTGTAAAAGTCCTTGTCTTCCATTTTTTGTTTCCATGCTTCCGGAGTACTTTCTGTGTCTCACTTGCCATGGCTCATCTCTTCATCAGGTGATACCTCACGGTCTAGCATGCCAGTGTGGGCTGCGTGTTGGGGACCGAATATTAGAAGTGAACTCTATCGACCTGCGTCACGCCACACACCAGGAAGCTGTGCGAGCTCTGCTGGCCAACAAGCAGGAGATCCGTATGTTAGTACGGAGGGACCCTTCACCTCCTGGGATGCAGGTGAACTTCAGCTTTAGCAAATATAAGTTTAATAATGTAAGCAAATGCTTACATTACTTCTCCTAACAAGCTTTGTATATATTGTTGCAGGAAATTGTGATCCAGAAGCAGCCAGGAGAGAAACTTGGCATCAGCATTCGAGGAGGGGCCAAGGGTCATGCAGGAAACCCCTTTGATGCCACAGATGAAGGCATCTTCATCTCCAAGGTTGATATTGTTCATTATTCACTTCATCTTTGCAGTTCAATCATGTTTTGGTATATTTTAAACATCACATTTGTAGGAACTGAAGCACAAAGAATGTATCTTTTTTAGCTTTAGCTATTGTCCAGAACAGTGGTGTGCAAGAGCTGCGTGTAGTGGATGTGCCCATGTTTTTGGTTGATTGGATGTATCCATTTACATCTTATCAGTATAAATTCCAAGTGAAAAAAAATCTCAGATTTTAAGACACATGATGCAAAAACAATGCAAGTTGTTAGTGGTAAAGTAATACCTGCTTGTTTTCAAGACATAGTTTTATTTAGCAGGTGACATTTATTCTGATACACAAGCCTGAATTACAATTACATACTCAAGTAATCACACGCAGTTATATGAAGTTATACTCTGGTTGATATTCAAACAGGTGAGTTCGAGCGGTGCAGCAGCAAGAGACGGCCGACTGCAGGTTGGCATGCGCATCCTGGAGGTCAACAACCACAGCCTGCTGGGAATGACACACACAGAGGCAGTGCGAGTGCTCCGAGCTGTAGGAGACTCTCTGAGCATACTGGTGTGTGACGGCTTTGACCCCCGAAAAGTTGCTGCTGTGGAGGTAAGACACCATGAGCGTTCTGATTTCAATCAAATACTTTTATACTTACAGAAATGGAATAAAATGGAAACCATACTCTTCAGAATGTAGGTTATTTTTAGAGTGCATTAAATGACTTCAAGTAAACTGTTGCTTTCAGATTAAGATTGATGTCGTATTATTTTCTGAAAGTTGCACTATCTGTTTCAATTTCCAGGCATCTCCTGGCATCATTGCCAACCCATTTGCAACAGGCATCGTCCGAAAGAACAGTATGGAAAGCATCTCCTCTATAGACCGAGACCTGAGCCCAGAGGAAATGGACATCATGCAGAAGGTGCATTACAAATTATCAATGGTTTTATACACCGTTGGTACATCTTCACTGATAGGTTTCTTGGTTAGTTAACGCTATTTTGCAGTAAGGGTCAAGTTAAATGCACTGTTTTAAAGTCCTGAGTTAGGTAAGTGAACAGTGTTGTTGTGTTCACAGGCATTCTTCCACATGCCAGGAAACAGTTTGGTGAAATTTTTATCAAGTCAATATGTGAATCAGATGTTTTGTTCAGCCACTCTTTCCCAGCAACACTCTGCTTCCACAGCAGTTTGGTGTCAGCAGGTGGAGATTTCAACCACAGTGGGGTTTGACTCATTCCAACCATGCACACCACACATACCTTATCTTTTCACCACAGCACCCAGAAAACGCCAGCACAGTTGTTTATTTTGTCTAGATTAGCTTTTGGGAGACTGCCCGAACTAAAGGAATGTAGCGGCTTGTTGGTTTATTGAACGCTGGTTTCTGTTGTTCCTGCACACTTTGATCTGTTTTTTTCTCGTACAACCTTTTTCAGGACCCAGAGTCATAAAATTCTTCGTATGGCAGTGGGTTGCATTGGTTTAAATTACTCAGACAGGCAGTGTTTCTAATAAGATTTACAGGATGAATAGCAGCCATTTATTAGCATTTTAAGGATCTCAAATCTCTTCTCCAGGAGTCTGAGATGGTGAGAGAGACATCACAGTGGGAGCGAGAAGAGATGGAGAAAGTGGTAAGTGAAATTGAAAATTCATTGCTGTTTTGGGAAGGCTGCAGGTAAAATTGTATCTGCCATGTCAGCAGACAGAGAAGAGAATTCAGGTTTTGCTCCATAGGAGCTTAAAGAAACGCACAAAATGAGTCAGGGTGGAGTTACAGAGGCAGAAGCTCAGGTTTGTCTGTTATCGGGTGAATGAAGCTTCTCCTTTGTGCACTTTGTGGGTATTGTGTTTGACAAAACTGTTCCTGCGATGTCCTGCCTTGCATGCTTTTTCTGCTCCTATAGCTAATGAGTAGAGTACTTTTTAACATGTGCGGATTCTATCCTTTCTTACCTTCTGATTTCTTCCCTCTCTTTTACCATTGGTGTGTTTGATGTGATACATTACCATCCAATCATTCCATCGCCATACCGTTTTTCCCCACTGTTGTTTTCCTCCACCTCTCACCCCCTGTAACACTTCTTTCCTCTTCCGTAAATCCTCTGTCTTCACCTCTCATCGCATTACTGTGTGGCTGTGTGTGGTTGGGTGTCTTCCCTCCTGTACTCTCCTCCTCCTCTTCCCCTTCCTTTCTTGGTGAAGGAGCGTATGCGCTTGGAGCGAGAGGAGGCAACTCGCCTGCTAGAAGAGGAGACTGAGGTGAGACACTCCTCATCAGCAGGTCTGCGGACAACCTTCCTGTCTGTGCACAAGGGTCACAAAATACCACAGCACTACCTCCGGTGGATTTTCTCTTTTGCTCATCTGTATTTTGTATTTTAGGGGAAATAGAACCTTCGTTTTCGCATTGGTGAATGTCAGTGGGAATGGTTAATAACTAATTTACTGAGAATAGATTTTTGCTTGTTGTGTAATAAACCCCAACTTAGTCCTTGTCTCATCTCTGCTGTGTTTTTATTTCTCTATAGAACATTGGCACTGGACCTTTAAAACTTGACTACAAAACCCTGGCGGCGCTGCCCACCACCAGTCTGCAGAAGCTCAACAGGGTAAGACATGTTGTCATGCAGTAGCAGGACATTCACTAGGTGTTATGAATCCTGTTACTTCTGAAAGCATTTAAAAAAGAATGCAGCCCTCTTAAGTTGTAAAGTGCTCGTGTGTCTGTGTGGGCTATATTGGAAATGGCCTTCATGACTCAAAATAGACTCCTCATGGAATCCCTTGTTTTTATGTCCCGGGAAACTGAGTGACCCAAAGCTTACCACTTGCCCCTTGACGAGCAGGAAGGTCAGCTCCCATGTCACCATTACACATTACAAATGTTGGCTCAAAAGTCAAACCCATACAACATATCTGTGTGATGTAATCATGTCCTGTATTGATTACCAAGAGGACAGAAGACTGAAGAAATAACATGAAGATGTTAACTATTTAAGAAGTTTGAGAGAAGACTAACCTTGTCTAGAAAGAAGTACCAAATCAAGACCAGAAAAGGAAAAAGAATGAAAGATGAACGAAAAAGGCTGTGGAAGAAAGACGACTGGAAGTGTCTCTAAAGTGCAGAAGGAGGTGGTATTG
>JAPZDY010000013.1:5921642-5935261 GCA_029783645.1 Ctenochaetus hawaiiensis | reverse complement strand
TTTGGAGCCCCTTTAGAGCCAGTGGGCTTTCCCACGAAGCCTCTGAGTTACATGGACCCTGAGTCCTGCCCCATTTTGAACACAGAGGGTCCGCTCCAGTCTGAACACACAGACTATCCTAATGGATCCCAGTTCTCTCCTAATGGGACCTCCACTGCTGACAGCGCTGGCTCATCAACAACCATTAGTTCATCAGCACTTGTAGCTGAGGAAGAGGAATGCCTGGTGGACTCTCAGCCTATCTGCTTCAAAGAGAACCCATTTTTGGTGGCCAATCGCAAAGGAAAGGGCCGTCCGCCTGGGGAGCAGGTCCTGTCTGGGCCTCCTGTGGGCTATGGGAAGCAAGGCCAACTGCAGCCCTGGTTGTACAGCAAGGCAAGACGCCCGCCTGAGTGTGATGTGGAGGCAGCATGGTGTGTTACTGCTCACAGTTTGTCGTTTGGCTCACCTGTTTCACTTACAATGGATCATTCATTTGCACCAAGGGCCAAGGCTTTGTGGAAGTTTACACTCAGCTTTGACTCAAAGAAATGTCTTTAACTTGAGGCATTACTGCAACGAGTAAGAGATAAATAAACCCAAACTATTTTAATAATCAATTAGTTATTTGAGTAATTGATTTGTTTTAAGAGAAAATGTCAAAATTCTCTGGTTCTTGCTATTAAAGCATGTATTTGCTTTAAGCCAGGAACTTGCGGCATCTCGTGTGGTATTTATGCATATAGTCTGCACGTTGTCAGGATCGACTGGAATGTCTGTCCTAACAGCTGCGAGGGAGGTCATAAGTCATGAAGGACCACGACCTGCAAGACGCACAGAAAAGGGCACGTTTACTAAGAGCTTGTTGAAGGTTGAATTTACTTAATGATCAGCTTTCTACAGGACTAACTAGTAAATCTTGTTTTGGTATTTCTTCACCATAGTTTCTCAGTGCAGTGAGTGAAAGTAAGAGCAGCTGTTAAGTGTGTTTTTGGTGTTTGATCTTTGTTTTTTCAGGCACCTTCATCTGATTACACCAGGACAGACAGCCCAATCAGGGAAGCACCATACTCTCCTACGATTCAACCGGTGAGCAGCCCAAACACCCAGCACTCTCCAATATTCATCATCTGCTCTCCTGCCATCTTTCTGCTTTATTTTCTCCTTTTCCATCAGTCATTTTTTAGCCCTATAGAAAGATTTTGCAGTTTGACACTTCTGACCTTTCCTCCCACTCTTAGCCCAGCCACCACTCTTCCAACAGCTCCCTCTGTGCAGGCAGGGAGACCCGCTTCGTAAGTGGGTCTTATGGCCCCCTCTGCTCTGGCCTGGATTTTTTTTAGCACAAACGTCGGCTGCTCTGAGCCCTGTATCTGTTAATAAAACTATACTAGTCTAGCTACTGTGTCTGCCTCAGTCCTACTGGTCTGAAAAGCATGTGACTGCCTCTCCATGGCCAGCTGATTATTGATGCTTTGCCTCATGCAGACTGAATGTGTTACTGGATAAATAGATACTTGACCGAGTGTCCTCAGTGTCTGTACTGACCAGCTGTGGCTTCATATTCTCTCAAAGAACAATAACCAAAAAAATTACTATTTATAAGAGGAAATGAGAAATCTGTTTTGGGAAAATATGACAAAGTGCCAACAATGGGCCATCAAATTGGCTCGGGGTGAACCCTGGTGGTGTTGCAGTTTCATACACCCTTGCATCATCCTAAAGAAGCTCAACTAGCTGAGATTTGTGACTGTATGCACCGTCAGTCAAAACTCAAGTAGATGATTCAGATTCATGCATTTTATTTCACTGTCATCGTTTAATTTTCATTTTTTTTCAGGCAAACATTCATTACACCTCTACCCCTACTGCCAAGGATGACACTTCATCATCAGTGAGTGTTCGTATAGCTGGAAAATATGCTTTTACAAAATAGCTATTATACTTAATAAGCAATGGACCTACCACACTGGATAACAAAAAATCTATCCAACATATTGACCTTTTCAATGCGTATTTGTTATCAGATAGATGTGACAAAGAGATAAAATCCATGACCCCATGAAAAAAAAAAACATTTTTTTTCTTTTTAATTTGTTTCTTAGAATAACCCATTGGGATTTCTCAGTATTCAAGTGTTAGATTTACACTGAACTCATAATCCTGAAGGAAAAATAACATCTGTTCCAAGGCACAAGGTTTTCAGGCCTACTAATGTCTTTTTATCTTTAGTGACTCTTTGGAAGGATGCTTGTAATCATTAGGTATTAAAAGGAAAATACTTTCAGAAAAAAAGTCTTAAATCAGATTTTTTAGATGTAAGTTATTGTTTTTAGTGTGAGCTGGTATGGAGCTTCAAAATGCCATAAACAAAAATTTTTGAAAAGCAAATTATGCTGTTTCATATCATTCATTAGCACTCATTCATTTTGAGTTATCGTTCACCAAAGCTTAGTACATCTGGATGAAAACCTTTTTCTCAAGGAGTTGGAGACTGTTATAACACAACTTAAATAATCTTGTGTGTAAAATATGATTTGTTCTCTCTCCAGACGCGACCGGGTGCCATACAGCCAGTCGGGCGCGTGCGGCAGACTACCTCCCCCGCCACCCCGGACGGCCACAGTCCCAACCCCTTCCAGCATGGCCCCTCCCCATTCAACTCCCAGACCTCTGTAAGACCCCTCACCACCACATAGTGCTGTTTTCTATCCACAGTCAGCTCCGTGCCTCCTGCTCTGACTGCACAGCCCCAAAACACACGAGTGTTTTACAGCAGTGCAGCAGAGATGCAGATAATTAGGCACGAGAATGATTTTTGAACCAAAGACGGGAAGACTTGTACTTGAATGGGCAGGGGAGTTGAGTCTGTGCAGGTACTGCTGTCTGTGCCACCTCTGCACACCAGCAGGTTAACTACACCTGCAAACTGAGCATCCGGCACAATTCAGACATAACTTCTCATAACTGAAGCTTTAAAATGTTCCACTAACTTCCTCCATCACTAGATTGGCAAAAAAGGAAAGAAGTTATGATTTAATCTCACGTCTTCCTGATTGTTTCACAAAGGAGTCATGGCTTTTTCCAGCCCTACTGTCTGTCTTTCTCTGACATACTCCCCTCCTCTCTCATATGAAACCTGCTGCCATGCTGTTCACCTGTTCTCCTCCACAGTCCTCTTCAACTTTGCTGTTTTTTTTCATAGTCTACCCTCTCCTCCATCTCTCTGTCTGTCCGTCCTTCCCACCTCCTCAACTTCCCCTCGGCTCCTTTTGCCTCATGAACCTACCTCGCCCTCCATGCCCACCCGACCCCTTCCCCTTGCAGCCTCGCGCCCCCTCCCCTACCTCGCCCGACGAGTTCCCAATGAATGTCAAGCAGGCATACAAGGCATTTGCCGCTGTGCCTCGCTCACTGGCAGTGCTGGAGCCGCCACAGGTAGGCTGAGTTGCCCGGTTCCCCTCCGGGTCACAACAACAAAAGCATGCTGTGCTGATTGGTTGGTCTCGCCTCCCCCGGCCCCCTCTTGACTGCAGCAGGCTGGCCTTTAAGGAGCCTGCGCTGTGTTGGGGGGCCTGTGACGTGCTGTGACGTGTGGAATGCCTTCATCGTTGGTTTTTGTACTCCAGTGCCATCATCTGTCATACTGGTGTTGAGTCTTGATCCATTTGTTCATCCGTATGTGGCTCGTGTACTAATATTGAAGCCCCCATTTTTTAACATATTGTATCCTGGCTGCTAATCTGTTTGCCTGCTCTGTATCTCTGTCTTTGTCCTTAGTCTAAGTGAACTGAATTTTACTAACCATCTGCCTTATCCAACAGGACCTGTATGGTTTGAGGAACAATTTCCACCCAAAGCAATCATCTCCAGAGGTGAGCAAACATGTTGACCAAAAATATTAAAAGCACAGCTGTCTGTTGTACCATACCAGACCAAATATAAGATGATCAGTATTACTAGATATGAAAAAAAGAGAAGTCATATCCAAATTAAGTACTGGACATTTTGGTGACAACATCTAAATGAAAAGGACACCAGTTAGCATTTTGGCTCGTTTGTAGCTTCAATGTTGGAAGACTCTCAAGTTTATATGCAGGAGTTTCTGACAGCCTTTGTAATGTGTTTTGCTGCCATGAAGGATATAACCTGTTGACTAGTGTGAAATTGTGGAAAGCCTTTCCTAACATAGCAGAAACATAGCAGACACTGAATCATCTGTCAAGCAGCCACAAAATTTTACGATAAAAAGATCAAAACATTACAAGAGAAATATTTGTAAGGATTAAACTTGTTTTTTCTCAAGCATTTTTCCCAGCAAAACTAGTCTTAAAGTCTTTTTGAAATACGGATGCTAGAATAGACAAGAAAACTCAGAATTGGGCTAATACGGTGCTTAATAAGTGAGTATTCAGTCTGCAGCTGCAAGAAAATAATATTAAGGCAGTTGTAGTTACATACTGAGAAGAAAACTCACTGGCCTTTAGTCTGACAGTCTGGTGATGACCTCTGTGGCCTTTTCAGCCTGAGCTGAACAACGAGGTGTTTGATGATGACATAAATGGTCAGGAGGGAGCTGGTAAGGGTCTGACCAGCAGGCTCTCTCCCCGTCGAGAGTATATGAGCTTAGCAGCAGTGCCTCGATTCTCCAGACCTTCCATGGAGCTGCAGGTACCCCCCCGCCGCAGCCGCATCAAGAGCAGCCCTGGGTTTGTCTGGGCTGTGGTGTGCTTGGCTTGACCGGTGGTGGTATCTCTGCTCACAGAGACTGGGAGACAGTCATTTTACTTCTGTCAATAGTGAAACTGCCAGTTAAAAAGGTCTTGATGGGGCTAAGTGGTGCTGGGCTCTATTTTAATGGCTAATTTTGCTAATTTTTTCTTTCCTCTTGGTCTAATGTACTTTTGTCCTTTGTAATGTCTCTGCTCTTGTGGTAAATGGCTCTGCAACAATGCAAATAACAAGACATATATTTTTTGCAGTAGATATTGGCCTTTATTTTGCTGTTTTGTAAGTTGTAAATAGTGCCAGTGCTTCAGTTCTGACATCTTATCGACTGCAATCTCCATCACTAATCTGTCCTGGATTTCTCTTGTAACCCCACAGAGTCCTTCTCCTGTTGGTAGGGACAGCCCAGAGCAGCGCTCTTTCAGGGACCGACAGAAGTATTTTGAGATTGATGTTAAGCAGCAGACACCAGATAAACCCAAACCTCGGGTCTCTCTTGTTGGAGAAGATGACCTAAAGAAAATGAGGGAGGAAGAAGGTGTGTTTTCATTGTTGTTCCTTGAGCGTCCTTTGACATTAACAAATAAAAATATCTGACTGAGCTAAGCTGCCCTCTAAACTTACAAAACCTGTATCTGTTCATCTTGCCCCAGAGAGAAAGTTTGAGCAGCGGGCGCGGGAGTATCTGCTGGATGAAGACGATGAGGATGAGGAGGAGGACCTGGCCAAGCAGATGGCTCATATGAAGGCCACTGGCAAAGTTTTGCTGGATGGAGTGGAGTACAAGGTGGAGCCAGTATCAGCCCCATCACAACACTGCTCCACACCACCAAGCTACAATGTCACACCACCCAGCTACTGTGGCAGCTCAGGGTAAAAAATTGTCTATAGCTGTATTATAAGATACTGCTTCAATGTCTTATTTTTTTCCCAGCTAATTGTTGTGTGTGTGTTTGTGTGCGTAGGCCTTCTTCAGTTGATGGTAAGGGAGACTCTCAGAGGAATTCACTGGAGGACAGCTTCAGGCTGGAGCAGAGGCCCAACTCCATGACTGGGTAATTAAATTATACACATTGTCTTCAATTGTTTCTTTGCTGTTATTTCAGTCCCTGTAGTCATTGTTTCTGCAATGCCTCGTGTCAGTCTGATCCCAGCGTACCACGGGGAGTCATCAGCTCCTATCCGCACGGCCAAAGCAGAGCGCAGACATCAAGAGAGACTCCGTATGCAGAGCCCCGAGCTGGCTGTGGCCCCTGAAAAGGACCTGTCCCCTGCTGAAAAAAGAGCTCTGGAGGCTGAGAAGAGGGCCATGTGGAGGGCAGCACGGTAAATATAATACAAACACATACTGACAAGGAAGATAAAATGCCTTATCAGGGGTTTCGTGTATGTTCTGCAAGCTTTTTTTTTTTGCATCTTGTCCTTTTTTTGGTACTTTGACATTACCAGGGATTTATCAAAGAAAAATGAATAATTTAAATTTTAAAAAATATTAATTGGTGCCTCAAATTAATTTTTCTCATTGTTGGCTGATTTAAAAATTAATTGTATTTTTAAACGTCATATATGTTGTCACATGGTCAAGTGATGACATGATTACAAAGAAAATCAACATATCTTTACATGAGGCACCCAATATTTTTTTTCTAAAACACTTTTCTCTAAAACATTTGCTTGAAGTTTATTTAAAAACTTGTCATATGGCAAGTTGTCAGTTAACAGCTTTTAGTTCAAATTTTGGGACATCATTCACAGTGTTGCTTTGTTTTGACATCCGATTGTTTAAAGGCTTTGCATCTTTTCCTGCTAAAATCAGTGTTTTTATCCTTTTCTTTTTATGCCAAGTCTTGCATTTTATACCCATGTTTTTTTGTCATGTTTTACTTTTACTTTAATTTTAACAATGCAAGAGTCAGAAGCAGGAGGAGAGGGTTGACTTCTATTTTCTTTGAGCAGTACTGAGCCTTGAATCTTGTAGGAATGGTTCCTCTAAATGTTAATTCGAACAGAGACCACAACTTAATACCAAATATGCAAATGAATATTTGCTGTTTCAGACAGTAAGGGTTGTTTGCTGATACATAGTTTGTCATTCTGGTCAATAACAGGGTTCAGTTTTTTTTCCCAAATATCCGAACTATACTTCCCAGTTTACTCTGTGTTGTAACAACACCACCATCCTGTGTGTCTGTGATTAGTCTGTCTCCTCTATTACTATTTTAATGTCTAAAATTATTCCAGACTTTCCTGAATGTGTCGGTGTTTTACCTTCCATTCTTTGGTTTTCTTCTCTTTTTCTGCCTGTTTTGCCTTTCTCTACATTCACTCCCTTTCATATTCCTCCTTCACCCTGGTGTAACTGTCATCCTCTCCCCTCCTCATCTTCCTCTCTGTCACCCTCTCTGTGGCCTCACGGGGCCCAGGCCCTATGGCCTAGAGGAGGATGTTAAGCAGTATGAGCAGGACCTGGCTAAGAGGCTCTACCAGGCCCGAGTGAGGGCATCTCAGGGCACGCCTGAGGCCCCCCAGCCCCCCATCTCCTCTACTTCCTCCTCTGCAACCTCCCAGCTCAGGTCTGCTCCTCGGCCCCAGCCACCAGGGCCAGACGCACGGCATCATGGGGTTGTGCTGGGGTGCTTTGACATTGGGGTATTTTGCTAGAAGCTCAATTTTGGAAAGGACCAGGCAAGCGCTTGCAGCAACACTAGCCCTCTTTACACAGAGCTCACGCACTAATGCCACAGCAAAGACTCTTCTTTACACCGTCGTTTTTTTTTAAACATGACATCAAACAACTTAAATCTGTAACCTGAAGGCATGACAGGCGAAACAGGCAACACGATAGGCCTAACATGGCAATAACCATCATGTTGATCTTGTCCTGTACTTTGAGGGCAAGAAGATCCCAGATGTAGCTGTCTTCCCATTTTGAAAACTTTATTTGCTGTTCTTCTTGAGTTTACCTGCCGCTAAATGCTTTTTAAATCACCCAACAGTGGGTCGTACACTTAGCAGATCATCAAAATGTCACACCCTTGTCCCAGTGAACCAGCAGATGCTGCGCCGGCCTCTGAGCTGGCACCAGAAATTCTTAACAAATACTTACCTTTCCACCTCCTTACCTTTTAGACAGAACTGCGAGGCAGAATAACAACACAGTTTTCCGAACACACTGTGTAAGAGGGGCTACTGTGACAGTGCTTTTACTGCCTTTCTAGTGCTGTCTTGCTTCTGCACGTCTTTGCTGTTCCTAGCTTCCTTTCGTTCCCCTTTTCTCTATTCTCTGTCTTGTCTCCCCCCTTCTCTGCAGCAATTTTTTCATTTGCGCCTTGCTGGTCTTTTGATTTTCATACTATTATTTGTACTAACACACAGTTTACAAGCTGTTTGTGAGGTGAGGGTAAGCCTACTAGCAGTAGGTAGTCCTTTTCCTGGAATGCCTCTTATTGTGCAATGAAATTAAACTGGTTGTTTGTCACAGCAAACCAGGACAAGGAGCACCCAAAATTTAGTAGTGTTGGGCACTACACCCACCTATACTGGTGTGTGTCTCTGCCCGTTTTTGTCTCAGTAATTTGTGAGTCTCTTTATTTTCTGCTTTTATTTATCTGATGGTGGTTTTTCCTCTTGTAGAATGAAGTCTCTAGAGCAGGATGCACTGAAAGCTCAGATGGTCATCGCCAAGTCTCGGGATGGGAAGAAACGTGGCACGCTAGACCAACTAACAGAATCACCCTCACCTGCCCCCACGCCCTCTCCCACACCTATGGAAGGTAGGAAACTGCTGTCATTAATGCCACTGAGATTTGTTCATAATAGAAACATCTTTTTAAGTCTTTACTTGTGTTAACTCACTTAGTTTAACAGTAGATGCTTTTGCAAGGGGGCACTGAATTTACTGTGTTTCTAATAAGTACAATTATGAACTTCTGTGTTCAAATATTGTGTTTTGTGTTTTCAGAGCTCAGTCCTCGAGGACTAACCTCTCCAGGCAGACTGGTAAGCTCTCAACCTTTGTCATTTTTCTTAATTCACATTTTGATTTTGGCTCCTTGACTTTTTTTTTCCACTGGCCTTTGTCAGGGTGGACAGTTCACTGTATCTTTTGTATGGACTTTAGCAGGTCGAAGCTTTGACTGTTTGAATAACACGATAACAATGATTTGCTGTTTTGATTTAGGGTGCTTTATTTGAGACGGACAACAAGTAAGATTGTTGGTTTACAAGCTGGAAAAGGGAAAACAGTAGATTTTGCTTCAGAACACACTTGCATTAGTCCACCAACTTGCTCACTGTCACTCTCGCCAATCAGCCACAGCTGGCTGCTTAAATCATCCATTAGCCTCTCTGCCTCCCACCTTTCCCTTTTCTGTTCATCCCTTTCTCTTATTCTTTTTCCTCTCCTCTCCTTAAAAGTTTGCCTTCTCCACCATTTTCTCCTCTTCCTCTTACTTTGTCCCACCCTCTTTTTCTTTGTCTCCCTTTGTTTTCCTCTCCACCCTCCCTCTCAACCTCTGCTCATTCCTGTTTGCTATCCTTCTAGTCCCTGTCGTCAAAGAAGTTTGACTACCGACAGTTTGCTGCCATTCCTTCTTCCAAACCCGTATACGACATCCAGGTATTGGCTGCATGCCGAGCTCCCGGGGCCCAGACCTCCTCCTTTCCCCCTGGCTTTCCCTGCTGCCTCTCCCCTCTAGTTTCTATGTTAATCAAGAGGCATCAGTGTGATTGAACTATAGGTTCTGGCTCAGTGATTGATCAGCACTTCCTACTCTGCACTATTGTGGTGTGGCTCACTAACTCTCACTTATACTATTAAGGTAGACTTATTCTGCACAAATGATGCACCAAAATCAGCCCTAAGTCTCTGTTATGTTCTGCATTCACCTCCCTGTTTTTTCTCTTAACCACCCATAAATGTGAGACTATTTATAGCAGTAACCATTCACACCTTTTGACCTTTAGCTAACTAATCAATCACAGACAATAACACTCACACTAACAAGAATTGGTTCCGGGGGGAAATGGCCACAAACTGTGCATCTCATCCACTCTCACAATCATGTCCATTGGCTGCCATGTTCCACACATGGGTCACGTACCAGGCAGAGAAATAACATGACTTCCTCTCATGCTCTGGCTTTTGAAACACTGATTTGCTGAAGGGTTTCCTTGTGTAGCATCATTGAGGTAAAAGTTTTGTCTAGGTTTGCATAGTTTCTTCTCTGTGTGGAAGAAGAGATGGGAGGGGAAGCAGGGGAATCCTGGAGTGGTGCTGGAGTGAGAGGAATTTGTCTGAAAGTGGTCTTTTATTTCTTTGGGTCAAGCATCTGTGGTGGTCTTTGTCACTGTCAGTCTGCGCTCCTCTGAGTGTGGGATCCTTTGTGGTTTGGTTGTTGCACAGTGACCTTTGCTTGTTTGTATTCTCCTTTTGGTATGAACCAAAAGATGATATTACTGTAACTGTTTGTATTCACACTACATATAAACTCACAGAAGTCACATTTAGAGACTGTTGATGACTGTAAGGTTCAAATTTACATAAATAAAACACTTAAGTAAAACAGGCAACCCAAGGGACCACCGTGACCTGCAAGGTGATTGTCACATGACAGAAGAATCTGTCACTGTCATTACAAAAATTTTGAAAAGAAAATGCACAAAACTTTGTAGCAAGCCAGCTTCCTTTTTTAAATATGACATCTCTAGTGAAAGTTACAAGTTAATATCATTTGATCTCTATTTTTCTATGACATCTTTAATCAAAGAATTTCTCTCCAAGGCTACTCAACCTCCTGAAAAAAAAATGCCTGACTGGTGAAAACAGTAGACAATAGAAAATAAATGTTTTAGTGAAATTGTAGTAAAAGACAACTAATTTTTTACTTGGTCTGGCTAAAACTTGTCATTTGTTGCAACTCCCAAAATTACATTGTCAAACCAACATCCAGCATGTCCAATAAGTTAACTCCGAAATAGCTTGCACAGAATGTAGTTAGCAGGCTAGCAATTTAGCTTGCTAGCAGTAGTGGCAGGGTGGTGAAATGACCCTTGGCTTGCAGGTCACAGCGGCCAGAGTGTCCCTAAGAAGAATACACATCACCTCAGCACTGATAACAAGTTTAAAAACAAGAAGATACTATTGGAATATTGTAGCACAGAGATAAAAACTCAACATGCCATTCATTTTCGATTGGTGAATACTGCTATCTCTTTGGAACTGCCTGCACTACACAACAACCCCGGAACTGATGACCTAACTTAACCTCCCCTTTCTTTTAACATGCTGAACTCTCCTGGGGGAATAGCTGAGCAGATGTACTCTGGCTGTAGGGCTCTGACAGATTTGGCGCTTTTCGGGGTCTGTTGTGAGCGGCTGCCACATCAACTCACAGTTTCCCTAGCTGCCAGCTCCCCTGCTCACCTGGTGAAGGCTTCCCATAGAAAACAGGTTACTGAAGCACCTCTGCTGCTCAGTTATTTACTGTCTCCTCTTGTCTTCTAGTCCCCTGACACAGCTGATGACGTGCAGTTCACCGATGATGGCTCCAGCAACCCAGGTGAGTACTGGAGCTATTCAGTATATTAAGCTTTAAAAGGAAAGGAGTCTATGAACAGAGTTACCTCAATTTCTTTTATCCCCTTTGATTCAGGTGACTACCTGGGATAAGCAGCTCTTATTGGTAGGATCCCTTGTGCATGTGTTTTTGGGTCTGCTTGTGATTGTACGTCCAAGTAGTTATGAACATGTGAGGAGAGGGTTGGTGTGTGCAATTTAACTCTAACCTGCCAGGTGTGAATTTACTGTGGGTAAGATGGGAGTGTTGAGCTGGGGTTGCCTCGCCTGCTGCTGCTGCCAACCACATTTTAAGTGGCAACTGATGTTGAGACCAAATCAAAAAGAAATTTGCTCCGTCTAAACTAATGATCTCACACTAATGACATTTTCATGCAACTTGTCTGTTGATAAGCCGTCTTTGGATTCAACTGGGCTCACTGCACTATTGGTGGACATTAATTTAGCTTTCTTTTTACAACCATTAGTCATTATTTAGCCTCTGGTTGCATATAAAATACTGTAACATGCTAAACAGTCAGTTATATAGAAGTCTGAAACCTTATAATCAAAGCATTAGCACATGAATTGTGCGCCCCTGACCACCAGCGTTTCTTCACTGGATTAGGGCAGATTAGATGCTATGATGGCATGTTGCTACCCTTTACTGTCTCTTATTAGTGTTCCTTTATGACATTGCTTAAAATTTTTTTATATTGTCCCTAGGGAAATATTCAGTTTCTTTTTTTTAGTCCAGTTATCAAAGTTGAGTTAAGTGTTGTGGACTCCAACACTAGGAGTGATGTGCTTGTGCATTACCCAAAAATCTTGAACTACTTACTGAAGATGCTAATTATGATCTGGCCACTGAAGTGAATGTAGACAGAAATGTTTAACAGAGCCATGTCAAATTAGTGCTTTAAGGAACATTAACTTGTGGTAAGTCTGAAACAGATCTCAGTGAGCTGGTTTAATCATGCAGTCCCAGTGTCCTTTAGTTTTCTGCTCAAAACTTGTGTCCTGCTTGTTTTCAGCTTCTGATCTAAATGTGGGGCTTATCTTGCAGGTTTAAGGGATACAACCGCTTTCTGATCACTCAAATGCTCCACAGCTGCTGTTGCGCAGTGATTGTCAAGTGAAAAAGAAGCAAATTCACAGCAGCTGGACTGACGTGTTATTGTCACTCAACTTGTTTTGTCTCTGTTTCTGTTGTCTAGGACCTGCTGCTAGCCCTGAAGCTGAGGTACCCACCACGCTGCCCGCCACCTCAGCCCTGGAGGAGATGGCTCTGTACAGCAACAAGCGCAAACTGAGGCAGGGCCGCCGCAGCCTAGAAACCGCCGTGCCCACGTAACACCCGAAGACATCCGAAGACAAAATGCAAATACACACACACACTTAAACACACTGTGGAACACTGGTATCACATGGGTGAATCCACAGAAGGTGCAGAGTCACTAAACACTACATACAGTGTCAGTAGAGCGAGATTTACTGTCCTATATATAACCACTGCAGAGACTACGATAGTCACCACACATACACACTCATATCCTGCGTGCCAGTCTTGCCTAAACAGTCTGCGGATGATTTGGCAAGTTGCTCAAACAGTTTCTCAAGGGCATGAAGGAGTTAGTGTGTTTAGCTAGGATTGATACTTACAGACCTTAAAGCAGATCTATTTTATAAAGAAAGTGAGCGAAGGTTTTTTGTTTTTTTATTTTACGCACCAATGATTTTGTGTTTTTAAAAAAGAGAATACTGGAAGAAAAAAGAAATGGGTCATAGCTATACTAACAATATTTTTTAGGCTTTCAGTGAATAGAATGTAAAGTGTCAGGGGTTTCTTGAGACTTTGGAGGACAGGAGTGTATATATTAATTGAGGAGGGAACATCCTGCTACCTTCACAGTCACAAATTGTAAAGAGCTCTTTAAAACAGGATGTTTTCATCACAGTACATGTATCCCTTTTTTGCACTGCCACTGATTAGCTTTTAAAGAACTTATATCTTAATTAACTTATTGTTTTATCATTTTACTCAAATTGAAGGCCTTCTATATTTAACACTGTTTTAACCTGTTCAGTTTTTTTCAGGCATAAGGAGCATGACTGATGCTTATCATAATTTATCAATGACATTTTAATAGTGACTCACTAAATCAAACCTTTCAGTTAATAAACTGCATATCACTTAATATCATTGAATTGAGTTTATATACACTTGTGAATCCCCAAGTGTTTTGTTTTGGTTTTATTTGTTTTGGGGGATTTTTTTGAGGAAAGCAAATCTCCAATTAGATGATTACAGCTGTTGTACATCAGTGTCTTAACACTGTTGTGGCTCATTTTGAAA
>JAPZDY010000013.1:5889232-5904607 GCA_029783645.1 Ctenochaetus hawaiiensis | reverse complement strand
TTATATCATAGTATTACTATAAATGTCTGAGTTATTTTTTTTTATAGCCTAAGTTGCAAGGTGTTTGGATCCCTTTCCATAGTGATGTTGATTTTGCGACTCCAATTCCGAAATCGGCTGGAAATGTGAACCAGGTAAGAAACTGGCATCAGCTATCAACATATTAAGGGTTGGTATGACGTTGCAGTTAAAATAGCTACTAAAATGAAAAACAACCATGACAACTCTATATGTGTGGTCACATGATTGTCATACTCTCCTTCCAGGACGAGCAAAAATGAGAGGACTTCAAAGGAAAGGAGAAGATGGCGACATGTTTTAAATCCTACAGACAGAGATTATTTCATTATGCCACCAGTGTTGTTGCCTTCTTCAAATAAACATTTCAAGCCTGCTGTGTGAGAAAATTTTATTTGCTAATGTACTTAGCATATGGTCAAAAGAAGTGTCTGCTTTTTCCAAAAAAGAGCAGGAAGCCTTGATAATTAAACCACAACTTTTCAAAATCAGCACCTACTCTGAAAAATGAGACACCACTGAATTCAGTGATTATGGGAGTAATAGCAAGTTAACGTGATGCAACTTTACAAATTGAGAAAAACTTTTTTGGGACTCAGAATCTTCATTAAACATTTCAGGATTGAGACAAGACTTCATTCACAAGGATCACTTTATTTTTTGTGTTAGGCTCTTCTCATTTCATCACAAATATTACCTGCGTCCACCCAAAGTGTCCCAGCAGGGATCGATGCTCCCCGACATCTTTTATGGAAAGGACAAACATAGAACATAAATCCAGTTCTTTTTTTTTTACCTTTCTAAACATAACTTAGCTTGTAGTAAAAACCCATTTGATTTTAACTGGGCATACCACTGCTTTATGAGTGGCTGGTACTCTGTTAGTTTGATGACAGTTTCTTTTTACAGACGAGAAGTCGCTGTAACTTTCTGATAATTAAGTTATGCACGAGTGACCTGTTCTAAACAACTGCAGTGAACGTGGTTCTACTTATAGGGAAAAGTCTTGATAAAAAAAAAGACAGATCTTAAAACTGGGGTTTAATGTACCACTTTACAACAAATTATAAAAAGGTGTGAACTCAATATGGCCAAACAACCCCAACAAATATGCTTTTAAAGTGGTTTGCTGTCATTTTTTTTTTGATACTGTAACATCTGTAACCATCTGGTGTCAAACCACAATAAAGCATTTTGGACTAAAAGGATGTTTTTCAGATTAGAAACAAGCTTTTAATTTCTTATTTGCTGATGTCTGTGAAGACCAAAATAAAGCAAAGGGCAGCAAAAATCAAACAGTGGATATGAAAGACAGTTAGTTGTAATCATCAGGCAAACTACAACAGCACTACATTCTTGAACAAAAGGATTTTTTTTTTCGCTAGTATATTGATTTTTTTTTGTTTTGTCACAGAGTGGTGAGATCCAGAGGCAGGCAGCAGCCCGTGAGACAACAAGCACAGTTCTCTTCAGATGACACAGCAGTTTCTCTCTCTATCAGTAAGGCCACTTAATATAGAAATTCTAAACAAGGACCACAACCTATCGCGTCTTGTCCATAGATCTTTGCTGAGTGTCATCAACATGACGAAAAGAAAAAAAAAATAAAGCTTCAAGTTTCTAAATTAAGGAGCCTGATGGCCGGCTCTTGTATGTGGGGAGGGTTGGTGTTTGCCCCATTCACCACCACAGAGGGGGAGGTGGGGAAAAAAAAAGAAAAAAGAAAAAAAAAAAAGCTTAGTCCACATTATCACCACCAGCTATACTGCTGAGGTAGTATCCCACTCCCGAAGCCTCAACCGCAACTAAAAAAAAAAAAAAAAAAGGAAAAAAAAAAAGTTCCCAAAATATCATGTGCGATTGGGTTATAATGATCTTGCAAAAAAATAGATATTTTCACAGAAGTTTGTAAAATCATCTTGTCTAAAGTTATCTTCGATCCTCTGTGGCTTTGTCGAAGCAAGTTGAAGTCCAGAGAAAAGTTGCGCCACACAACTGCTGCTCTGAGTACAATCCACAAAAGACAACTACGCCGTCTTTTGCTGCTGCTGCTGCTGCAGAGTTGTACGTTTGGGTGTATTTTGCTAATTCCTTTTCAGTAATTCCCTCTTTCAGCAGCCCCAATCTGATGCAGTCCTTCAGTTTTGCCGACCAAATGTATGTAAATGTTTTCCTGACTTGTTCAAAGTGTCAATGTATGTGCTGCAGTGGTCTTGCTGCATATGAGTGTGTAAGTATTTGAGGCGGTGTGTATGTTTATGTGTGTTTATGTGTGTCTGAGGATGTGTGGGTGTTTGTGTGTGGTGGTGGTGGTGGCGGCAGCGTGAGCTCTGTCAGGACTGCAGTCAACACAGCTGGAGTTCAGCTTCCTTCAAGGGGCTGGGCCGGACCGTGCTGAAGGGGCCAGGGGACGGAGGGGAACAGCTCTACTTATCCCCCAGGATGGCGTACTGGTTGTCAAGCTGCAACTGCTGCATAGAAGCGCCACTACTCTCCTCTCTACCGCGGTTCCTGTGTTTCACAACCTCAAAGGTTTTCTCCATTTCTCTGTCCCTGAAACACAGACAGGTGTTGCTTCAGGCAAACTGCAACAAGACGTCAACTTCACAATCACACTATGTGCTAGAGGCTGTCACAATATCAGATTTCCACCACAATATTAACAGTATATCCACAGAAAATAAAAAAAATATATTAACAAAAGTATATTAAAATTTTTGAAACACTTTTTTAAAAACACATTATTCTCTATTTACTTGCGTGTCTCCACATGCTTGGCGGTGGCCAGTAGAGAGGGGAACTGTGTGTCACTGAAGATCTCTGGGGGACCCTGGTTGTGCGCCCTTTTGGTGGTGGACAGCCGAGCCCCTGGAGGGCGATATACTCCAGGAGGCTTTGATTCAGGCACCTCTACATCCTCTGCAATCACAGAAATTTCTCCAGTTAGAAAATGATTTTCAAAACGCATCATATAAACCTTCATAAAGATGGCTTGAAACTGGATGAAAAAGTAGCTGTTACAGGCTCCAATGACCCCACAATACTAAACAGTCAGCAAGTGCTGAAGTTGGTGCACTCACCCACAGGTGCAGCAGGAGCTGGAGCAGCTCCAGACTTATTCCAGGGACCAGAGACTTTATCTCCACTGACCAGAATGATCTCACCGTCCTCACCAACCTCCTCTTTCTCATACTCCTCTTCCTCTTTCTCGTCACTGCAAACAGCCAGAGGACAGCGAAGTAAAAGTGAACCCATGACAAGTAATCTTAGTTTTTTTCCCTTCAGCATAACTTAACGAGTTAATTTGTTCATATGGAGCGCATATGGTTTGAGTTTTGCACTAAATCCACAAATCAATGCCAGAAATTATTATATGAACTAATAATATATTATCTCCTGCATAAACTAAGCATGGTGAATTTTTTTTTACATTTTATAACCAAAAAGTAACAATTTTCTGCTGACAGTTTGTTTAGTTAAGGCGTGTTTTTAATCACTGTATTACAGCACAAGTTTTATACAGTGACTCAAACCAAACAGGAGAATTACTAGTTAGTCCTGTTTTAGCTCAATAATTAGATGTAGAGACTGTCATTTAATTATAACAGAAATTCTGAGAAACTATCATTTCTGCCTAAATATATCTAGCTAATACACAATGGCATCTGTATAAGAACAATGTGCCTGAATGCTGGAGAGTTTGTTCTCTTGGAACATCTAACAATAGCATAGTTCATCCATAGTTAAAGTAATATATTTGAGTCAAAGTGTTGGAAGATGGTGGGCCTGTTTAAGTTCTCAGTGATCCCCATGTAACAGCATCAATTCTGATTCAAATGACAGGTCGACATGTGAACAAGGGGTCATAACAACCACATACATGTCTCACTCTCTCACCTTATCTGTAAAGCTTGAAGCCGAAGCCCACTGTAGTCCACTTCTTTCTGCTCAAACTCTTTCCATTCCTCATCCTCCTAAACAGAGCAAAGCACAAACACAACGTACAACACAGTCAAACAATAATTCCTACAGATGACCAGGAACTTAGAAGGACTGTTTTGGTTTTGCTGAATTGAGTGAACTCCTCTGTAAAAAAAACCAAAAAACATCGCACTCAGTCAAAGTCTTCCTAGGCAATAGTTACACAGACTATTACTGTTTGGTTTACCGTTATCTACAAGTATGACAAGCTGTTTAACGTTATAACAGATAAATAAGCTTTGGCACACAATCATGTCTTCATGCCACTTGCAGCTCGACTCTTTACACTGGTGACAAATGGCTGCCCGGCCTAGACGGACAGCCACGATGCAAAGACAGGAATGACAGCCTCCCAGACGGACACAAGGACGCTGCCAGTCTGAAAGGTTAGCTCACGAGTGGGCCTTGAACGTTTACAACTCATACTTTGTTACAGGATGTGAGCCAATGTTGCAAAGGACGGAACAAAACGCGTGTCGTGCCAAATTTAGTGACCCGTTAGATTGTGTGCCAGGGGAACCATATGCTATGTTAGCTAGCAACCGGCGTTTTCTCTTTTCATTTAAAAATACACATTGTCGTTTTCCCTTCGTACATTGATAAAACCTTAAAAAAGCTGACAAAACAGGGGGCTATATATAAGGAGAGAACAGATTGCGAGGAGGGAAACAAAATTTAACACGAGGCCGATATCTGGAAAGACGCTGAGGGAAAAAGTTACTGGACAGCAGCGTCAGTTAGTTACCTTTTCAATCTGGGCGTCCTGATTATCGTTTTTAGCCGATTTCTCCTTCTCCTTCTTCGTCTTTTTTATCATCGCCGACGCTGGCCCACCGGCGGACTCCTTGCCCTTCCCTTTCTCTTTCTTCTTCTTTTTATCCCGCTTGGCAAAGAAATCGTCCAGGCTCTTCTCTGGTGTTACATCCGCCATTTTCAAAGAGCAACGTTAACTAGTTTAGCTAACCGAGCAATGACAAATGTGAAAATCTGCTGCCGGAGAACGAGAACAGCTGTTCAAATGGTTAGAAAAGACGGACTTGCTCCTTATTCTGACAGTTTTGACTTCTGTTACAGCCTGATAAAAATGTCCACCCTGGCTGAAACGTTAGCTAACTTACCCTGTCAACCATGCCATGCACGGGCTATTTGACAAATCTGTACCGTAACCCGGAAATACTTCGACCCTGAACCGGAAATATCATGAGGCCTTTCTGACGCAAAATAAAATCACGGTATTATAAGATTTTCCATCAGTCTCAGTTAATCTCGTTTGTATTATATTTTGATTTTGACAGACCTCGAAAAAAACTGTTGCATTAGATTTAAATAATTTCGAAACAATATCATTGACTTTTTTCGTTACTTTTTGTTTTTAAATATAAAACAGTTTCTTCTATTGCTAGATCACAAGTCACGAGATATCAAAAGTTTCAGAAATTTAGTCTTTTATAAAGCTGTAGTTATACATTGCTTATATGTACATAATAGTTTGATGTATACCTATTTTTGCTTAGCTTTGTCATAGCTATATATTTATTTCCATCTACTGAAAAGATTGAAGGTACACTGAGAGCACCTAAGAATTGGAGCCTCAAGCTTAAAGTATCTTACTCATTTGTTAAAAAAATGTAAGTCATAACTTTTGTCATCCTAGCATGTGAAAGAAAAGTAATGATGTATTTTTTAATTACAGAGTCACCTGACATGTTTTTGATTGTCATTTTTAATTTGTCATTTTTTCTCCAGGCAAAACCTGGCCTCTACATTAACGTGTGCAAGTTCTGAACCTAGAATGATGTATTTAAGATAATAATTTTCATTGCATTTAAATATTTTCTCTTTTTTATTATTTAAATAGCTCAAAACAATTAAGGGGATCTCAAAAGAATTCTTCAAGAGCTAGTTTTTAAAATACGCCCACTGTTTCAAGAAAAAGCTTTTTTTATTTCACGACCATAGTCTCAGCAGAAATGTCTAGTTACTGAATGAAGTTGATGCACAGATTCAACTGTTTAAAAAGGAGAAAAGACATGAACTCTAAAAAAAAACTGAGTTCAAAATGTTGATTAGTACTTACACATCTTACACTTAGTTTAACCTTCAAAATGTTTTTAAATAGAATAAAATCCTGCTTTACTCCTCTTTGGAAATGTATTTGGACCAAACTTGCCAAACAGCATAAGGCCATTAATTTCCCCCAAAAAATAGAATTTAAACCATGTGCACAAAGAAGGCAGTGTTATGTTTGCCACATTTAAATAGGCCTACAAATCTGTTAACACATCATATTAAGCCTCTCCTCAGCACCACAGCAGGCTTGTAAACAGACAATTGAACTGTCATATTACCAAAGCTGGGAGTCACATGACCAGAAGCAGAACTGGTGAACAAAGAGAAAATTCCAGCACACTGCGTCAATTGATGTGCTGCGGTCGGCAAGACTGTTTATGCTGCTTTGTTGTTTAGTAAATCAGTATGCCAATATGAGAAAACTTCTATTTATTACATTTCACTTAAAAAAAAAAGGTTAAACGAGACAAATGAATCAGTCGGTGTGTTTTTTTTTCTTTGTTTTATTGCTCAGCAGTAAAAAGTACAGTGTATACTACAGTACAAAAAATACATAATGTTGAACACTGCTCCACCGTGCCACTGAACGTTTTGTAAAATATCCACTTTGAGCGTGCAAAACAAGAAGCCCAGCTGTGAGCATCCAATGCAGGAGATATTAATATGTTTATCCGTGTTATTCAACATCACCTTCTGAATCAGTGATTTCAGAACAACATCACAATGCATAAACTCTTTAGCGACGACAGAGGCAGGCAGCATTGATTATTGAAGAAAAACTGCAGCAATGCAAAGTGAAACAAATGACAGAAGGACCACAGGTTCAATAATTAAAACAAATTTTCAAACGTACATTTTTTTTTTAATTAAACTGCCTCTGTATGTGCTCACAGTAAATATTCAGCATACATTAATTATCTCATTGTTTTATTGGTCAATATTTTTAATAGCCTCTAACATTTTTTTTTTTGTGGTCCAGCAGCTACTTGACAATCATTCAACATTTTCAACAGACACAGTTTGCATTGATGAGCAAACACAGTATTTATGGAGGGATGAAGTTTACAGTAGCAAAGTTGGTCTAATTGTTTCCTACAGTGCTGAGAAACTCTCTCAAACTGGGATAAAACCAGTAGCCACTCCACGATACACACAAACAAAGACAGACACATACAGAGGCACAAACAAACACACACGCACAGAGAAACAGATAAAACTGAGCTGAAAAGTGATACAAAGTCTTGTTTGACTTAAAGTAACAATGGTATTTGGTTAAGGGGGCAGCACATGTATTTGAACTCATCCGTCCACCTTTATAGCACACTCACACTCTACGCTTACGTGCACAAAGAGGGCATTCGCACACACACACACACACACACACATGCATACTGATATATCTAGGGCCAACATAAGGATTTAAGACATCTATGTGGTCCCTCTTAAGAGAAGCTGGTGACACATGAGGGGGAAAGACATTTTCAGTAAGTCAAAACTGCAGGATGTAAACCCCAAATTATCCAAATATTCTGCTCAAATCAATCATTCAGATCTTGGCCCATATTTATTAAACTGCTGAAAGTTATGTTTTTGTTCCTTTTTATTACTTAAACTTCTAATAAAGATGTAAGAAAACTCCAGAGGTGTCAGGGATGCAAACAGCAAGAATAACAAGCTGACAGTGATTTGGTCTCTCCTATCTCATACAAAGAACTAAACCCCCTTATTAATAAATAATTTCCCACCTTGTTTATCAGTAGCAACATTTCTTTTCTGCTTTATCATCAGATACGGTGAACTTTTTCAGATCATCATTGTTTAACGATTCGGTCTCTTAAACATCTGTTTTTGTTCTCTGCCTATTCATGAGGGAAATATTCAGCTTTTTAGCTGCTATAAGTGCATCAAAGTGCACAATGACTGTGTCTGTCAGCTGACCGGTGCTGAGCAGTCAGTGCAAGAGTCTGCTTTTAGAGCTTTTTATCACTAAAAACAGCTTCAGCAGAAAACCAAGTGGTGAAAACAGTGTGAGAGCTGAACAGCTAAACCAGGAGCTGAAGTAAAGCTGAGAGCTGCTGTTAATTCATACATTACTATTATAAAAATATGGAATTAAACTGCTTTAAATAGTTGTTTTTTGGAAATTTTCTTGCTTTATTTAATTGTTGTATTGTGCTAATATTTTCCTTAGCTATGCTTTACTCATATAATTTACCAAACAAGTTAGCTACAAATGTACACTATGAATAAAATGTATTATCATCATTGATCATGTATTTTATTGTCATTAATTTCAAATTTGAACCTTTAAAAATATTAAGGAATTCACTGAAATAACATTAACTTTTCAAAAAATGTGAATCAAATACATTTTTGCAGAATAATACCACTAAATAAAACAATAAAACTAATTTAAAAATGGGGCAGTTGCTTTAAAGTCTGCTCAGTTTGATAAATATGGGCTCTGATCTCACAAACAGTAACACTTTGTCCCCTCCCCAACAAGTACATAGGTGCTATATTCAAGTTCAGCAGGCTGTAAGTATTTTGGGATCGCTTTGAAAGGACAAATAAAAGGACAAAGAACAGCTTTAATGTTTTCATAGCATGTTTCTCTCTCTAAAGCAGATTTCATGTGGCAACATCCACAGTGCACTCACCGTCAAGCCACTGTAATGAAAAACAAAAACCACATATACTCTGTATTTTATAAAGACAATAAAAACCTTTTATCACAATTAGGCCTTTTTGTAGAAAATGTACATCAGAAAAATATGCGGGTGCATTCTCATAGTAAATAGTGTCTGTTTACATCACTCTTCCTTCTGGTGGCTCTTTGTGTTTGTCATATACAGTATAAAGTCAAAGTCTCTGAATATTTACCACATATATAAAATAGACAACAACAGCAGGGGGAGTCGAGGAGGACAGAGTCTCTCTTTCTCTCTAGATGGCAGAGGCTTTGTCTCTGTTGATGAAGAGGGTCTCCTGGCAGAAAGGGTTGACCAGGACGACGCTGCTGCCGCTGTAGTCTCCATTAGGGGGTAGACAGGTGTCCTGCTCCTGCAAACGCACACACACATCGACAAAAAACTGTTAAACAACAGCTGAGATTCATGATTCACACTCACCATTAGGACACACGCTGCAGTCTACTATATCTAAGTCACTCTACAGACAGTCTAGTGTGGAAGAGAATAGAATAAAATATGCATTCGGTGCCCCGCAGGGCTTTTAGGGAGATGATGAACAAAGATATCTGACAAAGCTAAATGAGTAGAGATATGAAGGGAGTCAGAGGGGAAGATGTAAAAGCTTCACAAGCGAGAGACAAAAGGGAAGGATGACTCAGAAGAAATAAGGCAGCAGAGGGGAGGGAGGGCTTAATGTAAGAGGGAGGGGGTGATGTAAGAATGGTTGTTGATGATGATTCAGCAGTAATAAGGCAGTGCCGGAGGAGGAAGGTGTGAAAAACAAAATGATTCACTTTAAAGCAGGAATCAGGGTCATTTTATTAGCCGGATCCAATGAAATGAAAGGAACAGTCATTCAGGCTGTCGATCATTTCTCCCAAAGCACTGACGATTACCTACAGCACCAGGGAGGCTATGAGGCTGCTGCTCTACTGAGACAGGTAAAGCAGGGGAAAACAACACCTGGGTGTCACCAGGGGCATCCCACACATGATCCAACCTCAGCTTCTCTCTCCTGACGCCGCCCCCACAGACAGCAAAGGAATGCAAAACGAGCGGAAAAGAGAATAAAATAAAGAAGACATATAGTGAAATGATAACTGGTGGAAAGAGCTTCAAAAACATGCAAACAGAACAAAGCAATGATCAATTAAAATGATACGGGAAACAGGAGAAAGTAGAGTGCAAAATTGGAAAAATTATGCCATTGTTATACACTACCATCTCCACCAGATGGTGCTGTGATGCACTAAGAACCCAGATTTTGCACAAACTGATGCAAAAATCTTATTTTCATCACTGTAGTAGGATGAAATATCACTTGAAAATTGGCAGAAATATGCAGCAGGTGGACAAAAAAATATGGTTAAGATAATAAACTCTGAGGCAAAAACAAAATCACATCCTCAACTACAAAAACAGCCAACTGGCAGCGTTTCTGCCCCTTAAAAGACTAATATTAGAGTCTTTGAAACATCATAATGCTTAAGAACCTCCTCAAGAAGCCATTTCTTCTGTGATCTAATTATAGATTTTATATGAAAATAAGGAAAGTAGTATGCCAAGAAAAGATAAATGCTGACAATAATATTATGGCATTAAATGAAAAACAATGCATTAAGTGTTAGCATTTCTATTTAAGGTGGTATCCCAAACACGCTGAACTTCTTGATAATCTGACTAATAATCTGTTGTTCTACTTGATCTATCATCACTGGGGCTTCACATTTTATTTATTCATGTTATTGCTCAATTAGATTTCCTGCAATTTCCATCACCTTGTTTAAAGCCTTCTCTACACTGCCTGATATCTAAAGTCTGGTGGAAAATACTAAATCAACTTTCTTTCAACAATAAAAGACAAAAAAACATACATTATCTAAAAAAATGTGTAATCATATGATGTAAACACTTATTTAATGTCATAAAACCCCTGAAATTCCCCAGAATGGAGTCCTAACTGGTAGCTACGACCTTTTCATTATCAAGTTCTTTATCAGCTTGTCAACATGTATAGTTGGTGTACGATTAAAACACTGTACTCGTAAATTAAACTTAATTAATCATTCAAAAAGGACTTTGCAAGCCAGAGTTTGCATTAATAATTACAATGTACTGTACGTGTGCTACGATAATACTGCCGTTTACTAGATGTAACTAGTAAGTGCTCTTAATAGATTCCCTCCAGGGTAATTCTCTTTGTGCAGTACAGTGTCATGCTCAAGTGCACTTCAGCAGGCCCGAGGCTCGCTGACAGGATCCTCTTGTTGTTTCCACACTCATTAAAAACCATTCTGCTGACTGATAGTGAAACATCAAGTAAATGTCCCTCCTCCTCGTCTGTGTGCAGTGCTTGTACACTGAGCGAGTCGCTGGTACCTCGCTCTCCAGAGTGTGTATCTCTCTGGGCAGCTCCACGGCATGCCTGCTGAAGTAGTCCATGGTGATGGCGTTGTTCCAGTAGCTGAGGTTGTTCTCCTGACTTGACGACTTCTTCTTCCTCCTCATACAGCACACAGTCAAAAGCACAGCTAGAGCAGGCGGAGAGACAGAGGACAGGAAATGAGGGTTAGTGCAGAGGCTGGAGGAGCTGCTGCCTCAAAAAGCCTCTGAATGCGCCCACACCAGCTGCTCAGGTGGAGGCTGTCATGTTTCACGACAACGAGCCACTAATAGAGGAAATTATGGCTGAAGAGGGGAAAAAAAACAACTCTTAAATACTGTTAGAAATGGTTATTAGTGCTGCGGCTCAGTAATTTTAAGCTATCTCTCCCAGTAAGAAATTCTCAAATATTATGCCAGAAAATTATTCTCAAAGGGAAATAAACCCTTATTTCTCCAACAGGCTAAAATGCAAGAGATCGTGTTTGGCCTGCGGCAAAACTCTACTGATGGATGGAAAATCTCTACACCTCTCTCTGCTGTTTTTTGAAAAAAATCTCTACTGCACTCTATTCAATGCAATACAGTCAAGCCCTGAAGAGTATTGGAGGGCTGTCAAAAGTCATTTTAAAAATGAGGGAGATCACACACTGAAGCAAGTTTAAACCAGTGAAGTTGTAGAAAAGTGAGAGTAAAAACTCAGTAAGTTACAACAGTTTTATTACAAAATAGCTCAGCTGTAACCTGGAGCGAAAAACTTTCCTCTTTTTCAAAGATTAGGATGAGAGGATGAATTGATCACTGCCATCAAGTCAACAGTCAGTTAGCTTAGCTTAAAAACTAGCATTAAAAACTAGAAGCGTTCTTAAAGTACATTCACTCTGCTCGGACATTACTTACAACATGAAGACACAGGCACACTGATGGCCAGCACGATCCACACAAAGTCCATCCTGCTCAAGCAGATGCTCGTGCGGGACGGCGGGGGGTCGACCGTGGGGCCTGAACTGTTGCCCGCCGCCCAGGGGTCCTGGGTTGTGGCGGGAACCTGCCTGTTCAGGGAGCTTTCACTGCCGGTGGAAAGGGGCTCTGAGCTGTTCCCCTGAGGAGATGCCTCCTCCGCTGAGCTGCTGTTGGAGAACAGCCCTCCATGGGCGGTTACGTTCCCCGACCTGTGTCCCAGGGGGGCACTGTCTGTGCCGTTAGCTTGGAAAACCTGACCTTTACCCCCCTCAGTGGTGGTCTCATTTGGTGTGGTGTGGTTATCTGGGATAAATGTTGTATTCTGTGTCTTGAGACTGGGCTCAGTGGGCAGAGCCGGACTGGTTGCGGTGGAAGTTGGGTTCTCCGGTGGACCCTCGACTGGAGTGACGGGCCCAACGTTCTGCTCCGTCACCAGTCCTTCAGTAGGGTTCTCAGCGTGCACCTCCCTCAGGGTGATGGTGTGGTGTGCGGCGCTCCCAGCATGCTCCCTGAGTTTCAGGCCTAATGTTGGATCAGCTTCCATTGATGAAGAGAAGAGGGAGGCCATGGAGGAGCGTTCAGGATCTTGAATGTCCTGCCGGCTGGGGTCGGTGGGTTCCTCCACACTCAACTTCTGAGGCTGTGCATGGTGTGCAGTGGGTGTATCTCCTCTGTCTGATCCAGAGGTGGACAGATGAACCAGGGAGTTTGGAGCCCCTCTGGCTGTCAATTCCACATCTGTATTTGCGATCGCTGTGCTGGGAGATTCAGGGCTGCTGCTGCTGGCCTGGTTTGGACTGACAGGAACCGGGTTACGGACTTGAGGTACCCTGACCAATTTGTGCATGGGGCCTTGATTTACAACACCAGAGCTCGTCTCCAGGGGCTGATTCACATGACTTTCAGTGCTCACAGTGTTTGGGGTGACAGTGTTTGGGTCATGAATGGGAGAGTCGACATGAGCCAGGCTGGAAGTCTGGGTTGTGTGAAGCGAGGTTAAAGGGTGGAAGGCGGCAGTAGGGAGGATGATGTTCGAGGGTTGAGTCCCTCCTTTGGATGACCATTCTCCGCTAGTGGAGCCTTCCTGATGCCACTCCAGGGGCGGAGGTTTGGGTGCAGACATGGAGGCAGGATCCTGGGATGTCTGGCTGAGGTACAGCTCCTGTGCTGATGACACCAGTCCTACTGACAGTGCTAGAAATGCTAGAACACCTGAGGAGAAAAAGAGAGCGAGAAAGATGATAATTAGCACATAGTGACACAGAATATCCTTTTATCTTCATGATTTATTTGCAAACATGTATTTTCAACATGTCAGTCTGACTAAACATCATTTCCCTCAATCAACCTGCTATGCAAAGCTAGATCAGAGAGCGACCCGGCGGCTGAAACTGACTGCTGAGGTGTTCAGGAAAGACGTGTAGCCTTGTCTCGCATTCATTACGTTCCTCAGGCTTTAATCTACTGAACGGCTGTGTTTGTCACTCAGCAAGTTTAACTAGTGCGAGAGCTTTATTAACTGCATTATTCACCAGACAAGTTCCACCGCGCAGTCGGACTGGGAGGATGTCTCGCTCTAAAGAAGCAAAACTGCTTTGTTACACTGCAGAAATACTTAAAGAGCTTCCTCCTCGCTGAGGTAATAAAATAACAGGGTAATGTGGTTTGATTCAGTCTAAACATTTTGTCTTCTTTTCAGCGAGTCAAGATAAGATTATATACATATAGATCAATTTTCCAACAGAGATCTAATAGCTTGACATTCTTTAGCGCTTTAAAATCAGATGTCTTTGTCATTGTGATTCTATTTTTTGAAACGCTTCAGTAAAAATTGCATTTTCTACCAATGATCTTGTCACTTTCTGCTCACTGCTGCACAGAATGACTTGAAGAGATGTTCTAACACTGACAGTCACGGCGTCAAAAAAGCCTCACTTAACATGCTCAAACCATCTCAGAGAGCCTGACAGATTCACTTTCTCCAGCTCAATCCCATAAGGAGGCTGGGTAGTGACAAGTCATTAGCAGGTGCCTGTGGGGAATATCGGTCCTATTATGTTATCCAGACAGCAAGAGAGTCATAGAGGGAGGAACGTGCAAAGGCTTATTAATTTCCCCTTTGCCTCCTCCCCTCTATCCCTTATTGACACTGTTAAACACAGCTGATGTGACACATGAGCCGAGCTCCCACTGGGCAGGTTCCCATGTATTCATCTGAGAGGGAAACATGCATTAACATGAAGCTAACACAACAGAAATTCATGTCCGATTGAGGTTATGTTGCGAGTTTTAAGGTTGTTTTAAAATGTTTGTATTTTATTTTTATTTCACACTCTGTAAAATGAGACCAAACTGACTAAAATGTCTGTTAAAGAATAACCAAGGTGAACTGAAAGCTGCTCTTTAACCATTTTGGATTGCATGCATTGTCCTGGCATTTGTTTTTGAAGTGTGAAACTCTCAGTTTTGCTCTCCAACAGGCAGAATCACTTTCACTTTTGCTGGAATTGAGTAATGGGAATTTAAACACAACGAAACAGAGATTTTTCTATTTCCAAATTATATTTTTTTTGCAAACAGATGCCTGCAGATGACCATAAATTGGAGTTATTAGCGTAAAACACAGTGGTGCCATAGCATGGAGCCATATTCAGGCCAAAACCAATAAAAATGAAATACCCATATGATAATAAATATTTCATTTCATGCATCATGATGGTAATATCAATATTTATACTCAGCTAGTTTATATTCAGGCTATTTATGTTTAAATTTAGCTATTAATATCACATTAAGGGAATCTATTCTAAGCCATCAATTACATTACTAGATTTACAACAAAACCAAAATAGACCAAAACCAGCAGCACGTTGGGTTTTCTCTCAACACTTCCTGACTCATCACACCTGTCCTTGTTGTTCAGTGCTGATCCCATTCATTCCTACAGAAGATGTAATTACAAAAAGCTCAGTAATGTCATAAAACAGCTGGGAACTGGAGCTTCTGGCAAACTTTTTTCAAACAAATTCGTCAGGAACCACTTCCAGCTGTGGAGGCATACTTAGTTTGCCACTGAGTGTTTATGGCTGTAGGATGGTGTGTGTAGGAGTGCCTAAAAATAACTAAAGTGTGTGTGATCATGGTCATAAAGGAACATGTCAACCAGTACGACAGCGTGGCTCTCTAATGTGTTTTTAATGTTCTTTGGACAACATGGAGGTCTGAGGAGCAGAAATATAAGCTCAAGCTTTGGATACAAAGACAGTTG
>JAPZDY010000013.1:5827898-5856772 GCA_029783645.1 Ctenochaetus hawaiiensis | reverse complement strand
CAACAAAGTTGTCTCAAGACACTTTACATATAGAGCATGTCAAGACCACACTCTATAAATACATTTATATTTTAGATCTATAGGAACCCAACAATTGAAAGCAATTCCACATGAGCAAGCACTTGGCGACAGTGGCGAGGAAAAACTTCCTTTTAACAGGCAGAAACCTCGGACAGACAGCCAGTTAGCTGCTAGCATTGCTAAAAATAACAATTTGTGGCAGAATCGGAAAGGTCAAGGTAGCACCAAATTCATTAGTATACATTATTTGAGAATTATGAAGACATATCAATGTTTGTGCAGATCCATCTAGTGTATATTGAGAAATTTTGATAATGATCCATCGTTTTGCTCAAACTTGAATGTGTGAAAAATCTGCAGATTCCGGCTTTGCAATAAAACCGATGCTAATAACAAGTCTTTGTGAAACTAAACTCTCCGCGGATCAGCTGCATGTGTCCCTCAGTCTGCTGCATCAGCTCTGTCAAAGACTCACAAAGATCTGGAAAGCAGCACCGAAAAAATCGCCTTACATAACACGTTTACAGCGGCTGTTTCCTGAGAAGGAACTTATTGGGCCCTTTCACCCCTTGGGTCCCTCTTGGCACAGAGGGTGACCATCAGTGGGTGGAGGTGCAGATTGGAGTGGCATGGCTGCAGCTGAGGAATGCGAGGAATTCCCCTTGTAAACACCTCATGCTCGGACGGTCACCGCACTCTTATCTCCCCCCGTGCCCATCGCCCCCTTTAATCATCATAATGGTTAGTTAGTCATTAAACGCCCCCTCTTCTTCTTCTTCGATCTGCTTTTCCTGTGGCCTCTGCTCGGTCATGGCAGGTGGGGTTGCTACTGCTGGAGGCCTTTGTTTACCTGAGGCACCACATGGTTTATTATTCACTCTGATGCCCCCACCCCCCCAACGGGCAAACAGAGCCAGCTCTGATACTACTGTATAAAGTACAATGGCTTTCAAATGTCAACAACTTGAAAGAGTCTTTCTGCACGACTAGCCCAGGCTCCTTCTGGTCCTGGGGGAGCGCTCTTTAGCTGATAGGATCATAAGTGGCTGAGGAGGGAAATCTATTTTTTTTTTTTCTTGGTTGAATAGTGCAGCTTTTGCTTTGCTTTTTCCAGCGTGGCACCTCCCCTGTGGTTCCTGTGTATGAGCCCACTTTCAGCTTAAATGAAAGTCATTTCGAAAGCAGCCGAGGGCCTTCGTTAATACTGCGCGGCATTTGGAAAACACAGGAAAAGACACCGCGTAGGCTCAGGCTGTTTTTTTTTTTTCCATTCCCTTTTGCTTAAGTGAAATCCTGTTTTGGCCACTTGGTGCTTTTGAAGGTGCAAAGTCCATCCTGAGCACATACTGTGTAGCATGAGGGGCCCATGGGGGCTGCATTCCACCTCATGGTGTACCACTCTCTACCAGTCATGAGGGACGCTTACTCACAATTATAAAACCTGCTCACACCGCCGTGGTCACATTCCCTAACAGTTTCCCATTAGCTCAGATTTTCTGCTCAGTCAGAAACCAGATTTTCCCATTTCCTCAAACTTCCTGGATAAGTTTGCTTAAGGGACGTCTGTTGCTCTGGATGGGAAAGCTGATATTTTCCGGGTGTTTTTCAGTGTTAATGTAGACTTTTCCTGACACCGGTGATAAGAGAGCAGCTGTGGAGGTTTTTCTGCTGCTGCCCTCTGAAAAGCCTTCAGCATGTTGACAGTAGATATCACACCAAATAGGAAGGTGTTGAAACGACCGACACCACACTTCGGCCTCCATCATGCGAACATGTCAAACAGAACTGGCAGGATTTGTCAGCGATAACTTTCAGGAAAAAACTTCTAAATTAAATGACAACTTTTCCCTTTCTGTCATTTGTCCAATTTTGAGTTTATGAGCGTTCATGGTGTTTTCTTTGGTGTTTTTTTCCTTAAATAAAATCAAGTTTACAGCCATCAAGGCTACTGTACTGTATTGAGTGTGAAGCCTTGTGGGACAAAGCTGTGACTCTGTCAGGATGGAAACTAAGGGTTGTTTTCCAGAATCTTTTAGAATATTGATGCTATTTTAAACGACCTACTACTTTAAAAAACACTGACTTATTCTACAAAATGCAAGGAAATGTTAAAAAATAGCCAGCATATATTTTTTAAACCCCAAGGTGATTTTTTTAATTAATTAATTGATTAATCAACCCTTTTTCTTGAGACAATATTTGGGGCTATTCTATACTGCAAATAAACTGGATTTAAAGGTCTGGTGTCTAGGATTTAGGGAGATCTATTGGCAGAAATGGAATATAATATTATTACTTATGTTTTGCACTAGTATATAGTCACTTTTCTGTTTGTTTGCACAAATACAGCTGTGAATTAATCAGTGCACTCCAGTCTCATGCTGTCCTTGAGCTGTGAAGCACCTTCTTTAACTGTTTTGCAGGAAGATTGAGAGATTTCAGCAAAGAATCATTGTGTTTTCTTTACTTTGCGATGCACTGCCATGTTTCTGCAGCAGCCCAGAAAGGACAAACCAAAAACCGGTTCAAGAGAGGGCCATGACTTTTTATAACAGCCATAGTACTTCCTCTTTTTGCTTGAAAGGGGAGCATGAAGTAAAAGGTGTTAAGTTGGTTGCAGTGTGCAACCTCACCACTAGATGCCACTAAATCCTGCACACTGGACCTTTAAGATGAAGGTCAAGCTCTCAAACTAATCAAAATCCGTGAAAAGTTGCTGAAAAACATCATTTGTTGGGAGAGGAAATGGACTTCATTCAGGTAACCAAGTCGTATTCAGTAAATGTTCAGAGATCGCAGCTTTGCATATCTCTCTAGATGGCCAATAAGACTCGTCCCGGAGCGTCGTGTCCAAAGAATAAATGTCCTCATTAGTGTTAAGTGCTTCACTCATATGTTCCCTAATACCCATTCATGGTATCACAGCATGTCAGCTCGCCCCGAGGAAGCTGTCAGCTACAGATGTCAATACCCCCGCTGACCCCTCTCCCTCCCCCCCAACACTGCACACACATGGCACTGGAGGATTGTACCCCAGAACAAAGGAACGGGGGGTTTCTGTGGAGAACAAGCAACCAAACATTCCTGTCACAATGGAAAGAGTGGCCAACAGGTTCAATTAGGACGCACTTTAAACTGCGCTGCATACGATCCCACTGGGCTTAAAAACAAAGCTGGAGCTCCACACATGAATGGGTTACTTGGTGATGCAGGTCTGTCGCGTTTTAAGAGAGTTTCTCCTATTATCTGCTTTGTTGCTGCCATGTTGCCTAAGAAATAAACCACTTGAGAGACACTTTAGGTGGAGATTCTTCAGTTGAAAGATTGATGGCGACTTGAAAAACTTTAAAAATATCCTACTTTTAGAAGTAAACTTACCTTCCTCTGCAGCACATAAACTGGGACTACAGCCAGCCTCTGCAACTAATCTCCACCATTAGCCTAATCTCTTCAAAAATAAAGTGTCACTTAAAGTCTGATGCAGAACTGCAGAACCAGTTTCCTTTAGGTTTATAAAGACAGACCGAAAGGATGAAGAAACCAGCAAAAACATAAATCTGAGGAAGGCACCAGACTAAAAATCTAATTATTCCTAATCTGCTTTCCAATTAAACTGTGATTTTCCAGGAAGCCTCTGGAGAGCTTACCAGCTGCAGCTCAACTTCTCATGATGGCATTTTGTTCAAATATCTTGCCATCAGTACCTTTCCATGTCATGCAGCACAGTAAACGATGCTCCACAGCGAGCATTGATAGTTGGATGCAGCACTAACAGTGATTTATTGCGCGTCTGTGACAGTCGCTGCTCATAATTTGCCTGGAAACGTTAAAACAGGATTTCACAGATCGGATTCTCAACATAATCAATAAAGAGGCATTGGAAGAGCAGCATTAAACACACACTCCATGCACAGAGCAGAATGTGATCTGTCTGATTTGAAGTAGAGAAATAAACTGATGTATTTACCTACTACACAAGGTGCGCCGTAACGTCGGGTACCCTACTTGGCGTATCCGAGAGAAACGAATCCCCAAAGCCGCCGTGTCACACTTCACACCATCCGGGCGCACATGTTGCCAGTCCCCGCAGAGAAATGTCACAATCATGAGCCGCGACGTGAAGCCGGCGGACTGCGGGAGCGGAGCGTGTCGCCGTGGGTCGCGGCACAGCGTGTCCAGCCGCTGAATGAGATGCGTCGGGGCGCCACCCTTCGCCGGACCTCTGGGACTCTGCGCCCACCTTTTCCTCCGTCAGCCTCGACGTCGTAAATAGCGGGACATAAAGCAAACTCTCCGCCTCGGGGCAGCGTAATCAGCGGGCACCGGTGATGAAACCGTGAGTCGTGATCGCTCGTTAATGCGTGGTGCGCAATTAAAGAGGCGCGCAGGACGCCGGTGCCACCCACTAAAGGAGGTTTTGTGGTGGGTGTACGGGCAGGGAATTTTAATGAGAGCTGCTGCAGAGTTGCCTCCCTGCCCGGAGAGTGGTGCTCTACCCCCCCTGTGCTGAAATCCACTGTCCCGACAAGAAAAAAACCATTAAGTTATCTTACAGGAGAGGAGGAGGGGGAGGGATGACGACATAAAGCGACAATGAAACTCAACTCGAGGCCACCTGCCAGTCAGCAAAGTGGGAGATTAGCCCACCTCTATGGGCCACCTGTTGACTGAAAGCATCCTGACCGACCAAAGCCAACTGTGATTGATATTGTGCATCTATTCAAATCCTTTCCCACCGATTTTCTCTCGTGGTCAGCTACAGTGACAGTAAACTGAGATTAAAGCTGCAGGTTTCTTTTCAGAGCTGCTGGAACACGTTTATGTAAAACGGTTAGTCGATTAATCGGACATTACCTAAATAAAACTATTTCCTATAGCTTCTTAAAATTTTTAAGCTCTTGTTTAGAACAATCAGACATAATTCGGGCTCCAGAATCTGATGTTGGACATTTAATTCAAATATTAAAGTTAATAAGAAATACAGAATGAACACTGGAAACATGGCTGAAGATATTTTTTGAATGTAGGCTGCTGCAAGGCAGATCATTCCTACTTCACATAACCTCTGAGTCATATTTTGGGATGGCTGAAGAGTAGAGGAGACTAATAGTATGGCTTCACTTGCAATTACTTCATTTCATGAGGATTAATTAAAGATAATAATAAATAGTACTTCAGATAATAAATGTCTTTTATGCAACAGTCTTTACCCAGATGAGTTAAATCTGCTTTTAATCTAAAAAATAGTTTAGGGGCATAATATCCCTTTAGTCTGATATACTGAAACTGACATATTTTAGACCATTTTTTAATAAGTTTAGTATAAAGCTAAGTGGTAACCCGGGGATAAGGAACCTTTAAAGGGATGTATTTTTGTCCCTTCTTTCTTCTAAAAGCAGTTAAGTTTTATTATTTCTATATGAATAACATAGTCCAGTTCAGGCAAACACTGCATGCTCTTTTTGCACAAAACTCAAGTGACCTTAAATTACTTCTTGCCTTATTTTAGGCCCCTAGTGGCTCGTGGACCCTGCGGCCTGAGTCATTGTACTGCTCTTTCTCCTCTAACCACACACACACACACATACACACACCCAGCTCAGCAGTAACTCCGGCCTGACTCCGTGTTCAGGCTGTCAGCTGGTCCATCTATTATGAGGTTAAGCCACTTATCTGTCCATATGGGGGGGTAGCATGGCATCTAACCTCAGCAGGCACCCTGGCATGAAACAGCACAACGCTCCACCAGAGGTCTAAACCAACAGTGGGTAAACAAAATCTGGTGTTTACTGCATGGAGAGTTTAAAAGCTGATACAAGTGACCCCGTAATCCGATGGGAGGGGAAAAGTACTGCTGGGTCGTTTCAATCACTTGACACCTCTTTAACTTCTAAGTGAACTCAAGTGGAAACAAAAAAAAAAACAACTTTTTGACTAAAAGTACAACATTGTCCCAACAGATGCAGAGGCAGATTTTATTTTGAAAGAACAAACAAAGATACAATAATAAGGAATTGTACACATTAACAAGAACATTAATTACTATTTAAATAACCAAAGTATGAGTCAATTAAAAAAAACTGCTTATTATATTTTTCAATAAATAAATCAGCACATCAGAAACTTTTTCTCATTCTCTAACTGAGAAATCACTTGGAATACAGACCTTAGTTTTACAGCGAAGATATACTGCCCCCCAGAGGCCACATAATATTATTGCATCCAATTACAAAACGTGACTCAACATTTTCTGCAGACATTCATTGAGCCATCAATCACAGCTCCAGCCTGAGGCAACAGCCAACTGCAATGCTCTTAAATGAGGATGCCGGAGCGGCAAGACAAGTGCTGCATTTATTTAATTTTTAAGAGGTAAAAACAGTCTTATTTACAGTCATTTTGGTACTGATATTTGAATTTTTAATTACAATATTTTGTAGTGACATTTTCAGTTCAGACGTGTCTTTTTCAGCCTGGAGTTGTCTGCTGCTGCTTTGCGTTTTCGTGACGGAGTGCCTGAAGCTTCTTCTTCTTCAGGAGCTTCAGTCAGGCAGTACAGCTCGGCAGGCGGGGTCGGCTCCTGGAGGAAAAGAATAAAGGCATTTTTATTATTTAATCAACATAATGTAACTTCATCCTGACTTCACACTAATAGAAGCATCTTGTGTCTTGCATAATAATGTCGTGTTAAAATCCTGAGACAAGTTAAACAGCCTATAAAAGTGAGTTTCTGTTATTCTGTCAGTGTTTTACAATAGTTTGGGCTATTTTTAAAAAGGCTGAAACTACTACTACTACATTTATTAACAAATATATTACAATAAAATGATCTAAGTCTGTTCCAGTGATGATCCACTGACCTGCATGAGGTAGTCTGCGATGTACTCAGGCTTTAAGCATGTGACTCCTTGGGAAGTGGCTTCTGATATATCGACTCTGAAGTCTCCAGGCTTCAGCCGACTGAAGTCTGCAAACAGATGAGTGGTTTCCTTGTACAACGACGGGGAGGGACTTGGCAGGACCTGGAGAGTAAAATAACATGTACAAGAATTATAGTTTTTCTATGTTTACAGTAAGAAAATGAGAGAATACAGCAAAGAAAAGGGGCCAAGTTTAGCTGTTGGTGTTGGATATAAACCAACAAAAAGAAAAAAAAAAAAGAAACCTTTGCTCTGCCAGACTGCAGCAACCTCCTGAAGCCTGATTCTCTGTTCTGGTCGATGTTTAGCATGACGGTCCATCCACTGAAGGCTCCCTGAAAAAACACACACACACACACACAAAAAACATACTTAGTATACTTTAAAAGTGTTGGTTAAAACAAAACAATGTGTACATGTGCCTGTAAGAACCTCTTGGTCAGAGCGTCCCTGCAGGGTTTTTCTCCAGCGCATGGCAGCCAACGCCAGTCTCCTCTGCTGGGAGGTGATGGAGGGCAACGCATCCAGGATGGAGCTACTGCCCCACTCATAGTCTTCCTCCTGGAACATAAACACACAAAAGAAATGTAAAATTTTGAAGTTTTGACCATTTAAAACCTTTACAACCACACTAACTGGCACACTACAGATTGTCAGAACCAATTCTGATATTACAAGACGCAAACAGTGTTAAATCCTCTGCTCCTAACCTGGATGAACCGACCCACAGAGCGGCAGGCCTCCAGGTACGAGCGATGCAGGATCCATTTTCCAGCTGCCATCGCCGCCAGGTACTTCTCGTTACGCAGAGGAGTCCCAACAATGATGTGAGAACAGCTGGGGTCGAAAGACTGCTTGTCGAGGACTACACCTCCTACAAACAGCAGAACAGAAAAGAAAGAAGTAGTGAGTTAAAATTACAGACTTGGTTAAGACTTATATTAATGTATGTCAGATCGCTATAAGCTGTCAGTGTAAACGCTGCTTTTTGGTGGAATACATACAAGTTTCAATAATAGTTCAACTGCTGATGTGCAGAGGTTTATTTGAGCAAACTGAGCTCACAACATTTTAGTCAGAGGAAGCAACTGCAGGAGGAAATGCTCTCAGACCCTGGAGGCAGATCCTTGTTTTTAGTCATCAGGGATTATTTCCTCTGACTTCAGCTCTGTGATGTGTTGCCTTTTTTCCCCAGTGCAGCATTACGAAACACTGCTCAGAGCCCTAATTAGGTGAGACTTACCCAGTTCCTCTATGAGATGACTGTAATCAATGCGTTCCTGAGGGCTGAGGGAGGACAGCTGAAACCTGGGTGGCTGCTTTTCTTCCTTTTGCTCCTCCTGAGAGAAATAAAGAAGCTTCTATCACCAGTTGTTTGTTTAGAAAGAGATGACGGAGGGTGAATATTACAGCTTGTGTAAGTATACGTTTGCAGACATGTTGTTAATCTAAATGTGAACCTTCTCCTGTGGCTCCGGTGCTACCAGGGGGTTTGCGAGAGGGAAGGCAATGCTGGGGGCTTTGGGAGTGAGGATGTTGCCTTCTCGCTCTTTTGTTGGAGGAGTCGTGAGTCTCTGGCCCATGTGCTGGTCAATGACGTCACAAGCAGCTGGGAGAGGACACAGAGATTACACTGAAAGTTAAAGTAATTTGTAAGAACTAATAACTGTAAATTTAAATGGCCACCGCATCTCCACTGTACAAAAATGAGGCCAAAATAGCAGAGATACAGGCGCTGCAGTTTTGTGATGGTGAAGTTATTCAACAGGGCCCAGTTACTGGCAGATTAATCCACTTGTTTTCATTAACTCATGTGTAAATCTCCACTTGGTTAACAGCTGAAACTTCTCTAAATGTAAACTTCCTAACAGTTGATGCAACCGCCTGCTGATCTCTTACCCATCTCTACCAGCTCAGAGTCTGTCATGGAGTCCCTGAACTGAGGGCCGTTTTCTAAAGTGGGAGGAGGCGGAGGTGCCAGGGGCTCGGAGTGTTGTGACGGACTTCCAGGCCACTGCAAGTTATCAGCCAGCTTGGCCCTCTCCTCCCTGGCTGTGGGGTCATCCCAAACGATCTGTTCGCTCTGAGATGGCTCTGTGTTGACGTCCATGGCTGCTGCTCTGGAAACCCTGAAATCAAGACAGAACGAGGTGAGTTTCACTTCACACAACATTTGTTATGACTACATATCCATATCTTCTCAATGCACAGCTTCCATGCCTCAGAGCTTCCAGAGTGCGTCTGTTTCCACTGCGTCCAGCTCGGCTCCCGTCAGGCGTTTGGGGGCCCGAGTCGGCCCCTCCTGATCCCATCCTGCTGAGTCTGACTGACGCACGCCTTCCTGTCGTCAGCTTGGTGGCTGACATGATCTCCTGAAGCTGTCTCTGCAGGTTCTCTCTCATTTCTAGAGTCTCTGAAATATCTGTGCACAAGAGATATCCAGTAATAACCATTAAAAGATGATCTCTACAGTTAGTGCAGATGCTTTGTGGCATTAAAAATGTAATTTAAAGTTGGGGAGAGACACAAACCACTTCTATCTGCAGCATCATGCGTTTCCTCTTGATCCGTGCTTCCATCACTCACACGACGTGAAGTTGAAGCTTCTTCTGTTGCAACATCTTCACGCTGAGGGTCAGATAATAAAACAGATAGTTAAATGAGACGATCCTGCATCAGTACCTCTTTATCAGATGTTACTAACAACATAAAATATTGTTTAGAACAGAGAGTCGCTTTGGTAAATCTACGGACATAATAAACAGCCATAGATGTGCATTTACATAATTACACCCACCTTGTCACCCTTTGCCTCAGTGTTTTCTCTGAGTTGGGTCCGTGTTAAAGGTGGAGACCTCTGGGAGCTGTTGGGCACCTGGCTGAGGTTCAGGCTCATCTTGGGGTTGTAGGTGAAAGGATACAGAGACTCGGGAACATGCCTCTGCTCCTCAGCACACTGCACAAGACGACATGAGCAACAAATTAGCCGTAAACTTCCGTGTGCAGACGTGTGTTGTGTGCGCTGTCACAGGAATTAATTGAATGAAACAATGAGGAGGGGAAACATTGCTGAAACTCCAATCTGTCTGCCAAATTAGCATTTCAAAGCTGTTTTTAATTAAATATTCTGCTTTTGTTGATGGGACGATTTTCCCTGAGGTGAAATGTGCTGAGTGAACACTGAATGATAACAGGAGGCACAGAGTCTATTTACCACCATGAATGAGTTGCCAAATTAAATCAAATGAATCTTAATATAACTTTTATGCATTTTCTTGAGGATATAATTTCCTTACAAGCTTGTATAACTGATGTCAACAACAAATGCTTCATTTGTTGTGAGAGAGACATTACGGCTCAGAAGGACTGGGTTAGTTTTTTTTCTAATTTTTTTTTTCTTTGAAGATTTAATTCTCTCAGTTTGTCTCCAAATTATAAGGAAAATTAGCAAATACTTGAATATCTTCACTACTCTACCTAAGTGATTAACATTTTAAGTGTTTCTTTAAGCAAAAATGTTTTGTTTTGCTCCAGTTTTTAAAGAGGTAGATTCTTTCTTTTATATTATTATAAACTGAATATTTGGGGGATTTAAGCTGTTTGTTGGCCAAGTCAATTTTTTTTAAAGTTACCTTTCTATTAAAAAAAAAACCTTTGCTGATTAACTGAAAAAATTTAGCCGTAGATTAAGTGATACTAAAAACAATCATCAAGTTCAGTCCCCATTTCTTTAATAGTTAAAAATGTATTACCTGCTCACAAAGACTGTCAGTAAATTGTTCAGCATCTTCCTGTGCAATGCACTTTGGAGTAAAAAACAAGTTGAGAAATAAATAAGAACTTGGGTTCTTTTTAACGTGTGACTGGTAAACGTACAGCGTGCAGCCAGTACTGAGACACCACATGAAGTCCTCTCTCCTTCACTCCTCTGTATTCGCGGGTGTTGTCTCCCACACGGCCCTGGTAGATGTAGTGCGTCACTGTATCGTCACAAGCCCACCTAAAAACAGGATGATGAAGAGATGTTTTGAAATAAATAGTTAAACATCTTTAAGTCTTTTCTAAAACAAACCTCACATGCCCATGTTTGTACAATCAAAGGGTTACTGTTTGCCGTAAAGTTTTTTTTTCCAAAAAGATCCTTTTTGCTTTAAGGAGGTGTGTCTTTACAGCTAATACAGACAAAAAATGATTACGTAGGCTAAATACCTGAAGTCAGCTCCGAGTGATGCAGCGATGGCGTTGAGTTCACTTTGCATTTTGCTCAGCTTCTTTCCCACACAGATCACAACACCAGAAAGAGGGCCGCCATCTTTTTCTGGGATCTTTTGAACAAAAACACATCACATGATATGACCAGTAAAGAGTCTATTCAATGTCCAGAACTTTCTCTTGTTCTATTAATATGTTTTTAAAGTGACTGTAAAGGTTTGTGTATGAAGAGATCCTGCCATCAGTGTTATTATCCTTTGTGTCGTGTTTGACATATTAAGTGATTCTGAGGTTAAACCGACAGTGTCTCGTATGCAAACAGGAATGCTGTGTTTGTATGTACTGTAGATTACCTCCCTCTCTGTCGTCTTGCTAAGTTGCGGGCTAGCAGAGCTGGCTTGCATATCAGTGATGCTATTTCGGCTGCTATTGGCCAGAGCCACTTTCATGTTCCTGTGGATGACATCGGTCAGCGGCGTCCCCACCCTCTCTCCTTGTTTGGATCCTCCACCTGGAGTCTCCAGCGCTCCTAGTACATCCTTAACAAAAGAAACAGCCGATGTGTTTACAGGATTAACTATGAAATCAGTCTAAACCTTCTAGCTGTAATTCTGGCACAATCTTTTGTTTGGTGTGGGTCCGAACCTGGACGTTGAAGGAAGGCCTAAAAAGTTGGTCTCTGCTGAGGAAACGTGAGGGGGTGTCCAGCTGTAGTGAAGGTTCCTTCTGAAGGGGGTTCTTTCTGCGGCCCTCCTGGTTCTGTTTGGGGGTGGTGATGTCCTCTTTCGGCTTCATCTCATCCAACACAGAGTGAAACACTTTGCTACGGAAGCGCCCTAAATCCAGCGGTGTGACGGCCTTACCGCTCTGCAGACCCAGCAAAGGGATCTCTGGGGATGATGATCGTCCTGGTGGTGGAGGCATGGTGGGCTTCTGGGAACCTCCGACAAAACTCTCATCCTCCTTCTCTGTAGAAGAAAATAAATAATGCATCCCGGTTGATGGAAACAAAACGTGCATTTACATCAACATACAGGCTTTAATTAAGACACTTTCTAACCTGGAGAGGGTGGCTTGTCAACTAGAAAACGCCCCTCCTCTGCCTTCTTCCCTGTTCGAGCAGACTCCAGTAGCCACTTCATGGTGACGGCTGGGAGCCCCCACTTCTTTGCTGCCTGGTACTTTGTGCCATCGGGGCTCTGCAACACCAGATGAGTGCTGGCTAGCATGCCTTTCTTCTGGTTGGCCAAGCGCACAAAATAATCCTGGACACTGAGAGAGAGAAGAAAAGATGGATATTTAAGTGAGGCAGCTCCTACAGACAGATATATGCAAAATGGAAATTCTTTTTAAAACATTCTTGACAACACAAAAAATCTGCCTGCATAGTACAAGTGTCCACACATAACAAAAAATAAAAAATTAAAGGTACTTTTACTATTTTTGTTAGTATAGGAAAAGAAAAGTAGTGAAATTGCCTCAAGTCTATGACTGGGCTTTATAAATAAATTAATCTTTGTCAAAGGCTCTTGGACCAGATTATGCATTTACGTCAGTGTAGAAAAAGGTAAAACCAAACACTAACTCAGCCAACATTAAAAGAGCAAGTGTGGTCACACAGTACAGTAACATACTTGGCTCCAATGTGCTTTGCCAGCTCCACCAAAGACTCCCTCTCTGCTCCGGTAAACTGGCTGACAGAGAGAACACAATCTTTGAGAGGAAAACGTCCCTCCATCACTGGAACAGGCGTGAACAAAGGGTTGGAAAACAGCTGAAGAACACACTCTTTCTCCACACACATGGCCTGAAAATTAAAACAAACAAAAAAGCCTTAAACTTAAAGAGCACTTTCATATGACACAAACTATTATTTTAAATAGCAACTGATCCAACAATATTTTAAAAAGACAGATTAAATTAAAAATTAAATCTAACAAAAACTGACTATGACCTTACCAGCCAGGTATCAGTGACCACCTCGTCCACTGTGGCCTCCACTGAGCAGCCCAGCAGTGGTACCACTGCGTAGTCTGCCACAACCCGTGTACGACCCATCAGCACTCTGCCTCCATTTTCTCTCACCAGAGCAGAGAGCTGGGCCTCAGCCTCAGAGCCGAAGCCCACGAGAAGGAAGCGTTTCCCAAAAAACAGGCCCGACCTGCTGGCTTCTTGCAGGGTTGAGTCTGGGTCGGCTCCTCTTGTCTGGTCTGGTGGCCAGAGTTCACGCTGAGGCTCTGCAGCTGCACTGCTGGTGCCCTCTGCTGGTGGCGGCATGTCAACTGGAGGATAAAAGGAAAATAGGATCATCTGCAATATATAAAACTACATATGTGAAAGCCCCCAGTGAATCAGTCAGCAATAGATTCTTACCTACTGTGGGATCATCATCCATGTACTGTGACAGTAGATCCTCCTCTGCTCTATTATGCTTGGGCGTGCTCGGGCTGGCCACAGAAGGACCAGCAGAGGGCCTGGAGGTGGTCGTGTGATTGGCAGGCACAGACACAGCAGCTGGAGCCGGAGGAAGACAGTCAGGGTGGAGGTAACCTGCTTCTGGAAGTAGACTGCCTTTGCTGAAACTGTCCAGCAGCCACTGCACTGTCACTACATGGGGTCTGAGAAGCAACACATCATCTCAAAGATGAATCAAAATGTAAAGTTATAAAATGTAAAAGTTATATTGCAGTAGTACTCTTCACCTTATGCCACAACAGTCTCTACTCTCTACTTCTTTTCTTTATGTTTTGCAGGTATTTGACTATTTTTCTTTGTTTTGACTACACATAGTGTTGCAAATAAAATATACCTTTGAGGATATGTAAAGACCTTGATTTAATCTAGCATTCCTAAGACCCTTTTAAAGTCCCATAAGTTTTCTAGTTAGATCACATGTATATTCAGCACTTGGTGAGTTAGCATACATGTTTCTACACTACTGGGTTCATAACTTAATCACAATTAAGGAGCATTAGTTGAAATAGTTAGACATTGATGTTATTTCTGTAACTCAGGCTTAAATATCTGATACATTCAGAAATCTTAAGGTTCTGTATTTTAAATGTTTTGTAGATAAAAGGTCAGATAGTATAAATATATTATGTGCATTAGGGCAACATTATTGATCTTGCAGTTCAGACCTGTGTATTGCTTTGGAGAGAAAGTTCTTGAGGTCCTGGTCCAGCTCTCCCATGACCACATGAGTGAGTTCCTCACTGGGCTGGTTGAAGCGCAGACCCCCTGCAGTGTTCACAAGACGCCGCAGCTTCTCCAGTTTCTTCCCTGGCAGGCCACACAGATAGAGCTGCAGAACATTTAACACATTAAATAAAACCTCACATTTGTCTTTAAAGTTTCAATAAAGAAATTACCAAAATATTTGCACTGTATATGAACTGGAATATTGGTCTACTTGCCTTACAGCCATCCAGTATGTCATCTGCAGGGCAGACGGTGAGATCCAGGCTATCCAAGGGGTCTGGAGCATCCAGACGGCTGATTGTGCCGTTAGTGAGGGCTGTGTCATTTATCGTCATGCTGGCATTGACAGAGATGTGGCTCAAGCCCAACAGAGACGGACCCTCTGGAGGCAAAAAAAAAAACATGATTCTTCATCATTACAGACTAATGTTCTGAAAAACTTTCAAGAGGCACTAAATGTTGTGCTTGACCCCAAAAAGATGAAGAAGTAACATTTATAAATACAATAAACAACAAACGAGTGGACTCTCGGTCTGTCACTCACCCTCCTTCTTGTTGGTCCCTGTAGGAGTGGACGTATGCGGTCGAGTGGTCTTCGATGCATTACGCTCCACGGCATACCTGCTCTCATCCTGGCAAAAGCCCTTCTCTATGCTGTCAAACAACCAGTGCAGAGATACGCAGAACACATTCCACTTCCGTGCACATTCGTACTTCTGACCTGCAAACAAATACAAGTACTAAGAGTCAAAGTGATATCAGTAAAAGAGCTAAGTTCAAACATACAGTTAAAACAAGTATTCTGACTTTTTAATTAAAAAAAAAAACAAACAAACTGGACAATGTGCTGAAACTGCTGGTGACTTGCCTGTTGGTTCACTAACGATGAGGTGTGTGCACTCGTTCATTTTGAGCTGACCGGTGTAGTTCGCTCCATGCTGCTCACAGAGTCTCTGCACCTCTTTGCGCTCTGTGCTGGAGAGGCCTGTCACACAAACAGTACAGCCGCGCAGCACAGGGCACAGATACTCTTCAGTAGGTAGATCTGTGTACCTGAAGAGACTGAAGGAGACAGAATGATTTGGTAGAAGTAGTTATTATCTATGTTTAAAAACCCTGCATTGTCACAAGTATTATTAGAATTATAATGTTATAAATATTACAAAACAATTGTGTAATTTTATGTATTGTAAGACTGACTGTTTGACCTCTAGGATTTTTTCCAATAACTAGAGCACAAGTTATACAAAGTTTCATCCCATATGCCATAACCAAACTAAACAGAACAATGAAGTGATTGTAAATGTAGAGAATGTGAATGTTTTATGTGTGTGCTGGTGGGCATATGTATCTGTATATGTCTGTGGTACTGCTGTTCCTGTGTTTGTAAAGTTATGTGTGTAACCTCTTGCGGCTGTACAGAAGTGACAACAATCATCCTGTAAAGGACAAATAAATTCATCTATCTATCTTATATGACTTAATTACTTTAACAAAAGAGTTGATTTAGTTAAAAAAAAACACCACAAAAATAAGTATTGATTCATCAACAGTTAATCTTTGAAAGAAAAAACAGTCTGTTTTAAAGAGCACATACCTGTCTTGAGATTTCTCCCAGCAGGCTCTGACCCATGCAGGCAGCAGGATGGGTTTACCCAGACTGGCAGCTACCAGGTATTTCTTGCTGCCCACCTCTCCTGCTACCAGATGTGTGACAGACACATTTAGGTCAAGATAGACCCGTCCACCCATGAGTTGCACCAGATCCATTACCTCTGTCTGTAGAGAGAGAGACAGACACAAACATATAGAACACTTGAAAAGACTGTGCTTACTCATATTTCCTCACTCTTGCTATATTATACTCTTAAGCAGTCCTACATCCTACCCTCTCTATCCTGTTACCTAAACCTATGCTAGTATATTCATTAATGCATGCTCTTGTCATCTTCAACAGGCAGTTCAGACAGACAACAAATACATCCTTACATCACCAGCCTGCGTGAAACGGCACATTTAAAAAGGCATGAAGAGATTTCACCTCCTGAATTTGCATCTTCAAATTAGTTATTTTATTTCAACTTAATTTTAAATAGCAGATAATTGCTTAACGTTTTAAGTCTTAGTCATTCATATCACTGCTGATAAATTTTGCATCTCTAAGACTGCTGATTGAATCAGAGCAACAATCTGCAAACTATCAGAAACAATGAACTTACCCGTATTGATTTATCCAGGCTTGTGCAGGAGATAGTGACATCAGCCATGGCCATGTTATAGACAGGCTTCTCTGCTTTGGGAACACAATGCTGCTGCTGCAGGCAGTACAACACCACCAGTGGACTCACAATTCGGCAGCCAAGCTACACGACATATAACAGTGATGAAGTGACAAACAGAAGACAAATTCTCTGTGACACTATTTTACCAATTCCTATGAAATTCAGGATGACTGTCCTGATGTATAATACTGAGTCAGACCTTTTTGCAGTGCTGAAAGGCCGGGGTGGTGAAGCTGCTGAAGACAAACAAAGACTTGTCTTTCTGGTCCATCTGTAAAACAGCATCTTCATCGACTGTTTTCAAATATTTCTCGGACTGCAACTCCAAAATGGCCTGTGTAAATACGAAACAAACATTATCATTAACTGCAAAGAGAATGTAGAGATGCGAGAAAACGATTGTCAATAAAGCCTTTAGCAAAATAATAGTAAGAGCCCACCTCGTAAGCCTTCACAGCATGCTCTGTCTTCTGTCCATTCCTCTCCACAAACTTTACAATGAAGCCTTCCCTGTCTTCCTTGGACATGGTCAACCTGTAAGTGAATAAGGACCAAACATAATGTTTGTTACAATGGCATTAGCTGGCCTTAGCAGTAGCCTTTGAGTCAACAAGAATCATCACTGACCGACAACAGGCTATGATGTCTTTATTTAAAGCTGCGTTCTTGCAAGAAAACATTAAAGTGGTTATGGGTTAGCGCAATTTTCGATGTAATAATATTAGCCTAACAGCTACTAGCCTACTAAATTTAGTCATTTGCGTTATTGTCATCTACACCAATGGCTAACATAACGTTACTTACCTTTTCTTGATGGACTCAGATTGTCAGACAAATAAAGAGGCAGTGCCTATGAGATTTTGGCAGTAAATAGTAATCAATATATGAACTCTAACCAGTCATGGAGGACCTAACTTAACGCTGGTATGGCTTGTTAGTATCAATTTACTCGAGACATAGCAGTTTTATGTAGCAACAACACGAGTCATCGTGACAGCTCCGGCTAACTTCACTTACTTGAAGGGAACTGTGCGACCAATTGGCTAACATTCAAAGAGCAAAACTTATGTGACTTTACGTTAAAAACTGCTTCAAGGTACATAAATGATCATTTTGTCGTAAATTTAAGTTATTAGCATCCACAGCGATAATGACATTAATAAACGTTCGGTAAAGTTTATAATAATATAATAAATATTATATCAGCTTTGTTGTTGTTATTCGCGCCAACGGCGCAACTTCCGGTGTTACCTTCTAATTCGACCGTGTGGAGTCGAGCTCTTGTGTTGAAAAGATCCGCAGAAACAAAATATGTAACGTACGAGTGATGTTGGATAAAATTCATTAAAACTTAACTACTATATTATTTTAAAATATAAAAAGCATATAAGAGCTGAAAGCATTAAACCATTTTGCAAATTCCTTACGTCTGATTCAAAAAAAGACATGACCTCCCACTGATCCATCAATGGTTCTTAAAATGTTTAGACAATGAGTTTTTAAGTTGGGAATTAATTTGTGGGTTTGTCAGAACCATCCTGTTTGTTATTTTTTCAACATAAATTAAGTGTAGTTGGTAGATCTTGAACATCTTCATATGTTCAACCAACAATTTCTGTTCAAATTTATAAGTATAATCTTTGAATACTAAGCTTGGTCGTTGATAACTTAAAATATAAAATTTTAGATCACCTTAGTCAGGATGGTGAGTTCATGGGTCCACCGTTGATCACAAATCTATATAACATAAAGTCCCTACAATTGTTTTTTGAGTTAAATACCCGCTCACAGTGTCTATAATCCTTTTTTGTCATTGTGTGGTAAAAATCAAATGATGATCATGATGTAGTTGAAACTCCATCTATTTGATTTTGAGTAAACACATGAATTAATTTTCTTGATGTGCTTGAGTCCTGCTTTTTAAGTATGAGCAAACAAATGACTCATTCTGTTTTAAACTATTACTCCCATAAGTACAAATGTCATGACAAAATAACAACACTCTGGGTTCCCTTTTATTCTTAAAATTTTATGTACAAGTGCGACTGATTTATTTTTTTTTAATGTACATTCAATATAGAAAGTTTATATACGCAATATTACATTGAACATTTCACAAATTGCACTAGTCTTTCACATCGATTCATAATCAGAGTCAAAGTCATTCGTCATGTCTTAGCAGAAGCTCATTTCCGGTAGTTATTTTTCACTTATAAATATTCTAGTGCTTTTTGCATTCTGAGGGAAGGGGAATTACTTTAAAAAAAACATGTGAGGCAGAAACTGTAGCCTTCAAAGAGAGAGAGAAAAATGAACCATGAATTAAGATAAGAATAATAAGAGGCTGGACATATGGAGAGCAGATCAGTGTCAACTTTAGATCGAAGTAAATCTGACCACACCAGACATGAGGTCAGCGTCAGCCTGAGGGTTCAGTTCAGTCAGGGCAGAAAAATCGTACACACATATTTTCTAATTTCCCATTTCAACATTGTTTTTCTTTTTTTCATATTAGAATCCATTATGTAGACTAGTACAGACATGTTTATGTTAGAGGTGTATAAGGTCCGGGCACAAATGTTTCAAAAAACGAGGCGAAGTACCCTCTGTTCTGGATTCAGAGCAAGTGTAGCCAATCAGGATGTGACAAACAGGGAATAAGATGATGGAGAAGAAACAGTTAACCTATGATAAACCTCAGTCTTTCAATGTCTTTCTCATGAAAAAAAAACAAAATCTAGAGTAAAAAATATATTCATACAAAAAGTAAACTCCTCTGTGTCATTGGAAGAAACAAGAAAAGTAGCACAGAAACAAAACAAATGTGGTCATCTGTTAAAACAATTTTCAAAGTGTTGATGAAGACTTGAGTGTCGTTTGTAGGGGGAGCGGAGAGTGATACTGGAGGAGGTGTCGCAGAGATTTTGGTGACGGTCGATAACGGCCCGTTCTCCACCGTGTTTCTCCCTCTCCACCCCCTCGTCCGGACGCTGACCGGTCCCTCTCCGACTTGCGGCCGTGAAGCTGCAGGGCAGTCTGGGTGCCTGAGCGTGACGTGCGTGTGTTTGTGTCCGTCAGCCTTGGTCTCCAATGTCGTTGTCCACAGGGGGTGGGACGTTGGGCATTACCGTGGTGCCAGTTCCTGCTGTAAGGTAACCTGCTACTCCTGGACCTACAGGTGACAGGAGGATGGAGAAGATTCAGCACAGGTGTGACTGTGTGGGAGAGCAGGAGCGCTTAGTGAGGAGCTACAGTGATCTTCTAAACTACAAGACTACTGTATGAATGGAGGAGTGATCATCTCTGATTTTTGCCCAATTAGACATTTTAAACAGAAGTTCAAGGATGGGTGGGAAAGGTTAGAGAGGTGGCTGAACAAGAAATAATGTCATGAAGGATGAGAAATAGGACAAATACATATCTGCTCCAGTACAGCATTTTTTTTTATAAATTTGGAGGTCAAATAAATAACATTTATCTCCATGTGTGATTTTTTTTTTTGTAGATTCTCTTAGAATTGTGCTACTTTTTTCCTTTCATATTTCTTACTAAAGAAGCTACCTTAATGTAATTAATTGACTACTTTAATTCCTTATATTTAGGTTGATTTGGTCATTTTTGCCCTGATCTCTCATGTCATTGGTCAGTACACTATGTGGTAAAATGATTTTGGTGTTTTTCTGTGATGTGATACGATCAGGAGTCTGCACAGAGAAAAACTGATCAAATTCTTTGTGTCAATCATGTTTTTGACCTCCTGCCCTGCTTGATCTGATCTGTGAGCTTGTTGCTGCTCACATTGTAAATAGATTAGCCACATATTCTCTTTCCATGTTTTTATTAGTTGATCTAATTTTTAGGGGCTTCAGTCTTTGCAAAAGACTTAGAAACAACACGCTTGGCTCTGTGTGTGACAGCATAAGAAAAACAGCCACATTACGGACCTTTCAGGTATTTTTGTGGATTTTAAATAAGAATACACTATACTGCATTAACTTTAAGAATCATAGATCATTTTAATGAAACTCTTTAATAAACAACTAAACTGAAATCTGCGACACTGGTTGACATTTTAATTTCTTCAGGCTTTAGTGTTTTCTTGCCCACAGCAGACTAGAAACCTTGTGACCTTCCCAAATCAGTCACATGGGACGGTTGTCTTTTAATTGTCACTCTCCGAGGACATCTAAGCTCTTGAAACTGGAGTGATACAAAAAGTAGGTTGATGGAGATGAAGATGTTATGACATTATTTTCAGCACTGCAAAAATGGAGGCGTTGGAATGGAAAATAAGTGTGGCTCAGAGGTGGAGGAAAAGGGGCAAGGTCAACCGTCAGGTCAAAGTCTACCTGCATCAGAGCAAGCGAGAGGAGGGCTGTAAGGGCCCAGCTTAGGAGTCTAGAGCCCGCCTCGCAGTGGGCTGCTGGCGGCCAGGAGAGAAGGAGTGGATACCCCTGAGGAGGAAATGTGGAGGAGAAAGAGGAAGGGAAGGGCAGAACCAGGTAGTTATAGGACGTGGAGATAAAAAGGGTTGCTGGGTTCAAGCACAAGTGAGGAGTCAGCCACAAGGTGGTTTTAGGATAAAGCAAAGCATTAAGATTCAACATCAGCACAGAGAAAAGCACTCAGGACTTACCTTTTCAATACTCAGAGAAAAACATCAACAGCTTTGATTGTTGTGAAATGCCGTGTGTAATGATGCTGTTCAATAGCAGATTGAATTTATAAAAGCACTTTACCTGTCAGGTAACCCGCGGTCTGAGACTCTGAGATGAAAAGATCATGTTTCTGGTCTTTGAAGGCACTCCAAACTGAGGACTTCGCTAGAATCTCATTCACCTGCAAAAGTTAAGTGTTTCAAATAAGATTAAAAACATCCAGATTTCATTAAGAAATAAAAAAAGCTACAACTTATTCAACGGTTTTAACTCATAGTCTGACCTGCTCTCCGAACTGCAGACTGCGAGTCATGGACTTGAGAGCTTTTACTATTTGGGCCTTTGTAGCTGAAGGGTTTTCTAAAGTCTCCAGTCCAATTCCTTCCAGTAACTTCAGGAGGTATGGAACCAGCTCCACTCTGAGAGCCTGTTCATTGGCAAAATACTCATTAATAATCATTAATTCAACATTCATATCACATATGATGTCCAGAACCCAATAAATTGTTACCTGAGCCACTAGTTCAGTCTGCTCCTTCTGGAACATGCGGTTAAGAGCTTCACAAGCCAACCCAGCCATGTCAGGTCGACATTTCATCCCAGTCATGAGGGGGCCGATGGTCTCCAGAGCAGCCATGGAGCGCACACACAGCTGCTCAAAATAAATGAGATGCAGTGAGATCTGAGAGCTAAAAAAACCCACAAAAATCATATTTTTAAACATATGTGGCTCCTCACCTCATTGTCTGATAGCACGTGGAGGAGACGGATGGAGCTCTTGGGTACAGCGTTGTTCTTGTGGTTAAGTGCTGCCATGATGCGAGGCAGGTGACCCAGAGGAGGAACCTGGTCGGCCAGTTGGCTTTGTGTGCTGAACAGACATACGGCTGCCGTGGTAACCGTCTCCAGGGCCTCACCCTGAAGGAGAAGAGAGAGATGTCAGGAAGAGGTGACAGTCGCTGAAGTGAGGCAACAGAAGATTTAAAATATCTAACACTGAGTTTTTGTTTCTTGGTGAGGACGCTCACATTGGGGTTGTTTTTCTCCAGCAGCTCAGTCAGGGTTTCCAGGAGGGACACCAGGAACTCTCGAGGTTTGCGTAGCACCCAGCCTGGCTGAGCAATGAAGATACGCAAGAAGACTCCACCAACTTCTAGCTCGCCCTGTCCTGCTCCATAAGCCACTGTGAAGTCCTCCGGCATCTGAGCACACAGATTAAAACGTGATCATCACATTTAATCATGTAAACATGCTACTGTTTAACATTAATTATACATTATTACACTTACTTTCCAGTTCACATCAGGGTTATCCTTCTGCTGTTTAAAGTGCCTGGAAAAATTAAGAGATGTCATATTAAGCCCCTTAACAGACAGATAAAATATGTCACAGTTGACTGATCAACTAGCAACTGTTTAAACAGGATTTCAAACTGGGCTCATGTCATACTCGAGCATCATCTCCCGGACAGTCGTGGACACTTTCTCCCTTGAGTTGTCATTCCAGATGAGTTCAGGGTTCTCGTGTGTTCCCTCGAATATGTGCACTGCTGCCTCGGCGTTGTCTCGCATGGCGTCCATGAACACACCAGGAAGGAAACGCATCAGCGTTAGACGCACCTAGCAAAGATCGAATCATTGAGGTGATGAGACTGAAGGGAGATGCACATTAATGCATTATTTTGCGTTTTGTCTGTCCAGACTGACCTTTGGGCCGACTAGCTTGTCTGAAGTCATCTTGGAAAAGAGCTCCGCAGTCTGTGTGCGAACCTGTGGATGTGTGCAGTTACAGAAGAGGTCGAGCAGGTAGATCAGAGCACCTGGGACAAAAAAACAAAAAGATCAACATGAGCATCTGTGCATTCAGAATTCACATAAATGTGGAAGAAAATATCAAGAAAAAAACACAAATAAACAAAACAGAAGTACAGACCTTTGGCCATAGCCTCTTTGACTATCTTTGTGTTAGAAGTCAGCGCGTGCAAAGTTTCCAACACCATTTGCCGACCTAAATGATACAAAAACAAACATTTTTTAGTTTAAACATACTGCAAAATACTGCAATAACTGCGGAAAAGGAATCAGTGAGCACAAATGGTAATGTTTTTTGCTTCAGAGTTTTCTTACTGGAGGGGAGCGAGTGAAGCAGCAACAGCAGGTTGGACAACACCAGCGACTCTGCAATGTTGCTAACACATTCCTGGTTTGATGTCACAGTATTCACAACCTGCAGAGGAAATTCATATGATTAATATGCAGGAACAAACACACTGAAAAACACAATGAGTAGGTATCAGGACCAAGATCTCCACCTCTAACACAAGCTGCTGCACTTTGCCGGCTCCATGAACCCGCAACAAAGAGAAGAGCAGTTTGAAATGTCCGATGCACTCTGACTCTGAACCTGAAATTATACAAAGAGAACGTCTGAGAAAAGAAGCTACAAAATGAGGACTTCTAAAAAAAAACACTTAAACCAGAGGTTGGCAGAGCTGCAGGAAGGGTCACATCTCACCTGGGTTGTTCTTAATGACATTGCGGAGAGCCTCTAAAGCCATCTCAGCGAAGCGAAGCCTCTCAGCATGCTGCTGTGACTCCACCTTGTTGCTCTGACTCATGGCAAGCAAAGTGTGGAGGTACTGGGCCTGGGAACCAACGTAGTCCAAAAGACTGGCTGCAAATGCTTTTGGGAACTACAAACAGAGAGGATAAAACACACTGTAGCATTTCAAAAGGTTTATGCTTCATTTTTGCTTTGTTACACAGAAAACTGATGAAAAAGGGCAAGCGATAAAAACATGGACTGTGGCTGTATTAGTTGCTGTAACCTTGTTGCTTTACTCACTTCAAGAGGGAAAGTTGGTTGCTCGTTGTAGACACGCACAAAGATCTCCCCAACTATCAGCTCTTTGCTGTGATCCTGGAAAACAAACTCTGCACCAAAGCTTTTATCATTTTCCCCCTATAAAGAGACCAGAGAGAGAAAACATGTATGACTTATCTTTTTAAGATTAAACAGACATATCTTATCAAAAAGATCAATATATAGCATTTTATATATGAGCAATTACAAAAACTATCCTTTCCTTATAAACATTAATAACATCAATTTAATATCTAATATGAAGCTCCCCACACATTTACCAAATTATGTATCATTTGTGCAGTAAATAAACAAAATTTGGAGAAAAAAAAGTATGTATGTTTTCCTACCCTCTTGATGTTCCCTTCCTGCTGACCCTCCAGGAACTCCAGCAGCTCGGCTCTTGTTCCATTGTTCCAGATCAAGTACGGGTTCTCTGAGTTACTATTCAGCAGCTTCAACACCTAAATGCAGAACAGGGCAAGTGAAGCTTCGCCTGGCGTTGAGGTTCATGTAACAATATGCTTTGTATCCACCTGTAAGACTTACCTCAGCAGGCGATCCTGTTCCCAGCTTCCTCGAGATGTACGGTGTCAGCATGGCTGCCAAGCTCTTTCGGATGGTGGGATTCTCTGGAGGTGTGCCCTCGATGCCGTTGGTTTCTGAAACGGGATTGTTCCCGTCCGGAGTATGAGGTGTCTGGGTGTAGCCTCCCAGACGGCTGAGAGCTACCAGGCTGAGCTTGGCGAGGTTGTTTGCAACCTCCTGTTGGTTTGTTTCCTGGCTGGCCTGAACGCCGCTCTCCTCCAGGGTGTAGTCATAGTTGAAGAGGTGGACCAGCAGGTGCCAGAGCACACCTGCATGGTAGAGATGGGTCTGAAGGAAGAAATCCACTGCGAAGGAGCTCACACACTGGACTGCCAGGGCGGCGGTTTTTGGAAGACCCTGAGAGAAGACCAGAAAGGGAACATGAATCAAAGTTGAGATAATACATTTAAAAAAAACATCAAGAAGCTGTCTGGTTGCAGAATAAATACAAAGTTTGCATCAGAGGTGCCACATGTAGATTTGAACAAGACTAAATTATTAAAATGAAACATGATGAAACAACGAGTAAGATCAAGAATAATGCTAATGGCCTAAACGGACAATAAACTCAGAATGAAAGTAAAACGTAAACAGTATTTGTAAGATTCTGACCTTTCCATAATACAAGATGTGACAGAGGTCTCTGATGATGTTGGGCAGTTCGATGATCTTTTCCCTGCATTCTTCAAACTGGGCTGCAACACTGTAGCACTTACAGATGTGCCCGCACACCTGTGGCACATTAGTGTTGGGAAGAGTTCATGAAATAATTGCAAGCATTGACTATAGATGTATAAACAGTCTCCATTTTGCGATTACTCACCTGTACAGCCATGTCGTCAGGCTTGCTGGATGCAGTTAATACAGCAACACACCGAGAAAGAGCCTCCAACAACACCTGATTGAACACAGACACAAGTTTATCATAATTTAATCCCAGTTTCTCACATGCACATGTAGATGACTGACTGCGGTTTCAGGTTTTGTGAAGGCGTGTGTACCTCTATGCCGTGCTCGCGGCGCAGCTCCTCTGCGTTCAGAGCCGAGCAGTTGACGGTGTGGAAGGCCAGTTCGACTGCAGCCGGGAGGAGAGGGGAGGTCTTGGAGAAGAGCTGATCATCCTCTGTTTCCATGGTGATAGTCTTGATGAGCATGGGGTAACCGGCGTATTTATAAGGTTCCAGTTCTGTTTGGGACGATGAAGTTTTAAAAGGGGAAGCAGAACCAGTTAAAAATGACTGAAAGTTACTGTAATCATTGAATTTGTGACTGAAAACAACGACAGAACCAATGAAAGAAAGAGCCATCGACGTACCTTGTTTGTGTCGGTTGAACAGAATGCTCTGAGTTTTGAGGATGAGGATGATGTTTTCTGGGTCGGGACCGTCAATGATTCTCGCAGACTTTGTACAAAGGAACTCGTAGGCTTTGTTCACTTTCTCGAACATGTCCTGAAAGATACACGTTAACAGTAAATCTCTGGAACAAGCTACAGTGTGTAAGCACTCACGTACAGATCAGCTTGGTAGTGGTCATGACACGTACCCTGCCCTCGGGGTTCTTGTCAGGATGGTACTTCTGTGCCAGTCTGAAGTAAGCTTTCCTGATTTTGCTCTCCTCATGCCTGAAACGAAAACACAAACGTTTTGTGAGTCCTGCAGTAGAGATGACTGAGGACACGAGACGGATGACGAATCAAAGGCCACTCACTGCCCCTGTCCTTGAGGAAGGTTGAGGACCTCATAGGCGTCATCTACAGACATGGAGGGCGGCTTTTTCTCCACCTCCTTCTTCCAGGCTTCAAGTGTGTCTTTGAGCAGCTTCACCTGCAGGAGTAATGAAGTTCAATCTCAGTGTTTAAAGAAGCCTTCTTTAGAAAAAAAGCAGGATATTGATAAAGTACAAGCTTTGATAAATTTGAGGAAAAAAAGAACATACGGGGTCTCGAATGGGCCAGTCTGGGAAGCGGGTGGTGTCACACAGATGTCTGAGGTAGTAGATGTTGCAGAAGAGCTCGTTGTCCAGCTGAGGGAAGCTGATCACAGGGATGGGGCAGTACTGATAAAGGGCCCGTGTGTTGCTTTGCAGCCTGGGGCTGAAGTCAGCAACATGGGCAGCAATCCTCTCAATCATCATCCGCCTGAAACAGAGAGTTCAAAGACAATCTTTTCAAAACTCAATAAAACCACTCGACTTTCACTATTTGCTGCCCTTTAGAGTACGAGAATTAGACGTGATAGAGGCTTTAATCTACCTCATCTCACTGCTCCAAATGGCCTCAGGTGTGTCAAATTCTCCGAGGAATATCTCTGAGATGCGCTCAGCCTCGTAGTTCTCCAGGTAACACACCATGGCCTCAGGCAGCACTGGACCCAGAACACTCCGCTGCACTATGTCCTGCCCCTTCGACTGAAGAAGAGCCACAGCAGACAAGTGTTATTTTCTGAAGGATTCAAAAGATACAATCTGTTGGGATTTATCTACAAAAATCTACTTTACCTCCTCTGACTTGAAGGCTTGTTTCAGATGTGTGTACTTCAGGAACCTAAAGGAAACAATATGGGAGAATATAAAGTAAACCAGGGTTGCAGTGGTGTTCTACGTATTTTCAGTGTGTTGTGTCAGTCTTGGATGTTTATGTGCGATTTAATTTCACCTTGCGACAGGAAGCACGTTGGAGCCTGTGTACATCATGATGAAGAAGAAGACTCCAGTTAAATAGAGGCGCTGCAGATTCGGGTTGTCCTGCATCACCAGGTACAGTAAGTTCGCCACCTTTTCCACCAGGATGGGGTCAAAGGTCAGCAGCAGCTAGAGTGGACAAAGAGCATCATTATGTCATTTTATTTGAATCAGCAATTCTCAAAAGTGGATAAAAGTATAGACAAAAAGAAACATATATATCTAATTCAGACTGTGCAGTCACCTGGACAATGTGAGGGAGGCAGGCGTTGTCACTGATCATCCTCTTGATTTTAGGTAAAGGACGGATGATGGCATTATCTTGGTCCCTGAGTGGAAAGTAAATAAACATGTTATGGTCATGGAAAGTGTTAATATTTTGAACAAAAAGCATCACACAAGCAATATTATTTAATCAAAATATATTATAGTACCATAAAAAGAGAGAAATTTAAAAAAAGGGAGGTATTTTCTGTTACCACCCACCTGCTGGGGTAGTAGGAGCACATAGTGATGAGCATATTGAGGATAAGCGTAGCCAGGTCGGACTCATTCATCACTGCCTGACCAGTGGCCAGGAGGCACCATTTTAGCTGGGGGATGGCCTGCAGGGGACGCCAACCATCCATCCCCTGAGCCCAGCATCGTGTCTTCGCTGTCAGGACGCCAGTGCTCCAAAACTCCTGCATCTGGAGAGGAAAAGGTAAAAATACATCACAAATATGAGCTAAAGGGCGGTCATTGAAAAGGAAATTAAAGAAAAAACGCTGAGAAAACCATAAAAATAAATTGCAGCAACCACAAGGGACCAAAGGAAGGAAACAGATAACACAGCAATAACTGGTAGAATGAAACCATTTCTCCTCTGGATGACATCCGTTTTTACTTCGAATCACATAAACAAGATAAAAATAACAAATCAGTTTCTGTACAAACAGAGTGTTATTAGATTTACCAGTAACATATTACATGAAAGGGACATTTTTTCAGTGAGTATTGAACATTTGAAGGAGATCACGTACCTCCTCAAAACTGAAAGGTCCTCTTCTTTCCTTGTCTGCGTTACCAAAGTACCACTCTTTCTCACTCTCCCTCTTCATGTCTGGTGCTGCTTCCAGCACGTTGCTCTGCAAAGATGATCAAAACATCTCTTAGACACTCAAAGAAAAATGATAAAGATTTTAAAACAAAGGCCAAGGTTGACTTAAATCTCATCCATGGCAAATGCAAAACTAGGCCTGCACGATTAATCGTTTTAGAACCTCGATGTAGATTCACCCCTACATGCCATTTCATTTCTAAATTACGTCCATTTTTTTTTTTCCAAGAGCTGGTGGCATGTGTCAGAGTTGTAAACAAGCGCTCCAAGGTTTCTCCCTTATCCTATGACAAAGCGCCTTTTGGTCACGCCATCCACGGCACGCAGAATCAAATAGTTGAGTTGAAAG
>JAPZDY010000013.1:5799786-5819711 GCA_029783645.1 Ctenochaetus hawaiiensis | reverse complement strand
AAAAAATCTTTCTGTGTTATATTTTTCTGTGTAAATATCCCATGTTACAACGTGAACATCTGCGGCTTATAGACAAGCGCGGCCTATATATGTACAAAACCTTTTTTCTTTTTAAATTTAGTGGGTGCGGCTTATATTCAGATGCGCTCAATAATCCGAAAATTACGGTACTCATTTACCAAAATATCTGATAAATTAAAATTCTGACCTAATAGTTCGGCTGGATGAAAAGTTATGGAATCACTTAAGTCTGTAGGATTCCTCCTCTAGGAAGCATTCATTTGTCACATAAAATCCAATTAAAGTTAATGAACGTCATGTGATGAAGGGCTTGGACTCACTGGGAGGTGCTGCCAGGAACTTGAGATGCAAACTCTCCACCTCCTCATCCACGGGCATGCTCAGCAGGCCCCATCTTTGCCCTCGCTGCGTGGGGGCCATCTTGACACACACATCCCTGTTGCCTGATGCACGCACTCCATCGAGCAGGCTGGCTAACAGGGAGTCCCTACAGACACACACACACAAACAGACTCAGCTGATTGAGTTAAAAATGATCTGTGTTATGGAGAGAGCAAACAGCGAGCACACAACAACAGGAAAGAGTTAAGGATACGCAGCAGACACACAGGCAAATTACTGATGGTGTAAATACTGTAAACAAGACTGAAAAATGGACCACAGGGCCACAGAGAAAAGTGTGTGCATTACATCTACTGTACCTTTCTGTGGAGGAATACTTCCTGATCTGACCTCTGATGAATTCAGCCGTAAACACCTGAGGGTTGTCTACGTCACAGATGAGAGCAAATACCTGACGGGAGAGAAGACAGAGGACAAGAGTGAGAAAAAAAAGAGGGAGGGATGAGAATGAGGAGGAGGGAGTTTACTCATAACAAGACTTAAGTGGTTTAAACCAAGCTGTTAACTTGCAGTGATGCAGTTCATACATAATGAAACAAAGACAGGCTGTTCATTCAACATTTACCTCCACAGGAGTCCAACACAGACAGAACAAAATGGTTCTCGGTGTGAACATTTTAGCTTGAAATTTTTATATCTGATGTCACTTTAGTTCCAGAGTGCTCACCTCTCCGAAGGGTTTGATTGAAACTATGTTGTAAGAAGCTGGGTCTCTCTCCACTAGACATGTCTCTGTCAGGGCCAGTATACGCTTAACAGGCTCCTGAGGAAAGACAGCACAAAGGTGAGTCATAATCTTGACAAAACTGATTAAACATGTGGTACTTCAAAAGAGAGTGATTAAATACAACTTTTAGAAAATGGTACTGAAACTGTAAATACTTTAGATGATTTTTCTAAAAATTAAAGTTCACCTATAAACTAAAATTTGTATTATTCAGCTTTTTTTGGGATCGACAGATGCTCCAGGTTTAAAAACAGTTTCATTAGACTCCTGCATATTTTTCGAGCAGATTTCTTGACAGTCTGTTAAGGGAGTCTCCACAGATCCCTGGATTACACTTTGAGAACCACACAGCAATAAAAAGAACAAGGAGAGGCAGAGCGCTCTAACCGGGTGTCGAGGGGTGATCTTCTGCACCACGAACTCAGCCAGTGAGGTGATGCTCTCGTCTGAGCTGTACTTCCCCAACCTGTCTGTCACAAAACTCTCAAAGGTCAGCGCCTCCTTCCTCAGCCGTAGTGTGATGCCGATGAAGTTCCCTGCATGCTCGATGGCGCTGCGGATGATTTCATCCCGATGCTCCGAGGCAAACAGATGCTGAGAGAAAGAGGCCGTGGGAAAAGGGAGGAAAATGGAATCTTAATTTGCTGCAGTAACACATAACAGCATCCACACAAACAAACAAACACACACACGCAGACTCTACAAATGCGTACCAGCCTGCTGAAGCCCCCGTAGAGGATGCAGAAACCCCCCTGGTAATCAGAGACCTCGACGAAGCCCTCTACATTACGATAGTCATAGGAACACACCACTCGGTTGGTGTGAGGGTCGATCTGGTCGATGCCCCCTGGTGTCACTTCTAAACTCACAGGTTTCCGTGTGTCACTCCAGTGGTGCTTGTAGCAGTTGTAACGCTGTTCAGCACATGTGATAGAAATTATTTTGGTGTCACAGCAAAGGCAAAAATACACTAAAATTGATTATTTTTTGTTATAATATCTCCATACTTACCCTGCCTGTAATCTTTCCTTCTGAAAACTCTGTTCTGAATCTCTGTGAATATGACAAAAATAAAGAAACAAACATGAATACATGTTAAATAACCCAAGTATGACAGCTACGAAGTATTTTCTTTACTTTAATATTACAAAAAACTTTAATCAGCTTGATGAGGAAACATCCATCCTTGTTGCAGTCTTGAAACACCTCAGCATTATGAGTTTATTTCATCACAGCAACAAACTCTCTGCTGATTCACATTTACGATAAACAGCAACAGAGAGTCAAAGGGGCTTGAGATTAGCAAGCGCTGCATTCCCAAAAAGGGTGTCAATATGACTGTGCTGCATTTTTTTATTGACGACACAGCAAAATGTGCAGCTATGACACAACCAGAAAACATGGATAAGCCACATCAAGGACCACTTCTCTCCATAAATATGTTTGTGAGGTCTGTTTGGCGTTTGTGAAGCGATGCAGCTGCGAGTGTTTTTCTTCACCAGTGCTTCTGTGAGCAGCTCTGTCCGGTGCTCCGTCGAAAACTTGAGCGTTTCAGACTTCTTGCCGCTGCCTTTGCGGAATGTGAGGTTGAACTCTGTTCCCTGACCTTTTCCTACCGGACCGATACCACAGATGTCTCCATAAGGCCACTGTTACAACAGACAGCAACAACACAGAGGAACACATTGTTATAGTCCACTTAAGCAGTTCAAATATTTCTTTATAGTTGCCTAAAACTGTATTTTAGTGTGTGATTAATCAATTTATTAAAAGTTTTATACACTGATTATTACTGCGAAACATAGGGGCTTGAAATAAAGTGTTCATAATTTCAGTAAATTTACTTTTTAACCACTTGGTTTCGTTCCTTCAAGACAAGTTTGATGTGGTTTTCTGTTGATTTGACTGTGTTTCATGCTCTAAATAAGTGTAACGTCACACTGTTGCATGTTCAATGCAGAGCTGAAGGCTTAACATATTTTAACGCTAAGCAGAAGATGTTAAAAATACAGTGATTCAGCTTTTAGCAACAGAGAAATGCGCCATAATGGATTTTCAACAGTCACATGGATCCAAGAACGGCCCCTCTGAGGCACCAATAGCTACAACCAGGAGGAGCAGAATGACACTGGGGACCTGTATGACAGGCTGCATACATACTGACCTGATTTGTTACTTCTAGCGTGGTGGGGTTGTATGTGGTAATGCCATGCGTCCCCACTGAGAAGACTCGCTTGTACCTGGAACACAGAGATGAGTCAATCACGCAGCCTACCCATCACAAATACTCACATTACATTAGCATCCGTCGTGTAAGGGTTAGCTGAAGCAATGCTAACACATACAGTTAGCTTCAAGAACTCCAAACTGCGCCAAATATAACCCATCACTTTTATGAAGCTTCATTACATAGAGGGCAGGGTGGTGTGAGAGGAAAAGGTCCATTTGCAATCCTCTTGTCGCCCATCTATGAGCTAATGATGAGTCAAGGACAGGTGACATCACTGGGGCTCAGTTAACGGATGATATCATTCGCTTACAGGTTTATTATGTCACTTTCCAGACATTTTTATGAGGCAGTAGTCGAGATAAGGCACACGCAGGTTGACAGGATGATGAGAGGAGAACATTAACTGCCACATTTTAAGCTGCAGTTAGAGACAGTTTGAAAGTGATGAACATTTAGCCTTAATTATCACCATCACCATTTTACATGGACGTAGCAACTACAGCTGTTACGTCTGAATATTTATCCAAGAGACACAGTCATTACTACTGAGGCATTTGCTATTATTTTTATATACATTGAGCAAAATGATTTGAAAAGGACACAACCTATGATATGATAGAAGTTTTGAGTCACTGGCACTGAAAGAAGTAACACTAATTTCATCTGAACTGCTACAAGGGTGGAGCTTTCTCTCATAGTAGGAAGGAAGTGTGAAATGATATGTTGCCAATCCTTCTGCATGTTTAGCTGAGTGTGTGTATATGTGTGTGAGTGTGCACGAGCGAGAAGGCACGTCTGCGTGTGCTTGATCGCTGTGTGGTTTGCCAGTTTGCTCAAATCCTGGCCAACAGAGATGAGCTCTTGATAGCTGTCTCATACGAACGGGTCAAATACAATTCAACTGGCCTGCAACATCCTCTGCATGTAATGAACACAAGTCACACAGAGTTTCATTTGGGCACTGAAGGAGAAAGAGCAGGTTCACTTGGCATTTGTGCCCAATTCATAACATTCTGCCTCATGTATGATTTAAAAAATGGGTGATCGTAGGGTTTAGGTTTAAGCATGGGGTCTGTTTAAGCGATAAATGTGGTGGTTTGTTTGTATTCTGTATAATTGTATGTTCATTTATGTACAACATGTTCTGTCAGCACCACCACAGCACAACTACACTGCACACTAAACATGCTGACTTGGCTTCTCTCTTTCTTGCATATCCTCATAAAGTCTGGCTAACATTAGGAAGTTTAGTGAAGTAACCAGCTAGTTTTATCAAATATCCGAGGAAGTCAGAATGAGAGGTCGCTTCCTCATAACACATTTACACTTGTGTACATAGCACAAGACTAACATAAACAGACAGGAGAGGACTTGCCTGAGGCAAGGCTGAAGTAAAATATTAGGTCAAGGCACATTCCCATAGCCAGTCCTCTTTCCTCTCAACAGTTATACAACTGCTGTGTCCTTTCTGAGTGACCACTGGAGAGCCAGTACAAATGTATTCACTCTGTTCAAACCATCTCTCCTCACACTGTGCTTTACTTTCCAGTGTTCCCTTCTCTGCTCATCTTGGATGTCAAAGTCTGAGACCCTGACTCTGTCCTTTCAGGCTGCTGTAATTCTACACATTTTTTAACCTCTAAGTTAAGAGACTTAAACTGGATGTCAGCACAAACCTAGTTAATTATTCATTCTCTGTGGGCTGATTTTTTTTTCTCAACTCTATTTTAGTACAAAGGCAACATCCAACCCTCTCTGGTCACTCTGTGTTTGTAAGACTGACAATAAATCACAGTTTTACTGCATCTCTGTGACAACAAGGAGTGCTTGACAATAAAGCCATTAATTGTAACATTCTGTGAATGCTTTGTTATTTCAATATGTTTCTAATTAGTTTGTGAACAAGTTTGTGTTGCATGAAGAGGTCACAGCTATTATCTGTTTGGTTTGTGTTGCTAACAACCTATTACTCACTTTTTCATACATTTAACACTCTAATAAACAGCATAGAGATGATAATGAGGATAAAGATGAACATTCCCACAAGTAACCAAGAAAATAGTGAAAATAGACTAATTTTCTGACTGAAGAATGCCAATTAAAGTATAAACAGTTATGCTTCAGGTGCCTGTCAAACCAGCTTCATCATAAAATGACGCAGTTTATTTACAGATGATGGTCTGTAGCTTTGGCTATAGTCAAAGAAGCCAAAGTTTTGTGCTTCAAAAAAATAATACCTGCAGCGAACTTGGAAGGTGTGACAAATCGGGATTAGAGTTAATCCGTTAACATTAGTGCTGCCCGTTTTACAACTCAGCCTGCTGCGATTCACATCATCAAATCATAGAAGCAGAGATGTAATACTACTTCATGGTAGCTAAGCCATCATAGGGGACACAATGTCTGCTTATAATGTGTAGTTAGTTTGTCATAAAGAGCGGAAATGATGTTGACCTTGATTATTACACAGGAATGAAACAGATGAACGTTTAAGTTGAAGCACAGGTAAATATTTCAATAACCCTGAAAACAGGAGTTTGGCGTACTGATTTTAGAGGATGTGGGCAAAGCTCAGACTATGAATTGCATGGGTGACTGCATTTTGAGAGAAAGGCAGATAAAACTGGGTCATTTTTCAAAGGTACATTAGGTTTTCCAAAATGATGAATGCTGGAGTGCCATAACAAGAGTCGACGAACATCTCACTTGCTGACGTGATGTTAACTCGGGTTTTTGTAGCTTTTTGATAACCTCCAATAAATGAAACAGCAGCAGAAACTGACTTCAGGCAATTCATCAAACTGTAAAAAATAGTCAATAGCAAGGTAATGAACATTTGATTAGATTAAACTGTGCAAAACAGTGATTTGGTAACTACTCGAGAAAGAGAAAGTGTTTCGAAAAGAAAAAAAATAAAACACATTATAAACAAGCTTTACTGGTTCAGTTTACACCACATGTGTAGCTTGTAATAAGTAACAGATACTCTCTGTTCAGCTTACTGTACAACGTGTCTTTCGATCTTTTCCTTCCACTTCCAGGGTTTCATAATCTATCACATTAAGCAACTTCCTGTATCTGACTTAACCCTCTTAACAACTGCTTCTCTTCTTGGAATCAGATTTGTCAAAAGAGAAAAAAAATGCTCAATCTGTAGTTTTAACTTCATAAACAGTTGGGACAACAGCACATAATCACCCAATGCAGGCCTCAACAAACATTGGATTTCAGAGATTCATAACAGTGAAAACAGAGCTGAATGTGAGAGCAACAACTGAAGACACTGCAAACTTAGATGTAGAATTAAAACAAGTTGCAAACATAGCTACATATATATTGGTATGTAACACTGCATCTGGTGATTTTTACAAATTAAGGTATGTCGCCATATAATCCGAAACATTTAGAAACACTCAATTACAGACACGCAAAACAAAAACCAGACAGAAAATAAGGGAAACTACAGAGCAAAACCACATCACTTTGTTTTTTTTTATTACCCTTAAACTTCCCGCAGAACAAATGACCAATATTCTCCTGAACTTCTGACCAATCTGTTGGATAGGCCGACTGCTTTGTGTGCGTCCAAGACTGAATCAGATGGTAAAAACAAAACTAGAGAATTGGTTTTCATGATTCACCTTCCAGAGAAGACAAACATTGCCAACGGTGTCTGAGGTTGGTAAGAAACAAGATGAAAGAGGATATCCTGACAGCTTCTCTTTCTCTTTCAGTGCTTAAATGAAGCTCTGCGTGACTTGTATCCTTCTCATGCAACGGATGGCGCAGACCAAATTAACTGTGTTTGACTCATTCATATGATGCTGCAGTCAAGCACTAATCTGTGTTTGCCAGCATTTAAGTGCTTATATCCAAAGCAGTCGTTACAGTTCACTGATAATCTCAAGAATTACATTGTACAAGCACCACAAAAACTTTCATTTCTGTTTGCTCATGCACTCTTTAATGCTTGCCTTCTTACTCATATTGTGCTGCACTCCCACATTTCTTTCTCTCTCTCTGTTATAAATGACCTTAAAATGTTATTATCAATTAATTAGGTTTTCTTCTCTGAACCATATTCCAGATCTGAGAGTCTCAGACCAGCCAGTGTCAGCTTTTGTCAACCCATTCAGATCAGCCATCAACAGACGTTTAAACTGCGTCACTGAATGGGTTATCAGCCTTTACTGTCGACATACAAGCATCAACACTCGTCTCTGACAGACACTTCAGGAAGCATTAGCAGGATGAAGCCCTGCTGATGGCTAATGCTCTGCAGCCCTGCTTAAGTTACCCAAGTCAATGGCCGGCCTTAATGGGACAAAGACATTTCGAGAGCGAGGTATTGGTAATGTGATCACACTGGCTCACAGCTCCACAACTGGAACTTGTCCATCTTTTCAGCTGTGAGGGCACGCATTCAGTTTTATCTAGTTTTGGGACTGTATTGGTTTAAAAGTTTAATTTAAGTAATCTATAAAATGAGCACAAACTGGTATCTTACGCATTCATAGAATCCAGATGTGTGATACATTTTATCAGCAGATAATTGTAGACTTTACAATATTCAGACATGTTTATATCCCAGATACAATTCACCAGTAATGTACTGCACATATTCACATCTTTTAAGATGTCAACAGCATAGATTGTGTTAAACTATGTCACACTTTCACCTAACACATACTGTGCACACATGAGAGTGCAAACGCTTCCTTCCTGTTCAAATTGAAATCAAAAAAAGGGAAAGACTGAGAAGAAAAACTCAAACTTAAGAGTACACTTTAATATCAGCCTTGTAATCTTAACAGGGACGATAGTAAAAGAAAGAAGGAATATTTACTTAGTTTCCTACACTGAGTGTGACGACATGTGACAGTCAGCTACTGTAACAAAACATCGGTGTATCAGTACTTTATTGTATTGTATCATGGTAGGAAAAGAATGTTGTCTTACAGTGTTTAGAAAATACAGCCTATTAACTGTAAAAAAAAGGGTTAAAAATTAAATAGTAACTTTCATAAAAAATGCTAAGCTAAATGAAGAGAAAGAAAATTAAAATCATCTGTTTGTGTAAAGGAAATTTTTCCTCTTTGTAAACACACAACACATGGATATCTGTAGTAGTTCTGCACTGTTTTAACTGCAAGGATCTTATTTCTCTGGGTCACATTTCATAAGAGTGCAGCTCTACAAAACACATGTCAATAGTGCTGATCGGTGACTGCTGACAGTGGTCTAAAGACCTCCTATCTACAGCTAAGATAAGGAAGTCAACACAATGGAAGCACTGAATCAGTATTTCAGGATTTTCCCAAAGATGATGAGGGGAAACGTTTCGGTTAATGTGCTCACAACAAAGAAGATGTGAAATATACAATGCCACCAGCCCTGAAATCCTAACAGTGGGGTTGGAAAACAAGTTATGGATCTTACTTTCCCCTCCAGGAGTGCTTGGTGGTGTAGAAACAGGCCAGGTCTTTGTTCTCTTTGACGACATTCATCTTTTCACAGGACCTACAAAAAGGAACAAAAGTTATTATGACTAGGATAAAAAAGTAAGGCCTTCTGCATGTTCAACACAGACAAAGATTCAGTGAAAAATCTTTGAATAATAAGGAAAGTATATATGGTTTTACAGTAGAGGAGACGAATGATGATGAACCAAAGTCCCTCCATGTCTTTGTTAGTGTCCACTCTCTCCAATTAACCTGCATTTTACAAGTTGTTACGTCAAGTTTATGTAACACACATTCCAATTATGCTGCCATACACACTTCACACAGCCATTCAACATTTTGCAGCTGAAAAGGAAACTCCCACCAGACACTCCCTCAGCTACAACACTAATGCAAAGTAAAGAGTAACTATCCAACGACTGAGAGCAGCTTCTTGCTGTATAACTGACTGATTCTTCACTGTCATTACTTCAGCTATGAGCCATGTCATCAATGTAGCGTGCAACACATGACTTAGTTTATTATAACCATTCTGCCTCAATATACTCATGTTCTCTTTCATGCGTGTATTTTCAGAGACTCAGCATACTTGAGGAACCACTGGCACACATCTGTTCAGCAAAACGGAGGAAGTAAAGGTCTTTCATTTCAACTTGATATCACAGGCACAAAAACAACACAACAGTGCACCAGCGGAGCATGTGTCAATAAAGTCCAGTGCAAAATCAGTGTGATATATTGATTGCTTTGGACAAATAGGGGTCAGGCTTAGTGTTACGGCCTAGTGCCTCACATGAATGAAAAAATCTCTGTAATTTAAGTCTGCGACAAATAGACGCTCTCAAATATAGACAACAGACTAACTAGGATCTGTGTTCTTGTTATTAAACCCCAAATCCTTTTCCAACTGGCACAAAAAAACAAGCTTGGTGTGATGATTAACAGTGATACTCTGTGACAATATTGTGTCAGCAAATTAAAGATCAAGGCATCAAAGACACACCAACAACCAACAAGAATAGAGCAAATGTAGGGAATTAATGGCCTCTTCGATCCTGAGTGCAGTATTTTCTGGCTGCTGCACTGTGACAAGGGGAACCTGTGTCAGCACTCTGCCAGGATCCTGGAAAAAATCTGACTCCAGTTTTCCTTCCTCTCTGTTTCAGTGTGTAACTGAAGCAGAGAGCAGGAAAATAACCACAAATGATGGAATCCACCATTCATCGAGGGGACAACTTCAAAGAGGGCAGGATGCAAATACAAGCTACTTTCAGGTGCCATGACACCAGAGAAGGGCCTTTAAAAAATTAGCAAATAAATGATGTCTGTGTTGGAGAAACAAAGGTGCAAGGAACAGTCCAGAGCCAAGTTTTACATCAACAGTTTTTTTTTTTTTCAAACATGCATTCATGGAGCTGCATAATGAATCTAATCCAAAGAGGGGGGTTGATGGAACGCACAATAGGAGATCTTAGCAGCTAACAGCGCACAGTGTGCTCTTTGCTGCTGCAGAGGGCAGTGGAGTTTTTATTATATTACTTTGATGAGTGTGCTGTGGTGAGCGTAAAATAAGGGCTGAGGCAGATTCCAGGATTGGGTCATATGAGTACCACTCCCACCTCTTTCTGCCTGTATGCAGATCAATAGCAAATTACTCATGGGCTAACCTTTTTTAGCAAAAAAAAAAAAGAAGAAAAAGAAATGTAAAAAAGCAGTTCAGTAAAGTAAACATAAATAGAACAAGGCCCAAAGCAAAGCACACAACATTTGCATGATGCCTTGTTTCAGACAGGTCTCACAACTTTTTTAAAAACTTTAACAAACACAGCTTTTGACATATGAGGTTAGCTGTGTCGGTCTGTACCATTCAACTGTTTTTACTGGTGCTTGTTTCAACCAAGTAGCACTGCTAAAGAATTGTATCAAACATTTCAATGGGACTTAAATGAACAACCGAAAACAGACTCTCAACCACATAAGAGGTAAAGCCTTCCTAGACTAAAGCCACAGGTTATAAGTGACATCTGACATGGTTATTAATGCATGACGTTGTTGTTGATCCAACAGCTTTTTTGCTTTGCCTATTTGTTTATTTTAAGTCTGTTTTTCATTACCCTGTTTTTCACAGCTGTTGGAAAAAAAGTTGAATCACCTGTTTCCTAAAGAATGGGAAAACTGCTTCAGCATCAGTGTGAGTACAAGGGTCGAACTGTCATGTGCTTTTATATTATTATATTGCCCTAATCATTTTTACCCCTGTCTCCAGTTATATTTATGTTAAATTCAAAGCCTCCACCTTACCTAGACTGACATAACACTACAAATAAAGTAAAACGGGCCAAACCAGAGCACTGGCCAACAATATTAAACATCTGCAATGAGCATCTGGAGCTTTAGAATCAATTATATTATACAGCCTTGTCATAGCCTTAAACACAATATCATACTGGTTTCTGTGATAAATTGTGCTTCTTGAAAGCTTATTCTGCACTGAAGAAATGTTGCAATGTCCTCCTTTGTTTGCCAATTATATGAAGCAATCTCACCAACTTTGAGTTCGGGAAATTGCTCTGCTTCATCTCATGTTGTTCTCTGTGGATCTCAAGAACTATGCTACTTGCATTTAAAAATATAGCTAAATAATCTGCAGATGCTTTCATACATGGCTATACTTATAGAGATCGGAGTTATTCAAAACGAGTTAAAACAGCCAACTGCAACACTAAAGTCCATTTGAGGATGTGCTCTGGCATCTGGTGTCTCAAGTAAATCCATGACAAGCAGTATTAACGTTACCTGGCTCTCAAGCGTTTAGCCAAACTCTGCTCCATTGCAGCGGGCCTATGCGGTTAACTATCTATCTTAATGTAAGCACGACAGGACCGTTTTAGCGATGTCGACGCTATTGCTCCACCTAACTCGAATAACAGACAGCCAAGACACTATTTGTTATCGACCTTTGTTTACTTAATGCAGAAAAGGGGCTGTGGCAGGCTAATGTTGGGCTAGCCACGAGCTAACGGCTAACTAGCATATCACTCAGGTTCAGTAGGAGGGCTAGCTAGTCGCATTAGCAGCGGGGTTCAATCAAGCAAACATGGAGAAGATGGCTTGAAGAAAGTGGCAGGTGTTAGCGGTTGCGTTTACCTGTAAAATCGCTAACGGCTGTTATTCGTAGCTGTCCCTCTGCCCCCCACCCTCCTCTGAGTGCAGTCCTTGCTTCTCAGTTTTCCCAATCTGATGCTGAAGGTACTCAGTTACGGCGTATTCCCCCCCAACAGGGCTCAGGACGCTGCCATATTCCTGATACCAAAAGTGTGGCAGTGCGCATGCGTGAGGCCAGCCTGTCATGCGGCTGTCAGCTGATTGGTTTGCCGGGGCGCGGAATTATCAAGATACCTGACCCGAGATCAGTTTTCTTTATTCTCTTCGCTGTTTGTATTGATATGTACAATTTCAACTGACCTCGGAACGGTTTTTTTGTGTGGCACAAATGCGGGCTGGGTTCAATAGTAGAATCTTCAGTTTCCATTTTGTTCATTTGAAACTAAAGAGTGAACGAGTCACAGTTTTAAAAAAAGGACAAATTACAGCTATATTTTTTAATTACCAAAGAGTCAAATATGGACTGATACTGTCAGAAATTTGATTACCTTGCTAAAATAGACTTCCTAAATTGTCTTCATGAATTGCTCAGATTAAATAGACATTGAATAACACTCACTTTTGCATCTTTTCATGTTTTACTTGTTGATATCTTTTTGGAGACTGATCATTGGTTAAAGACTTGAGTGACCTAATTAAACACTTGCAGCAGGGTTTGTCAAATTTAGATGGTTATCTGTGTTCAAAAGTAACCAGGATCCTTTGGTTACCTGCAAAAAATAAATACACGCAGCTTAAAATATATATAAAATATTGCATTTTTATTTCTTTTCCACTCCACTACAACTCTTTACTTATGTGCATCTGTCAAATAATTGACTGTAAGCCCAAAGTAATTTATTGCAATACCTTTTTAGTAGTTATTATATTGTACATCTATATACATTAAATTAGTTTTTTTTTTCATAAATTTGCTCTGGGAAAAACTGCATTATTCTATAACTATATATATACCATAACTAACTCTATAGTTTGCAGACCAGCGGCAGATATGCCATCAGCATCTACTTATTTTAGCTGGACATCAACAGCTAAATACATGTGATCAATGAAAAGTAAAGGACAAGCAGCACCAAGATATGAGACTCTCACAAATTCCAGAGTAATCTATGATATGGAATGCTACAGAATGTGGTTTAACCTTGAGTAATGTAGTCTGTGAAATTGTAAATGACTCACCGCGATTGAAGGTAAAGGGGAAACATCTTGGCCTGTGTGACTGACTGATGTTGCACAGTGAACTTGAATGGGGCAGCAAAGTCTGGTCACGTTGTAAGGCATCTGATTAGGTGACCAACCATGCGCTGCCCGTTAGTCTAATTTGATTACAGCTAGAGAGACATGAGGAAAAAAGTTTCCTTCTTTTTTCTCAGAAACCTCCTTAACAATATGGATAGTGATGTCCTCTAGCCTTCAGTGACAAGGAATGAGGATACAGTGCAAGATCATCTAAAAAATATTTATTTTGGCTCACATGAGGTCAAATTATTTTAGCCACTAGAGGACTTTTGAGGGTTACTGCCAAAAAAAGGGAGCTTATCAAAAAAAAAGTATTTGAAGTTACAAAAGAAAAACAGAATTACTCCAATACACTGTAGCAAGATTGGGGCAGTCATATGTCATCTTGGTTTGATAGGTTTTGGTTCTGGTTTTGTTTCCCAATCCAAAGTTTATAGAATCATTAATCCTAAACTTATTATAAAAACCAGAGGACAAGAACACAAACTGAAAACAAACCTTGTTCACTGCTCTTCTGGGAATGGTAATAATATCCTAGTAAATGCACAGAGGTTTAACTAGCCTACACAAACATCTTACATTTGTAATCTTACCACTAGTCTTAAACATTTTAAAATGTCAACAAAAACTAATTTGTGAGCAAGTTTGTACTCTTACTGCATGCAATACACCTCAACAGTCAGGAACTGTTCTCCTTGCACATTTCTTTTCTTGCTTTATACTGCCATCTACTGCCGCTTACTATGTATTAAGGCAAGCCAAATTGCTGGTTTGAAGTCACATGCTGTACATGAAATTAATTTACCCCCTTCAGTGTCTATAACCTTTCAGGAACATACTTGAGAAATTGCATGAAGTCAAAATAACAAACCATATCCTGCTATGACTAATAATTTTAGAGCAGTTTCAGAGGGACAATACAAAAAAACTATAGATAAGATGTTTTAACAAACAAATATTTATCTCATAACAAATACGAGTTAATCTGAGGTTGTTATCGGCACGAAATAGAAGAAAAACAGACATAGCCGTGTTAAGTAACCTGGTATATAGCTGAACATGTTTTTAAATGATTGTTATATTTATGATGACCACTAATATAAATCAATCAATATCAATATTTATATATATGTAAGGATAGTGAATATGTTTTTTACGTTGCATTGTCCTACCACTCTGTGTTACACGATGCACGTAGCGGCGTTGAACGCACCACCAGTAACCAAGGCAATGACGCTATTCTCCGTTACCAAGGCATTCTCAAGGCAAACACTAGCTGGGTAGCTAGGCTAGCCATCTGCCAGATAATCTTATAGCTATAATATAACTCCCGTTTAGCGCATTGAATGACTTTAACTTTACTTATATGAGAGTTTGCTGGAACAATCGACTCTAGCAGCTTAGCGACTTTAGCTTCTAGTCAGTCGTCTGCGTGGCCTAATTTAGAGGCTGAAACTCCCCTTTTTCTTTTGGATCAGCTCAGTCTGCAAGCTAGCTAACTTAGTAACATTGACGTTAGCTCTACAGCCACCATGGTAAGTAACTGGTATTCTCTGCTGTTTATTCGTAGCTAGACCACCTGTTTGCTTTCTGGGAGACAGTATGGTAAACGTCTTGCTCTGTTTTCGAGGGCGAGTAACATAAGTTAGCAAGCATCATCATATATAGCGAGCTGTGGGTCATGTGAATAGGCCCTGTTACATATTAGCAGGTGAAATCCTCTTGAAGTTAGCTTATAAGCTAGTTATAGTTTCCATACAGCCTCTCTTTGTCTCTCTCTGTCCATCTTTTCTCTTTAGTTACAGTCTTTCAAATAGTTTCTCTCTTTTTGTCTCCATTTAGGCTGAATTTGGGTTTAATGAACACCATCAGAATGAAGTCATCAATTACATGCGATTTGCACGTTCAAAAAGGGTCCTGAGACTAAAGACTATTGACTCCTGCTTTGAAGAACTCAAAGATAGCAGGTGAATGGTCCTAAATAGTTTTTTTTGGTATCATTGTTTGAGTATGAATTTCACTCACATTCACTTAACTTAAGACTCATATTTTGTATAAAGCAAACATAGAACACAACAGTCTAATGATTTTCGTTTTACTTGGACCAGTGTTAATTACGGGTGTGTGCATGTATGTTTCTCTCCAAAGGCTGGTGGAAGAAACCTTCACAGTGGATGAAGTGAGGGAGATGTTGGATGGGCTGCAGGTGGTGGTGCGAGGGGAGGTGGAGATGGAGCTTATCAATACAGCCCACACCAATGTGCTGCTGCTCAGGCAGCTCTTCTCTCAGGCTGAGAAGTTTTACCTTCGTCTGCAGAGTGATATCTCAGAGCTGGAAAACAGGTGAGCAATAAAGAAGTTTCCTACTCATGCGTTCTGTTAAGTGTTTGGTGAAGATATTAAAACAACCAAAAAACATTTGACAAAATGTGACACAGTCAGATTTGCTCCCAAATTTGTGTGAAACCTTTATATTCAGATAATATTAAATATACAACTCCTCCAAACTCCTGAAACATAATAATTTTTACTAAATCTTCCCATATTTTAAAATGCTCTTGTGCAAGATATGTATCTTGTACGCACAAAAAGTCATTTATGAACTTTGGAGGTTCTGATGTAGGAACAATAATTCACATGAAATTAGCTGTAAAAAGGACAATGTCAAAAATTTATACAAAAGGATGTGACAGTTTAGGGTCAAACTGAGTGCCACAGCAGAGTTAGAAGCGAGCCTGGCCTCAATACACCTTAAATTTTATGAGAAAAGCTCCTCCACTTGACACCACTTCCTCCTCAGTGCTCTTAAGGTTCACATCTTTTATGTGTTACAGTACATGCCAGGCTGAAAGGTCAATGCCAAGCCACATCCTCACGTGCATCATGTGAATTTAACCCTTCTTTCCATTACAGTATCTTCCTTTTAGCAACGATGTTTGGTTAAGCTGAAAACCACAACTTCTGCCACCCTTTTACTGTGTTTTGAGGTCACTTTACCCAAATTATAAAAAAAATATATTTTACAACCTCTGAGGCCAGCCAATACCATAGAACACAGTAGAGTCATGGCAATGAATCTCAAATCAATAGAAACTCAATTTAAAGAGCAAAAAGTCAATGTATCAAACTTTGCTTTTCTTATTAAGAGTAAATCTTTCTTTTGCACTGCGAATTATGGGGCTAAATGAAAATTGTCATTTGTAGTTTGGGTGAAAAATCTTTTTCAATCTTTTACTTAACAAAGTGATGTTGTGGTTGGAAATTTAAGTTTTAAGTGTTCATATACATTTTGAATAATGGGAGCTCATGTTTATGACTATATACTTTTGAAATGATGAGTTCACAAAGTATGTAGCCTTGTGTGCTGAAATGAAATCAATAGATCAAAATAGAATTAACTTAAATGTCTTTAAAACTGTTTTTACATGTTGAGAATGTGAAGAGTGAACATGGAGCAAAGCAGGCATCACTTATGATACCAGTAACAGAGAGGAATCATATTTGATCTGCTGTTAAACTGGCTTCACATTCTTGGCAGTTTGTTCATGGGCACAAATACAGTCATGTCTAAGAGCATAGAGGTTGTTATCTGAAAAGAAAATATAGCAGCGACAGTTAATCAACAATGTTGACTTCAATGTAATTGAATGTCAAACTAAAGCACAAGGGACGTGTCAACCTGCTCCTCTTTTTACCAGTGAGCTAGAGGAAGCACAACTTTTCCACTTGAACTACCTCAACACTGTCTGATCTGATCTTCAGTCTTTGACCAAAAGGTCATAAAATAAGGCCAGTGTCCTCGTTGTAGGTTTGAATGTACCACTCTAATCCTTAGGTGAAGTTCATGTAACGTTTAACCTTGTAACCTTTCACCTTGAAAAACCCTGAACATGTTTTGTAAATGCTCCTTTGTTTTTAATACGCTCACACTGGGTGGATAAAAAAGCCCTAAAGCTTTTTTGAGGGGCCCTACGTGACTGATACGGTGTCTCGAATACGCCCCATGTCACGGTCTACGTGTGTTCAGCTGCTTTTTAAAAACCACATTTAAGCTTTTCACTGAGCTATTCTGTTTACCACAAGCCTTTATATTGTAAGTGCTAAACTGCCATCAGGAGCAGCGGTGTTCATGTTCCTTGGCAGCAACCGCCAAGTAGTAGATTATTGCAATTTCAGAAAAACATCAACAACAATATTTGTGGTGACAAGATGACAGTTAAGTGATGAGATAGATATGAAATGCCTTTCGCTCCGTTCACTGTTGCTCACAAAGTATTGACATGAACTTTTCATACTCTGTATTTTATAGAAAAAGATTTTATTTCTTTTTAAAATTTGTAGATAGGATTTAAAACTCCCTTTGTATTGTCTTAATTTTTGTTATTATTTTGCTATGTAGGGAGCTTCTCGAACAAGTGGCTGAATTTGAGAAGACTGACTTTAAAACAACCGATAAGGTGAGTGTAATATGCGGCTCTATCATGTGCAGACCTTCAAACATCGCCATCAGAGAAGTCATTAATCATGTGTTCGAAGGATACTTATACCCACATGAAACTCAATAACTAAAGAAGAGTGCAGCGTCCCTTTGCATTTTAAATAGTTTTGCATGTCAGCCAGCTTGGCCCGCAGATGTCACACATCAGTGAGGTTGACACCTGTGGTTTTCACGATACACAGTAAAAGAAAAACAAATCAACTTTGTAATGCAACACCCCGTTCTTATATAGGGACGGCTACTCACATTCGTATGAAGACTACTCATCTTCGCATTTCTAAGAAAAGCGAGACGAAGTAAAGCTACCATGTTACAGGCTAAGAACAGTGTGTTATTGTCTCAGTTGTAAAGTGCTGACCTTTTTTTCTCAGATAAATCAGGAAACAAGCAAACCGAAGCTAGCACCACTAAATGAAGGCGGTGTGTCTGAACTACTTAACAAGGTAAAGAAACATATTGCATGAATTTTATGCACAGAATAAAGTTTTGCCCTAATTGAACTCAAACATTCCTTCACGCCTATCTAAATTTTTATTTAGGAGATTGCAAGACTACAAGAAGAAAATGATAAACTAAAAGCCAGGCTGCGGACTTTGGAATCCCAGGTATAACAATTAACCACAAACTTCTCAAACGTGCAGCATCTTGTTCTTATCAATAACTCTGTCCTCTAATCACTTCTTAGGCAATGAGTGCTCTTGATGAGAAAACCAAGGCAGAAAGAGCTCTGAAAGACCTTCAGAAGGTCCAAGGTGAACAGCAGGTACTGCTGGGAGTTTGGTTTGCCAAAAGCATCACATTTTTTTGTGTCATTTGGGTTTGCTTTCCATTTTACTACCTTTGTTTCAACTATTGATATTTTCATTTTTTGCATCTGAACATTTGCTGTCATTTGTTTTTATCTGCTAACTTGGACCTTAAATGGTATGTTGCTTTTGTCTGTCACTGTGTATAAGAATTAGGTGTAGATTCTGTAGCGGAAAGATGTTGTAGAGTTGTTTTTTTCATTTCTTGTAAACTTGTACGTTGTTTATTTTCCTGTAAAGCTGGCTGCTCAATCCCAGGAGATCAGCAGCCTCGAGGACACAGTGGCAGCCCTGAGGGAGGACTATGAAAGGACTCTTAGTGCCAATGCTGTCACCCAAAAGGATCTGCAAGAGAATCTGATCTCCTCTAAACACGAGCTTCTGCGAGTGCAGGAGCAGCTGGCCTTGGCAGAGAAGGTACATCACTGTGGTTGATCTTCACCTGCAACCGACAGAAACCAGATTCTACAGTTAACACACGGAAATGTTTGTCACATGCATACTGGATGAATGATAAGATAATGATCTAAGGTGGAGAGAGTTTATATCAGAAAGCCTAAGACATTTACTTTGCAACATAATCTCCTACTACATTTACACATCTGGTCCAGTTGTTGTGAAGCATATGGATCTCTTCTTTGTAGAAGGCTTGGACCCTCAGAAAGTGGTCCACAGCAGAGAGGACATCATCATCACTGTCAAAATAATGTCCACTGAATTTAGACTAGTCTAACTCTAACCCTAACAACTGAAAAGGGTGGGTGTTTGACATATTCAGATAAGTATTCTTGATTTGCAGCCATCAGCTGCACAAAGGCAGATGGTGTCCATTTTCTACTGAAACACAGATACGACAAAAGTTATTAATCTGAAACCTTCTGCATGATCAGTCAAAGAGATAAGATATACATGCATGTAACAAAAGCTGTATTCACTCATTTCCTTCTACATCAGGCTAACTTATCAACCAACCCTTGTGTGTTTATGGCTGATAGGCTTGCTTTTTCTCAGTTGTTGTTGAGGTTTTGAAACAGTTCCAGTAAATGCAGCTTCTTTGCAGTTGTTTCAATGTGCTTATGTGTACGACATGTAGGAGTTGGAGAAGAAATTTCAACAGACCGCGGCATACCGCAACATGAAGGAGATCCTAACCAAGAAGAATGAGCAGATCAAAGAAATTAGAAAACGACTGCAGAGGTGAGAATTTATCGAGACCAAAACAATGCAAATATCACTAAATCACTCCACTCCAGAGTGTTACATTCTCATACGGCCTGATAAATGCATAAAACATGTTTAAATAATGGGAAAGGTTACAAGTAAAAAACACTAGCATATATATATATATATATATATATATATATATATATTTTAA